>OV815277.1:8045933-8645933 GCA_929108145.2 Limnephilus rhombicus | reverse complement strand
CGGCATAACACCCCAAAAACAAATAACGAGAAAATACTTTGTTTTAAGTCACTTTATTGTTATTTTTTAGTCTACCGGTTTCGGTACCTCCGAACCATCATCAGGACTGAATAAAAACATATTGTATTTTTAGTCCTGATAATGGTTCGGAGGTACCGAAACCGGTAGACTAAAAAATAACAATAAAGTGACTTAAAACAAAGTACTTCCTTTTTATTTATTAAAGTAGTAAGCAGTTTTTTCGTTAAAATTTCGTTGTATGTATATCTAAAATATTTCTTATTGTTTTGAAAAAATGGGTTAGTTTTTTTTAATTCGTTGCTCACGTTTTCCTCTTGGGAGTTCCAATTTAAGTTTTGGTCAATAATTATTCCAAGGTATTTTATTGTTTGTATTTTATTAAATTTTGGGCAGTTGCAAGGAATTTGACCCGAAAAACCCGCAATAAAATTGCTGTATAAGTTGGCCAAAAAGGGCACACCAATAAAGTTACAACTCAAACCTTGGGGATTAACAAATATCGAATTTGATGATTATAGGAGTTCCTCTTAGGTTGGGTTATAAAAGGCCAACAGCAAAAACCCTTTACATTTTTGGGAACTTACTTGAAGAAACCGTGGGATAATTTTATTTGCAAAGGAGTAACTACATGTATCTAAAATAACATGAATATTACCAATAATTATTTTACTTACTAAATAGAAAAAATCGCATTCTGGAACGAACAAATACCAAGATACGCTCTAATTAAAAACGACTCCGTGTCTAGTTGAATATTCAAAAATCGAATATACTAAACAATCCTGCGATGAAGTGACACACGGGCATAAAGTAGGATACTGTTACGTCACGCACGTGTGTGTTGATCGGCGAGCGGCGACTGAATGTGTCGCAGTTCGCAGTTCTCGCTGTCTCGCCACTCGCCACATGGGCAACCGGCGACCGGTCGCGAAAGTGTCGTGAGTCATGGGGTGCGAGAATGTGTTGTAGTTCGCGGGTCGCGAGAGTGCGACGCCGGATCTTAGTAGTTTAAAACTAGTTTAAAAACGGGGTAAACAGGCGAGTGAGAATGTCACGATGACACACAAAACTGTCCACTCGCTCAGTAGCGTGGGAAACTAAGGTCGCTGCTAGCGCCAGTAGCAAAAATAACGACGCCTGCGTGAACTAATTCTATGATGTTCGACAGTCGAAATTAGCTGTTTATTGGCAACCATCTTGAAAAACATAAATAAACCAATCACGAGCAAGCGTGTAGCGAGTAAAGTTGACGACCTTTCAACTTTTTTCGTAAATTGTCAACAATCTGCTGGTTAGCAAGTAACACGATGACATCAGTGTCAGTTTACTAACAGATAGTGAATTTCCCAGAAAGTAGCTTGTAAACTCGCTATGTGTCATCGACGCTTACGACACTGCCTTGCGGGACTCCATATTGGATTAGTATTCATTTTTAATACTAACTGTGACCTTTCTGAGATGTGGCTTTTAATGAGGTTTAGTTCACGACCTGAGATTCCAACCTTTTTGAGTTTTTTCTATAAGAAATGTATGATCAATTGTACCTATCGAAGGATTTACTTAGATCTAAAAAAATCCGATACACTTATATCCGTTATCGAGACTATGTTGTATACTTTTTATAATAGAGGCGATGGCATCGGAGGTACCTTAGATTTTTTCTAAATCCATATTGATTTTCAGATATTGTGAGGTTTGTTGCAAGATGTTCTGTGAGCTGCTTCTTTATAACTTTCTCTACTATTTTTGAAAGATTATTTAATGTTGTTATCGGTATATAGTTATTTATATCTTTATTGTCAGTTGTAAAGATTGGTATAACAGAACCCATTTTAAGCTTGCGGGAAAGACACCATCCATGAAACATCTGTTCACAAGGTGGAGGAGTGGTTGAATTATTTCATCTCTAGTTGATTCAATTATTCTCATTGAGATTCCATCTGATCCTGAAGTGAGTGTTGATTTCATTGAATTTATAATGCTTTTAAAATGTAATCTGCCGTAACTGAATTTAATATAATGGTGACATTATTATTAATTGTATTGTTAATCTCATTATCAGTATAAGGGGGTTTAATGATTTTTTAGCTAAATTTAGGAAAATTCTTTCATATTTAATTTTTGATTTGTTGTATCAAGTTCGGTAGTATAACTGCTTTTATTGTTGTTAGAGTATGTCATCTCCTTAATAATTTTCCCGAGAAGTTTAGGGTCGTTATTACAATTTTGAATCTGACGTTTGTAAAAGTTACCACTGGCAAATTTTATGAGTTTGGAACACATATTTTTATTATAGGCTAGGCTTGCATTCAATAAAATGTCGAAAATAATAGAATCGAATAATATAGACCTGAAACTGAGAATACTCCTCATCAAGACCTATGTATGGAGTATCTTGATGTACGGCTGCGAAACATGGTGCTTATCCGAAAGAGATAAACGGAGACTAGAGGCTTTTGAGATGTGGTCCTATAGAAGACTACTAGGAATTTCCTGGAGAGACCACATCACAAATGAGGAGGTTCTCCAAAGAATCGAAGGAGGAAGGCACCTGCTCAGGACCTTGTCCGAAAGGCGCGCAAGATGGATCGGCCATGCAATAAGACAAGAAGGCCTCTTGCATGCCATAATGGAGGGTATGACCGAGGGGACAAACGCTAGGGGACGCCCACGCCGAGAGTACCTGGAGGACCTGCTGGTGGACGTGCGCTGCTTATCATATGCAGAATTCAAAAGAGCCGCACAAGACAGGGAAGAGTGGAAGAAACGAATAGATGAAATTGCTGCAAACCAATCCCAGGATTGAAACCAGAGAGAGATTTTTATAATGTTTGGAAAGATTTCGCAACGAAAGATCAAGTGGATTTTTTTTAGTTTTTAAGTGTAATTTGTCTCTCTTAACTCTTATACTTTTTAGAAGTCCTTGAGTAATCCAAGGTTTTTTATTTTACATTTGTGTGGACTTTGTATAGTGAATGATTCTGAGAATTTATGAATATTTGTTTGAACAATGCTTGTAAATGGTGCCAGCAATCTTTAAAATCATTAATTTTTAGTAGTTCTCCCCAATCTTCCAATTTTTATAAATCCTTTAACCTGTTAATATTAATTAAATTTTTGACTATTGTCTTTTTAATATAGGTATGTGTATTTTGAATTTGAATGGTAAGTAGCAGTGTAAAGTGGTCAGTAATATTGGAATGGTGAACGGCGGTACCGTATGCTTTATTTGTTTTTATCATGATATAAAAATAGAAAACCTGTTTACTTGGGGTGCAATACAGTACAGTTACATTAAGAAACTTCCAGTATGCACAAGTGTCAAAATAAAAATGGATATTCGATAAAATATTTCATAATCCAATCACTCATAGATGGCGGTAATTAACTCATTTTAGAAAAAAATCATTTTATGCTCTAGTTTCGTTCGTTTCAAAACCCAATTTATTCAAGAAAGGCAGACAAATACAATGTTGTATTGGTTATTCAAACGAATACTGCATTTGTTTGCCTTTATTGGAAGAATTGAGCTTTCATACGGACAAAACTATTTATTCATGTTCACGGCTCAAACAAAATTTTATTTAAATATTTTACAGTTTAACTTACAAAAAGGAATATTTGCCATCTTTGAAAGAGCAGGTTCTATTATTTTATTTTATTTTATCGGTAGTTACACTTATTTTTAATTCGACATTTGTTCATACTGAAGGATTCTTACAGTAACTGTGCAGTATTGCCAACCATGGACCCAAGCAAACACTTTTTACACATTTATAATGATTCCAATATTATTATTATACTCCGACGTCAAAAGAAAAGGGTATGCCATACCATTCATATTTTCTAGGTCTAGGTGAATGGTGTAATAAAGATGCAATTTAAGATATATAAATATATATTTTGACAGATATATTAATATAGGTATTATTGAGCTATATTAATGTACCTATTCACTTTTTAAGGCACAAAATAAAGCAAATAATAATTAAACAGCTTGTTGAGTATAAAATTTATTGAAATTAAAACAATATTATAGGTAGGTATACTAAATAAATATGTCATATCGAAATGTTATTAAATGTAGTACGGGATGTCAGTCGAACGCTTGGAGTTGTTCGAGTATGAAGAAGGCTGAAGTGTTATGTTACTGCGGTTACCACGAGTTGCAAGTTCTGAAAATCTGGAAAGATTCTCGTCTGGTTGCGGAAGTTTTCATATGTTTTCATCTCATTTTGATTTGGGTAACTATCGAGAATCTGGCGGTGTGGGATCTCGTGTTGAACGTCGATGGAATCAGGCTCTACGGCCAGACGGGAAGGTAAAGATGAATATATTGCAGTCTCTTCCTCGTTGTCAGAATGATTAAAAGACCTTAGTGATGGTGGCCCGTTTATCATTTCTGCAAATATCTTTCTCCTTTTCTCTTGGGACACGTCTGTAACGATGCTGCCATATTTCCCAATCGGCCTTATCCCCACTCCCTCGGACATGAATTTTTGGATGATCGGCATTGCTCCTCATCTGTTTCTGGTAGTTTATGTAGTATTTCGCGAGAGCTTTTGGGTTGGGGTAGCTGTCCAGGATTTGGCAGTGCAGGATCTCGTCAGGGATGTTGATTAAATGTGGTTCCCAATCCACGTTGAGACGAATGTGGTTGTAATGCACCATACCCAGGTCGATGTGATGGTCCATGGTTGAAGTTTTAACAGTAGACCTTGAAAACTAAATCACCATCAACGAGTTGAAATAAAGTATGATTATTTACTGTCACTTTTAATACGAGTTTTCCACTATTTCACAAAATATAATAATTGGTACTTCTAACATTGATTCGGGATATCAACGTTATTCACTGTTCTTTTCGATAGGAGAAATCAAGTCAGAATGATTATCGTTTTTTTTTTTTTTTTTTTTTTTCATTTACTAGATTCTTATGTATCTTGAGGAGATGAATCATTTAAATTTACTGAATTTAAAGTTAATATACTTTATGTAGGTAGTTATATTAGTGATAGGGCTGGATTATTTATTTTTTATATGTTTTGATGTATGTACTTAAATAATTTGCGTGGGGTAAACAAAATTCTCAAAAACAATCACAAAAAATAGAATGCTCCCTCTTAGTCATTGTCCATTACTTAGAAAAGATTTGAGTGAAATTAACATAGGTACATTAAATAACAATTAAGGGAAGCTACCATTATTCAATAGATAGTTGGTTTCTCCAACGGGATAATATGGATTTTAATGTTAAGAGCCTCTCCGAATATGAATACAAGAAAGCCATTTTAAAAGAACATCAAATTAATGACAACACATTTTAGGAAAATCACAAATTTTGTACATACCTAAGGTGTTATGATAATAATTAAAGGTAGATTGTGATGACTAGGTCCGTTTGATGACTTAGCAGGGGTACCCGGGTTTATGGGTTGAGGTTTGTTAAGGGGGGGAGGTAAAGCTTTAAATGCGAAAAAATGCATATTTTCATTATTTTTTTTTGAGATATGAATAATGTTGGTTTATTTCTTTCATACGGTAGGTACCTATCTTCAAAATAAATTTCAAATAAAAATATCAATAATTAAGTCCATGAGAGCGAATCTCCCGAGGCGTCTCGAAAAAAAGATGTTATGCGGTGAACACTTCGACCAAATAAATATATGGGTGAACATCATAATTCATTACCAATTCATCTTTGAAACACGATCGTACAGGGCGGTTCCAATGAGAAAGAATAATTATTCGCAGTATTCTGCTTTTTAAAATAAAAACTCAATATCGATTTTATTTCATTCAAAATTTGCTTTAATTTATACCTACATTCAAAAATGCTGAAAGGCGTGATGATAAAACTAGTAAAATTATGTACTTTTGTAATTATTTTTGGTCATAAGTATTTATAATTTTTCAATAATGTCTAATCAAAAAAAAATGTAAAAAAATCTTAAATAAATCAGTTTATAAGACCGGAAATACATAGACAAACTAACGTAATTTCGTCATTAAACACGTTTGCGGATCTGACACGAACCCCGTCCCTTTGGCGGCAAGTATCTTTTCTCGGAAGATTTTTTCAATGTAGATGAGTGTTTCAGGCTGATAATTATTGCTTATAATGATTTTATTTAAACCAAAATTATAATTCTAAAACATAGCTTTTCCGGATAATTTATTGATTTATTTTACTTTACGATTATATGATTTAAAATGTGTGTTGTATAATACAAAATTTTGTTTTAAAATTTAACAAATCTGCCAACAACCTATGGTTAAACCTTATACTAAAAATGAACATATTTTCTCAAAATTTAAAACATAGCTTACCAGATAGGGAGAGTTTTTTTTTGCAGCATGTTGAAGTCAAAAATGCGATAATTGTTAAAATATTTCGGTGAATTTGTTATTATAAAATGCAAAAAAATGGTAAAAAAACAATTCCTGATTAGGTACCTGTTGATTTATGTATAGTAAAAAGTGTACGAAATTTCAAGAGGATCGGTTAAGTAGATTTTGAGTTGTGATGTTCACGATCTTCAAAAATTTGTTTGCGAGAAAATCGATTTAAAGTTTTTTTTATATCCTAAATATAGTTGAATCGAGCATGAGGGCCGGTCGCTTGAAACGCTGTATCTTCTTTAGTTTTCTCTGATTTACTTGAAATTTTTATACTATAGGTACTCTCGACATGTTGAAAATTCATAAAAAAAAATGTTTTAAAACCTTACCCCCCCCCCCCCTTAAGGTCTAGGCGGCCGGTGTGTCTGCCCACCTGCTGCGTGGCGGGCCGGAGAGAGATACAGGTTGAGGAGGTCTTTTGACCTCTCCAGTGAGAACCCGTATACAGCGCCCATGAGGTGATTTTTTACAAAAATGACGCTCTAGTAATTATCCAATTATTATTGTTATTTTTCGTAACGCAATGAAGATTATGTTTAAATAACGTATTTTTTCTGAACCTTTTTTGAGAGTACATTTTAGAATTTTTATTTAAATTGTCTTAGAAACCGTAAGGTTTTGGTATTTATTAAATAATAAGCTCTTCATTATTAACGTATATATCGTTACTTCCCCAAAGATATAGGAAATTGTTAGAGATTATTAACGAATGCCTCTGCGTACCCATTATTTGCAACATTTTCGTTTGTCTAATATTGATGAATAAAATAGGACCTACACAATAAAAAAAAAATGGACAAGGAGAATTGATCTAGCTGCATTATTCACAAAACTGTTAGAAACACAGAAGTTTTGCACGCGTATACACTTGAAACAAGAAAATTAAAAAGGAAAAAAAAAATATATACCTAACTCTGTCCAGATCTTTTCAAAAACAATCTTCTGTGAAGAACTAACGTTTAAAAAATGATTTTTTTTTGACTTTCACACATTAATTGCTTATTTTTTATTGAGGCCATAATTATTAAAGAGAGGTGTTTCAAATAGGTAAAATCAGGTAATAAGATAATAAAACCTTTTGCCGTTGTTTATACATCATCCAATTGAACGTCACAAAATGGCGGTAGAAATATTCTATATCATAATAAAGTCATTCAGAATAGATAGATTGATACGAAATAATAAGACTTTCAAAACACAATGATACCAAAATATAATCGCAAACCAAATAAAAAGAAAACGGGAGGCGATATGGCCAAACTACCCAAAAAGCGATTAAAATATTTGTAAAAGGCCTAAACAGACATCGCAAAGGTAAGTATTTAATAAAACTCGGTGAAAACCCGTTTTTATTTTCATGTTAAGGTTTATGTTGTTGAAGGTGTAAATTTAATATTTCATTGATTGTATTGTAAACAATGAACAATAAAGGATTATGTATGTTAACATTTTCGCTATTGGATGTATTATTTATTAACTTCAGGAACTAACAAAATATCTAGGTATTATTATATAAAATCTAAATGGCCTCTACTCAACATATGATTTAAAGTACTGCTTGCAGGACTGCATGCTGTACTGCAGTATTACCCCCAACCGAATTATTATTATTCCGACGGCCCGACAAAAGGAAAAATACCTAATAATTCGGCTGGTGGTTTTGCCTACTAACGATCTGACTTGTGGAGACTGCATTCAGTCCTGTAAACAGTGCTTTAAATACGATGGTGAGTTTAACTTTCGTGCCCATCCATAGTAATGCTGTAGCGATCAAGAGCTTTTTGAAACGAACTCGTCAAAAAGGTATTTTGTGTGAAATTTTGTACGAATACAGGTTCATGTTCAGATGCAAAAAAACAAGATAATGAAATGAAAATATATATTTGTAGTAGTTAGTTTATTATAATAAAGAATTGTAGGGAAGCATAACATTAATACACACTGAAAATTATATATAATAAGCAGCATATATATTATATGGTAGATATCATAAACAGGTAATCTTCTCACTTTCATAATAAAATAAAAAACATAATCATTTTAAAATGGAACTAGAGAAATCTTTTGAGTGGGTAATTAATTACCTATAACAAATTTCAATTAAAATATATTCCAAAACTAAACAGGTAGAACAGTGTTCTTGTTGAATATGGGACTGAGATTGGGTATTAACCCCAGACATGTCGAAGCATTGGCAGAATCCTTAGACGGTTTTCTCACTTTTCAACTCAGAAGAACTAACTCTCAAGAACTCTGCTAAACCAGTTACGTACTTAATCCATATTTGGCATGGTCTATTAGAATGATGAACTTAAAATGATTTTTTTTCCATTTGCCTGTTTTTCCTAGTCTCAATCGCCACGTTCAGATGATCGATAAGTCTCTGTATCCTCTCGCCGTGGATTTTGAAGCGTTGTAACGTCTCGTTATTTTCTTGGATCATACGGTGAATCCTATCCAGGCGGGCCTCTTGTAATTTATTCTCCGTGTTGATTAGATCTGCATCGCCTTCCTCCTCGGCGTTTGCTTTTGCCTCGTTTTGTCTGAATTCTCGGAGTTCTTCCTCGGAGTCACATGCTTCGTCTTCTGACTCGCTGACAAATCTCATTCTCTCAGGATATTGCCACAGGAAGTCCTCCAAAGCTTCGCAGATGGCGTTGAAAAAATTGGAAGAAGAACTCTCAGTTAGATCTGAAAGTGATGGTGAAAAAGTCTCGTCCTCGTCGTCAGAGTGATCCAGAGACCTCAATGTCGGTGTCACGCTCGGATGGATGCTGTGTTCCTCGACAGCGTGTTGGATTGGGTAGCTGTCGAGGATTTGGTCGTGCAGGACATCGTCTCGGATCTCGAAAGAGTGACGTTCCCGATCCGTGCTGAGGCGAGCCCAGTAACGGTTGAAAGACACTGTACCCAGGCTGATGTGGTGGTCCATTTTCGTGGTTGAAGTTGAATTGAAAGAATCACAAACGATACAGATTATGATTACTTGCTGACACTGTCTATTTCACAAAATATTATGAGTAAAAAATATTTATAATAATACTGTTTGGTTTGAATAACACCGATGTTCAAGTTATTAACTGTTGTTCCGATACGAAATATCAAATAAGAATGATTATCGATATTGCTAAATAAAGGCTTATATAGTCAACAGAGACCACGCCCCCGCCCCTAGCCCACCCCTTCTCGCTGAAGCAGTTGCCACCCTAGCGGCCAGGAGTGGAGCTAACTAAGGGATAATGACAATAATTATTGCAACAGTTATTTAATGTACTTTTTTTAGGTAGAATTTTATTCAGATGCGTTTGTACTTCATTTGGTACATCGCTCAATCCCGGCATTCAGAATTGAAATATTGCTTGATTTTTTTTTACATTAGCTCCACCTGAAGCAAAAAATCCCTCAAGGCCTACGCCATCTTTGGGGATGCTGTGTGGGGATCTTTTTAGGGAAAGGGAGGAGAGGAAGTTCTGAGATGGAAAAAGGTGTGAGGGGTGAGTAGGAATCTGGGTGTCAATATGTCCTGGAGTGACTTTTCAATATTTTCAAATCAAAATGACACTCGTATGAATCCATTCCTCCCACTGCGGTGCAAGACGATGGATCGGGATGTCAGTCTGGCTGGCGAGATCTAGTTTAGTTCCCCCTCAAACAGACTCCTGATCTGACCCGCCACGCAATGAGTGGGCAAACGCATTCGCCATAAAGACCTAGACAAACCTCACCCCTGATAAACCTCAATCTGAATCCGGGCACCCATGCAAACCACAAAACGTAGGAAACCACTTGGGGTGACCTATGGTAGGGGTGTTGGGTTAACCAATAATTGTTTCGCAGGACTGCGGTACCCACACTCGCCTCCTAAACTGAAATGATTTTAGTAATGTTTGGTGACTGGATCTAAATATCCAGGTACTTCCGAACCTCTCACTTCTCATTTTCTACCCTTCCCACTCCCTTCAGCGTCACAACTAACTTTTTTGGCCATAAGCTGTAAATAAAATTTTATATTTAAGTTCAAATTATAATTACATTACATTAATCGGTGTATTTCTTTTTATTTATAAATAAAGTGGAAGTGGAAGATACTCTCAGTATCGCCCTGGTGTAAGACCACCATTCAGAATTGAAACGTTGCTTGAAATGGCTTCTGCCGTGTTTGGTGACCAGTTCTGAATAGCCGGGTACTTCTCCACCTTCCTCTGCTCTATATCCTTCCCTTCCCCACTACCTCATAATATACCCCAATTGGGGATACCATAGTCCCACTGGCTCCAGATGGGAGCAGTCGGGACTCTTGTGCGGTATTCATGTAAAAAAAAAACTTTCTTTGCGATATGCGTATAACATTTCTGGGCCCAACTGTCAATTGCACCGGGAAAGGAACTAATTAAATTTGGTATAAAACAGCTTATATTAATATTATCATAAAAATACGCTACCATTTGCAACAGATGAACAGAAAAGCTTTTTATAAATATCTGAAAACTAAGAAGCGCATTAAATGTGACTCACTTCGCAGGAGACATTAAAGAATTTTCGGGAAAGATCCATCAAAATGTTTGACAATTAGTTTCGACCCATTAAGGGTGGAAATGTTAATCACCTGGTCAGATAACTTTATGCCCGCTCTTGGTGACTCATTATAATTATATAATCTACTATTCACTCATATTTGAGTTATTCTGAATATGTGCGTGTAGGTAAACCTGCTACCCCTTTTTAAGAAATTAAAATAAAAGTTTAAAAACGATGATTTGGTGTAGCAAGTACGATTTTACGTACCAAAAAGGTTTTGTTTTTATTACTAACTAAACAGAATGCCGTTTGCTGCAGTGGCAGGCAGATGTGAAGGTCTACCACATAATTCTACCTTGGCACATACCTCTCGTTTCGTTTACATTTATACATTGCCTCGTATATACGCTTCTATTATTTTTTTAATATTTTTACTGTTTAGTGTTTTGTTAGCATTTAAAAAAAATCATGAATTTGCCTTTGTGACCAATTAAATATCTTTATACATAATTCCATTGTTTAATGATCTCTTCGTTGCCAAACGTATTAAACATCATTGTCCCATGAAGGAAATGAGATTTTTTAATAATATGAATGAATTAATAAACATTATACTGAAAAGTGTGGCAGCCCGTCATTCGTCGTTGTTGGTTTTAAATTTGGTTTTAAATTTGATATTTCAATGAAATACCATCTATATAAATGTAGAGTAAAATCTACAGATATATAACATTAATTTATATGAAAGCTTAAAGCAACATAAAAAAAGACACGTACATTCATGTCTTTTACATGTAGGGGCAATACGTGTTCTGCTGGACGATTGTTCCTCTGGACAGTAGTGTTATTTCATAAACTATCAATTTTTGGATTAATTATGTGCCGCCAACAAATGCGTATTTTATTTATTTATTTTATTTTAAATGCACATTTACAGTTATACATAACCAATAATAAACATACATTTTTTTATTTTTTTTTATTAAGTAATAATAGCGTTTTTAAATTGATGAATATTTGGTTTAAAAATATCTATATCAGGGGGCAGGAAATTTAGTAAAAGAATCATTTTTCCGAGCGGCATTACTAATGGTAAGTTAGTTCTGCATCTCGGAACAACAAAAGTTCTGTGTCTGCGCGCTCTTGTGAAGTTGTCGGGGATATAAAACTCAATTTTTTGTAATGTATGGGGAATACAGATGTTACCGTTTAAAAGTTTATATGCTGTTGTCAGCAAAGCAGTTTTCCTTCTTTCGGCGAGGCTAATACCCAGCATGCCGGACAAAAAGGCTGATGATTTAAAGTTGATAACACTGATTTTATCTCCATTCTCTCCTGTCAAAGCAGTGAGAGACGATGATTATATTTTTTTCATCGAAAAAGTAATTTTTTTTTGTTTTTATTGAGTGACTTTATGCTGTAAAGACTTAAAGTCTGTTTTATTTAAACTCTACTTTGGAATGCATGTTCATCCAAGAAACCTCAAGGGTATTTATCGTTCTAATAACATAACTTCAAAATGAGAATCTTTTGAAATTGTAAAAAATGACCACCCCGTGTTCCTCTGGACATGTCCAGAGGAACAATCTACAATATTCTTATGTACAGCTTATATAGAAAATATTAATATTAAGGATTTTTAACTGTTAATTAATATTTTAGTGCCACGCAGTAAATTGGGAAGAACGAGGGAACACCTCCTTAACAACGATTTGTTGGAAAATGCGGCATAAATAAATGTATCTTATTTACTATAAAATATTGTTTTGTTATGGTTAGCGAAATTGTGCAGGCAAAAATCAGGAAAAATACTTTGGCACGTGACTAATAAGCCATTAATTTTACCCCAGTAGTCCTTTTTGTGAATATTTTGTCACCTATATAAAAAAATAGATAAAATAGGTTTTACCAACCTAGGATGACAGTACATAATCTAAAGAAAATTATGACAAGAAAA
This sequence comes from Limnephilus rhombicus, assembly GCA_929108145.2. NCBI lineage: Eukaryota > Metazoa > Arthropoda > Insecta > Trichoptera > Limnephilidae > Limnephilus > Limnephilus rhombicus. Next base: position 8,633,035 of record OV815277.1, on the reverse strand, counting down.
ATATTCTAGACTATAGCAACTGATTTATTATTAAAATAAACTATGTAGTTATTCCTGTTATTGCTTTATTGTTTTTATGACTTAGAAAACATTTATTGTTCACTGTCCAGAGGAACAAGTACTATCCAGAGGAACATTACACAGTGACCAGAGGAACATACACTATACAGGGCATTGTTCCTCTGGACAAAAAACAAGTTTTATTTCAATTGCGTTTATTTCGCAATGTACAAAAAAGTAGCAAATAAAAAATTAGATTACAATAGATCATTTATCTGACCTCCAAAATATGTCATTTTATAAAATAAATTGCTAATAGTTTAGAAGAAAAAAAATAAAGTTTACTAAAAACTGGGAAATGTCCAAAGGAACACGTATTGCCCCTATATTAATTCTTGTGGTAGCTCCAACAAGTCTTTTAAATTTATAGTACCATTTTCTACCATGTAGATATTTATAATGGTTTTTGCATGTTCTTTTATACCATGTAGGTATTTAAAAAAGACGAGTGTGCTTTAGACCACACGACTGAAGAAAAACTTCTTTAGCTCCATCTATATGTACAGACAATAGGCCTGCACTGTGATTGATAACGTAACTGGCTATGAGAGAAAGAGAGAAAAAAATCTCACCTCTCTCTCTTGCCCCTACAGCAGGGGTGGCCAACTCGATTAGACCCAAGATCTACCGTTCACTGATGAAACCCTGTGCGATCTACCCAGTTGCGTAGCGTTAGTTACAGCCGCCCGGGTGGAGGAAAATGTCGCCGCCCCCTTAATTGGGTACCCCCTTAATGCCATTTCAAGCAAGGTTTCAATTCTGAATGGTGGTCTTACACCAGGGCGATACTGAGAGTATCTTCCACTCTGGAACGTGCCGCAAATATAATATTTAATATTTTAAATTAATAAATTGTGAAATAACTAGTGATGCAACGAATACTACTTTTACGAATACGAATATCAAACCTACTATCCAGCGAATACGAATACGAATAACTTGGCAGAGTATGTAATAAACCACTCATTTATTTAACCTTTTTCTGTTTGATCCCGCGACCTTCGGTGTGCGAGTCAAGAGCCTTACCGCTGGACTACGCCGGCCGTCTGAAATGATATGATAATGAAAATCACGGATGAATGCTAATTAGATTTGAGGAAAATACCAAAAATTGCTCATTTCTAATTATATTAACAAAGGTGAGGTTATAAGAAATATACAGGTGGTCGTTTATGACCTATTTACTGATTGGCATTGTCCACGAAACAAATATATTGTTGAGGGGAATTCATTGTTTCAAGTTTGGGGATCGCAATGACTATAAAAAGTATCAAGATTGAAAAAAGATACATGTATGATATTTCTGGTTCATTATAATGTACCTAATAGTAAATAACAAAAACCTCCAACAAGGCAACCACAAGGTACAGTGATGAGACTCGTATTATTGTTTATACTTTACGTTTACCAAATCGCCAGTATACAGATTAGTATAAAATGTTGTTCATTGATTTCATTAAAAACCCTCATTTATAAATTATAAAATCTAATGGACACACTTTCCTTCGTGGACCAATTATAGACGAAAAAGACATGTCACGATCAAATGAATTAAATACTTGAGTCAGATCATATTATCACGAGTCACAATAAAATAGATTTTGTACGAGGCGCTGTATAAATGTGAACAAAGCAAGGGGTATGTGCTACGTGAGGGTCGATTCTCGCTACCTACCCCTGCGGTGAAACGGCTTTATGTTTATGTAATTATTTTTTTAAAAATTACACCGATCTTTGATTTCGTTTGTACGAAACAAAAGAGAGTTTTGTTTCCTTAGAACTCCGTGGGAAAGCGGTGGGCAACCTCCAAAGGTACAGATTAGCTCAGTTGGTACTAGGTTCGAGTCCCAGAAGTGCCCGTATCTTTTTCAGATTTTTCTGTTTCTAGATTTTCGATTGAGTTTCGCTAATATTGTTTTCACTTAATTAAATATTAAGTTATTTGTCTTTACATTGTTTAGGAGGTAATGAATAAAACAAGTAAATGTTTTTTTTATTATTTTTTAGATTTTTTAATAAATAGCCCTATTCAATTTCAAACCAATTTTCAATATTTTCTGCCGAGTGCATTGCGATTATTGAATCTCTCAAATATATAATAAAAAATAATTTTGAACATTCTCTTGTTCTCTCTGTAATGGTCCGCCACTCCTGGCTTTGACACCAATTGTGATGAACCCTACCTAATTGATTTACTTTTCTAAGCTTCTACCTCGTAGTTCAAATCTCGTAGCTACGTTCATAATTCTACCCTTATGTCCTACTGATCACACCCCTAGGTATGATGGCCTGACTCAACCCCCTCCCTTTTTCGATTTGTTTCTACCTCAGGCTCGTGATTTTTTCTAACCCCTATACTTTATAATCTAGCTGAACCTACCCTATTTTCTCAAATCCCTGCGATTTTCTCGCAGTAAACAAGATTTAAGATTTTTTGTTCACATTATTTCTATATTCTTCGTTGTGTATTTTTTTGTTTTAGAATTTACATCTGTTTGCATACTTAATATGCACACATATGTAGAGAAGATAATGTATTACGTGTGGTAACCCCTAGATTCTTTTAGAGAAAGTGTGAGAATTTTCCGATCTATTTAGTTATTATTATTTTAGTATATTAAACCGAGTTTGATAAACTAGCCTCACCCTTAAACCTCGTGTCTGCTTGATTTCCGTAGGAATTTTGTTTGTTTATTTAATCCTTCCTATCACCGCTGATGCGTCGATAACATAAAACAACAGTTAATAAATTCAACATTTAGGTAGAGAAGTTTACCTTACCGTTGTAGGATGGTCGTTTTTGAAGGTCCAGTTTTATCACTCGAAGTCCTTGTCTGCAACTTCCCCTAACATAGTGTTTTGTATTCATGGTTAGTATTCATGGTTAGTTCTCGCAAAATTGTAGAAAAGTAGGAATGGATGGACATGGGAAGGATATGGGGATAATATGTTTGCTGAAAAGTCGGCTCCTCCGCTATCCAAGTGAAAACCGATGAACAACAATTACAAACCGGATTCTCCCCAGTACGTTTGCTAGGCTTGTCCTTAGATCCGAGTTTTACCCTCTTCAACGGGCGTCTCATGCTATGAAAGGGGCCCTTCACGCCAGCAGGAGGAATACCTAGTCTTCATGCCGTTTTTCTGTCTTACTCCGACTTCCGTCTCCTCCGGATTGAATTTAACTCTACTGAGTCTAGAAGGGGTATTTCATGTCTTCCCTTATCATGCCTCTATCCGTTGAATGTGGCACGCAGCTGTTTTAGGCGAATCCATACTCCCACGTGACTAGCCATTAGCAATACGCTCCCCCACCTCTGACTAGCTGACATAAAACGCACCTCGTGAGCCTTATGTTTGCTTTCAGGTTCGACAAGGACTTACGGTATGCAAATAACCTGCAGCTTTAATGCCGCGTCAGCGTACTGTCCGCATACGTCCTTCCTCTTCCCCGTATGCCCTCCTCGACAATACCGCCACAAGATCAAAGCTCTCCGACCAGAAAGGTTGACACTTACATTTCCGGATAGCTAATATTCACATACAGAAGCCTTGAAGTCTAGATACGTGTGCAAATTCAGGATTTAGGACTGTATGAGTATTTGAACACCAGTGCTTTTTAAATGAGATCACTAGTTCCTCGTGTGTTAGGTATTTAGGATTGCGGATGATTATGGATTCCTGGATACCTACTTCCTATAAGAGAAATTTGTAAAATGAGATAAATTATGTTGTCATTGAATCAATGACCCCCTGAATAATAATGATGAGCTCTTTTGAGTTTGAAGCTAGTCGCGGTACTTTACTTTGCGAAATTTTGTACGCTGAATCTATGCTACCTATTGGCGATCTTTCTAGTATAATCAAGTTGTTTAGAATTGGGTGAATTAACGCCGATATTGTTTTCACGTATTGGGCGAAGTTTCCGTCGTAAGCTATAATTGATAAACCTGCCCCTTGACATTTATGCTATTTTTCCCTCATCTTATTATTGTCTTTATTTTGTAATTTTAAAATATGGAATGTATTGCATTGCACTTCCCCTGCATACATACTGGAATAAATCATTATTATTATTATTATTATTCAAATATGCCAATGTAATTACCTAAAATTGATTGAGAGGTACATTTCTATTAAATCGTGTAGTACCTAATTACATTGCGCCAATAGTTAATTAACTCCGATGAACGAATGAACGATAAGGGATAGATACATCATTTTTTATGGTTTATTTGTTTACACTTCACATAGACGACCTTCGGTTTACTGACCTACTTTGGAGATTGTTTATTTCTACGGTCATTGTCCTTTTGAAACACGATACATTGTTTAACTAATTCTTTTATATTTTATTTGCCCTAGTTTTTACCCAAACATTGGTCGTTTAAGTAGGTACTTTGCTAACCTAAGAGGTATCTGGATGACCTGATTTCAACTAAGGTATAATTTGCTTGACCTAGTTTTGAGAAATATAGGTATTTCGGTTACGAATCAAACTGATATCTTATGTCGCCGTATCCTTATGCGCGCTTAAATAAACAATAGACCTACCTAACTAAAACAAGTACTACTTGTATGACCTAATTTTTAAGTAGGTATTTCCTATTTGACCTACTTTCGAGCAAGTGAGAATTGTTATCAGTGTGTTAGTGACAAAACTTTAAAGCTCCGATTGATTTATTGGTGATGCCGCCTGTCCCTTCCTTCTCTGTCTCTGAAAATAATTAATAATTGGTTAGATCTTACCAGCCTCGATCGATTACAATTTTTCAAGTCGGGAATTTTATGACAACGACATTGTGATCAAGGCTTCCCTTTTTGTTTCCTAGCTAACGGATTCCTATCGGTCTTCTTGAGAAATGACTCTGATGATGAAAAACTCTTCAAATATCTGTCTATTTAAGATTCACTTCGGTATTTCACTTAGTTTCTCAACCTCGTACTAACTATTGTTTTTATTTCATTCGATTCGAAAAATGATTTATCAAATTGCAATTCAGATGTTTTAATTTTAAAATCCGGAATTAGGTAAATTATTATTTATTCTGAATATTTTAATATCACTTTAAATTAATAACCGTAGATACGCACGTTTTCTAAGTGTTTGAATTATTATCACTTTTGTTTATTGTAATTAGTTATTTAAATCACAATGAAATTTTAAGGCATCTTATTGTCGTAACACCATGAATCGAGCAATTTGTTATTGTTATTAATTTCACCGATATTAAGTAATTTAAAGTAAAATTATAGTTTTAATTATTATATCATCTTTAGTTAGTTTTAAAAATAATCGCGTCATGTGTTTTCTTTTATCCGGTAAACTGTATTTATTTTAAGACACTGTATTTTTGTTAAATATTAGAAAGTCAATAACTATGTGTTGTAAAAGAAACACGAATATTATTAAATTCCTATTTACTGATTTTAAACACTTCCAATATAAAACAAAACACCCGAACTTTCACGAAGTATTATTTTTAAGCACTTTTTCGGATTTTTTATTCCTCAATTTAAATGGGAGATTATATACCGAATTTACTCCTTTGCAAACACTTGTAGAAATTTCAATAAAGAGTTATACGTTTGTTCCTGGACCCCGGTCTGTATCCCAACTGCCAACGGACTCTCAACAAAACTCTCAACGAACTCTCCTTTCTTTATCAAACCATGGTGTTTTAAAGACTTCTTAGAGCTCTCCTTTCGTAGGAAAATGACTTCTGATCACCCAGACTTCCATAGAAAAAACCCCAAATTCGGTTCCTCCGTATACGACCTTTTGTCAAATCTCTGATAATCTCCTATCTCATGTTTTAGACCGAAATCAGTCTAACATCTCTCTCACGTAGGAAATCACATAAATTTCCTCGTTGACATGTATTTATTTAAAATTTTTATGTACTTTGGTAATAAGTCATTGTTAATGTGTTTGTAATAAAGTTTTATGGGAATTCTGTAGTCTAAACATTACGTTAGAGCAATGATAATTTTTATTGCCCTTTTTAATCGCTAATGGGCCTTGTATAAATAAAAGGCATGTTCGGATCTTCATTGTTTTTGAAAACAAAATACATGTGTGGTCGACAACCATTTCCTGCGTCCACTTTGTCAGTAACCAAGCTCAATTATGTGATCCTTTCAACGGCACAAATGACATAAAACGACCATTTCTGTTGAGTAAAATCATCCGTAATTTGTCCGGTATTGTTACTTGACCCCAGACACTTAACAATACTAATTGTATTTCCTTTGAGATTGCAACATGCTCCAACGAAACCACCATCTTTTTATTAAATTTTCTTCTAAAAATTGTCTTTCTAATATCTCCGCTTCATTTAGAATTGATAACAATAATTTTCCACTGTTTTATGTATATTTTTCATTTTTCCTTTCGTCAGACTACGTTAGGTATCTTTTCCTGCGATTTGTTTTAATTGTAGAGTGACCAAAATGTACTGCGGTCTTAGATATATAATTTTCCCAATCTCCTGTTTGTTGTGAATGGTGTTGTCAGAACAGAGTAATCCTTACATCGGTACCTATTCAAGTAGTTCCAATTAGTTTTCTCTTGAGATATTTGGTTCTAATTACTTCGTTTCACCGTTCCATCACCATATAAATAGGGTTTTCCCCCTTTCCCAGGCTATTATCTTCAGTTTTGAAATTTTCCGAGATTCCACCCGTTTTTTGCCATCATTCCAGGTTGGTTTTAATTAAATCGTCCCCGGGGACCATTCATGTTACGTTTTCCGTGCCCTAATCGGTGATATTTATTTTCAACATTCCCGTCTAAGATTTTTTTTTGTTTCCATTTAAACTTTAGGCGCCCAAAACCTCCAGTTCTCGATCTCGCCTTATATAAACACGATCCGGGGTTAATAATCCTTCAACTCTTTGTCTAAAGGTTTGTTTATTATACAGTTCGTTCACCCTACGTTCCTGTGAGAATTTATTCAAGGCCACTCAATCTGATCAAAGTCCACTAACCCTATACACGCCTCTATTTCCTCTGATTGGTTCAGATTATTATTAATCGTTTTGCACAATCTCTCATTGGTAGAATGTCAACTTTCTTTGTTCTCGAGACAATTATGATACGGGGCTTCCCTCGCTTCAGTCTTTATACAGATCTCTGTAATAGTTCCCAACTGCTCGGACAGATGTCGCCGAATGTACCGAATTCTCTACATAGTATTAAGGAGAAAAAAATTTCCTTGTGGGCTTCTCGTAGATTGAAGGTTAGCATTCATCACATCTCTGACTCTCTCAGTTCCCTCCAAAAACTTAAAACCAGTCCTCTTCTTCATCCTGATGATCACTTTGTATGTCTTGTTCGAGTATTGATAACCTCCATTCAAAGCTCTGGAAAAACTGTCACTCTGATTTGGATTCCTGGACATGTTGGCATAGTGGGTAACGATATTGCTGATTCCTTGACAAAACAAGGAGCGTCTAACCCTACCGTTACCCTCGTAAACCATATTCCCCTGTCTGATATTTTTTCCATCATCAAAAATAGATCCCGCAATGTTTGGACAGAGTATTGGAACATTGCTAGTCAATCCAAGGGTGCCCGTTACGACTCAATACAAAGGACTTTCCCATCAAAACCGTGGTTTCAAAAATTCCCCCATTTTTCCAAAAAAGAAATTTCCTTACTTATTTGTATGAGAATCGGTCATTGTTCCGTTCCTTCTCACCTTTATAAAATTCATGTGCTTGACTCCCCAGATTATACGTTCTGTAGTCTAGATGAGGGAACTTTAGATCACATATTTTTTGATTGTCCCTCTCTAAATAAATATCCTCTCTTCTATCAAGCGTTATCAAAAATTGCCTCTCCTCCATTCAACATTTCATCTCTTCTAAGTCTGAACTCTACTCCAATCTTCCATAAAAATCAGAAATTTGCACATTTAAATAAAATTAATATATAAATTCACCTTTCCTTTCTCTGTAATTATAAATGATGGCCTAGAACACCCCTGAAGGGTGAAAGCCAGAAATAATTGAAAAAAAAAACCATAGGGCTAATTTTTTTTCCTAACACATTGAAACCAAAATAAAAATTTGAGAATAATTATGTATATAAAAAAAAGTTAATTTATCTTTAAAAAGAAGCTGGTTTTCTACATTCCCCCAAAATCACTAATAATAATATTACATTTATTTAGTAATTGAATATAAAAATGGGAATAGAAGTAGAAATATTTTGAGACATGTAGATGAAATTGGGAGAAAATTTGGTTATAACATTGGTAGTAATAATAATGAAAATATAATCAATGATTTATTAGATTTATTAAAACAAAAATTAGGTGTAAAAGCTAGTAGATTAAAAAGATATAATTATATGTATAATAAAAGAAATAATAATAGATTATTTCAGAAAAATGAGAAAATATTTTATTCCAAACTTGATGATAAACAAAATATTATTTCGAATAATATTATTTTGCTTTGCCATCTGAATCAGATATGCGCGATTTTTGGACAAACATTTGGAGTAAAGATATAAAACATAATGAGGCAGGTCCATGGATAGAAAATGAAGAACTCAATTGTTCAGCCATTGAACAAATGTGTTTTTCTGATATATCGGTTAAATTGTTAGCCAAAATTATATAAAATACTCATAATTGGAAAGCCACGGGTTGCGATTGGATACATAATTTTTGCTACAAACGTCTAACTACTTTACATCCTCCGTTTGCAAAAAATCTTTCAAAACTTGTCAAACAACCTCAAAATTTTCCTAATTTTCTAACTAAGGGCATTACTTATATGTTACCGAAAAGCGAAAATATTAATAATCCCTCTCAATATAGACCCATTACATGTCTACCGACAATATACAAAATTTTAACCTCTTGCTTGACAGTGTCGCCTAAACCTCTAACGGTGTTGGACGCGAGTGAGCGGCGATAAATAAAATAACACTTTCAAACCCAGACAAACTTTAAAAGTATATAAATTAACCGAAAATAAAATAATTCATAACCAGTGAAAATGGAGGAAGCGGTTGATCCGCATGCCTTCATTACTAAGGCGAAACAAAACATAAGCGACTTACATACAATAATAGAAGAAAATAAACTTACCAAAGAAACCAAATCAAAAATGATGAAAGAAATAAATAACATCATGGAAATGATATCCCACATGGCAATAGAATTAGCTAAATTACAAGAAAAATGTGAAATTCAAGAAAAAAACCAAACACAAAAAAACTCATTTTCATACTCTTCGGCAGTAAAAAACTTAATACCACAAACGCAAGAAAAACGATTTCCTATAATTATAAAAAGCTTAAAAGAAGAAGACACTGAAAAAATTAAAGAGAAAATACAAAAAATCAAAATATCGCAGTTGGGAATTCGAGTAAGTGAAATTAAAAAAACAAAAAAAAACATTATAATAACATGCCCAGAAAAAGAAGAGGCAAAAAAATTAAAAGATAAGATAAATGAAGTCGACAAAACCATATTAGCGGAGGTACTTGTGAAAACGGATCCATGCGTAATATTCAAAGGACTTGACAAAGACTATACCGAAAAAGAATTCTTAGAAGACATAATTGAACAAAACAACGACATCAAAATGATATGTGAAAAATACCAAGATAAAAACATATTACAAGTTAAAGCCATCATTACGAACAAAAAAACTAACAACAAAAACTTAATTCTCCAAACAAATCCAGAATTGAGACTACATCTTATAAATAGAAAAAAAATTCATCTAGGATTCATGAGAATCTATGTAACCGATTGTAACGTTCTTACCCAATGTTTCCATTGTCAAAGATTCGGACACACAGCACAAAAATGCTACAATAAAATGAATAAACCAACATGCAAGCACTGTTCAGAAGATCATCCCATCTCCGAGTGTAAATCCCTGGAACTACCGCCCAAATGCGCCAACTGTCACGCAGCTAACAAGAAGAAAGAAATAAACTCCTTCAACAGTAAAATGAATGAAATAGACCACCGAACAAACAGCGAAACATGTAAGTTTCGTTCTTACATGCTTAAATTAGCCAAAGAAAGAATAAACTACGACATTGAATAAAAAAAACTTATATATAATATTGCAAAATACAACCAAAAATGCATTAATTAAATGGATGATTTCGTAAATAGTGAATTAGAATTAAATATTAAAATTCAAGAATATGAATGTATTTGTACTGATTCATGTAACAAAATTATTTCTAAAAACATCAATGATATAATTATTATGCACATAAACATCCGTAGCATTCAGAAAAATTTAGATGAACTAATTTTAAAAATAAATAATTTAATTAAAAAGCCGGACTTCATAGTGTTAACCGAAACATTTACGAACGCTGAGTCACCGTCTTATCACTTACCTGAGTACAATTATATTTCTACCAAAGTAGATATCAACAAAAATTCGGGAATAATAATATTTGCAAATAATAAATTTAGTATTGTTAACATTATAGAACACCCAATACATTTGGTAAACTGCATCGAAGTACATTTCAAACTCGGCAAATCAATATATCATTTAATAGCTATCTATAGAACGCATGGCTCGAGTATTATTACGTTTATTAATGACCTCAAATACATATTATTAAAATTAAAAAATAAACTCTGCTTCGTGGTGGGTGATTTTAATGTGAACATTAATGAAAAAATAGAAAATAATAACAAAACTGAATACATCAATTGTATGACTGAACAAAATTTCATATCTTGCATAAATAAAAATACTAGAGAAATAAAAGAACATACTCCATCTTGTTTAGATCACATTTGGACAAACGTAAACATTAAAGATCTTCACAAACTAAAATCAATTGTTTGGAAAACTAACATAACTGATCATCATTCATGCTTACTTCTGTATAATAATAATATTAAACATAAAAAACATAATTTAATACCCAAAAAATCAACAATAGACATGACTATTCTCTCCGAAAAACTAAAAAATGAAGATTGGAACAATGTTTTAAAGAGTGATGATACTGAAATATGTTCGACTAACTTTGAAAAAATCCTGTCACAACACATTAAAAATTCGACAACTGAAATAATAATACACATAAAATCAAAATTAAGATGTTTAAAACCTTGGATTACCAAAGGACTTATAATATCTATCAGAAACAAAGAAAAACTTTATAAAACAACTTTAAAAAATCCCCATGATGAAAAAGCATATAATTTTTATAAAAAATATAAAAATAAATTAACTTCTTATATTAAAAAAAGTAAGGAAGAGTTTTTTAAAAATAAAATATTATCTTCAGAAAATAATCATAAACAAATGTGGAAAACTGTGAATATGGCCATAGACAATACAAAAAAACCTCAAAATATTAAGTACATCGAACATGATAAAAAAATTATAGATGCCAATTTACAGCCTAAACAATGTGCAAACATATTTAATTCCTTCTTTGCAAATGTTGGAAAAAATCTTGCAAAAAATATTCATAAACCTTCTAACCCGGAAAAACATAAAAATAAAAATTTACAGAAACGTAATATACTTTCAACATTTGAAATAACAACAGAATGTGAAATCTTAAAAATAATAGAAAATATGAAAGGAGGTTCGTCTCCCGGTTTTGATTCTATTACGACACACATGTTAAAATCTATGAAATCTTACTTAATAAAACCCATCACTCATTTAATAAACTTGAGTTTAACGAAAGGAATATTTCCAACGAACTACAAAAACACAATAATCTCACCTATTTACAAATCTGGTGATCCACACCAAGTAACGAATTATCGCCCAATTTGTCTAATTTCTAACATAGGAAAGATCTTTGAAAAAATAGTAAAAAAACAATTGGTAAATTTCCTAGATTGTAATAAAATACTAAACAAAAACCAGTTTGGTTTTATTAAATCACTCAGTACACAAGATGCAATTGCTAACGTAACTTCATACATTTACGAATCATTAGATAAAGGTAAAAAATGTGCGGGCATATTTATTGACCTCAGAAAGGCTTTCGATAGCATATCCCATGAGATACTATTAAAAAAATTAAATGATATTGGCATAAAAGGCAATGCGATTAAATGGATCACCAACTACTTAAAAAACCGCCCTCAAGTGGTAAAAATCAATTGTATTAATAGTGATCAAGACATTTCAAGCTTTGGAATCCCCCAAGGTACAGTGCTTGGACCAATCCTTTTTACCATATATGTAAACGATATTTTTTTTCAACATCTACATGGTCAAATTACATCATACGCCGATGATACAGTTTTAATAATAAGTGAAAATACTTGGGAAAATGTAGAATTACAGGCCACAGAAGACATCAATACGCTTAAGAATTTTTTCGACACTAATTTACTATCACTAAATAGTGAAAAGACATTTGTAATTCCATTTGCAATCCATCCAAACGACGCTCCCAAAAATTTTAACGTTGTCATACACGATAACACTAAAATTCACAGCCAACATTATTGCAAATCAAACTGTACAATATTAAAAACAACAAATAAAATTAAATATCTCGGCGTAATTATCGATAAAAATCTGAAATGGAAGGAACAAATATGTCAAGTAGTAAACAAAATCAGAAAATTAATATATATATTTTTAAGAATTAGAAATTTTCTGTCGGTAAAAAATCTATATTTAATCTACTATGCCTTAGTTCAATCCACTCTACAATACGCTATTATTAGTTGGGGATCCGCGTATAAATGTAACCTTCTTCCAATAGAAATTGTACAAAGAACAATTATTAAAATTATATTAAAAAAATCCTTAGACTACCCAACTGAACGCCTGTTTGAAGAATTTCAAGTTCCCACATTTAAAGATCTATATATTAAAAATTCAGTAATTCAAATAATAAAAGAAAAAGATAAATATCCATTTTTAAATGAAAACAGAACTCGACTTAAACATGTTTTTCTATGCCCAAAACTAAATAAGTCTTTTGCACAGCATCATTATACTTATCAGGGAAGAACTTTTTTCAATCGTCTACCAGAAGAAATCAGAAGCATCAATGATAAAACCCAAATACTGCTCTCTGTCAAGAGACATTTTAAAAATATTCTTAAAAAAAAAACTACTGTCAACTAATCTTACAAATATCTTAGTTCTCCATAACATTCTTTCTTTAAAAAAAAAAACACACCATTATCAAATAAATACTGCAGCTCACATATATTTATGTACAATTCATTATTTAAGTACTAACTTATACCTAACTAATAACTAATAGCATTTATGTACACTCCCCTTCCATACACAAGCAAATGCTTTTAATGGAAGAGTAGTAAAAAAAAAACCTGTAAAAAAAAAAATATTTTGTTGTAAAATTGTAATTATAATAAATGTTTCAATAAATAATAAAAAAAAAAAAAAAAAAAAAAAAAAATTTAATATATACTCATTTGGATGAAAAAAATATTTTATCTGAACAACAAAAAGGTTGTCGCAGAAAACATATGGCATGTAAAGAACAATTAGTTATTGATTCTGTAATTTTAAAACAAATTCAAAATCAAAAGCGTAATTTACATACTTGTTATATAGATTATCAAAAAGCTTTTGATAGTGTCCCGCACTCGTGGCTAATCAAAATATTAAAAATATATAAAATTAACCCAATTATAATTAGCTTTTTGAAAAATATTATGTCCTTTTGGAATAGTAAGAAGAAAATAGTAGTACCGGGCATTTCAATAAAAAGAGGGATTTTTCAAGGAGACTCATTGAATCCTCTTTGGTTTTGTTTAGCATTGAATCCTATGTCTAAAATGTTAATTAAAAGCAAGTTTTGAATCAAAATTAAGGGTAATACAAGAGAGAGTAGTATAGTTTCACATCTATTATATATGGATGATATAAAATTATTTTCAAATTCTGAATCAAATTTAGAGAAAATTATTAAGGTAGTTAAAATTTTTTCAGATGATATTAAAATGACTTTTGGTTTAGATAAATGTAAAACGATCCATATAGAGAAAGGCAAAATTGTAGATGGAGACGAGGGTATATTTAGAAATTTCAAAATTAAAAGTATGAAAGGGGATGAGTGAGGTTTATAAATATTTAGGATACCCGCAATCGAATAGATAAGATCACACTAGTATTAAAAATGATATTAGGATTAAATTTCAAACCAGGATCAGAAAAATTTTAAAATGCAATCTATCTGCTAAAAATTTAGTAAAAGCAATAAATACTTGGGCAATACCTCTATTAACGTACTCATTTGGCATAATTAAATGGTCCAATACAGATTTAGATAGTTTAGAACGATTAATTAGAACTACGTTAACAAAGTTTAATTGCCATCATCCAAATTCAACTATAGAACGAATTAATTTACCTAGAAATTTAGGAGGTAGAGGTGTGGTCAAAATAACATCTTTGAAACACAATCAAGTAGAAATGCTTAGAAATTTTTTTCCATAGGAAAGCTAATAGCTCAGAAATGCACAAAATAATTCGCAAGGCAGATATAAACATTACACCTTTAAATTTATATGACGAGAATGCCAACATTCTTATAAATACTAAACAGGAATTATTAGATTCCTGGTCAAATAAAATTATTCATGCAAAACACTTCAATTATCTCAACCAAACGTATGTTGACAAACTTTCGTTAAACAAATGGTTGAGTATTGGAGAGTTGAGCGCAGAAATAGAAGCATTTATGCTTGCCATTCAAGATAGAGTCATTAATACTAAAAATTATAGGAAGCATATAATCAAAGATATAAATCAAATTGATGATTTATGTAGAAAATGTTTGGCTTTTCCGGAAACTATAGAACATATAATATCGGGATGTTCTATATAAGCGCCGTCCGAGTATACATTTAGGCACAATCAGGTTTTAAAAATAATCCACCAAAGTTTGGTAATTAAACATAACTTGATTGACTGCCGTAATATAGTACCATATTGTGAATATGAACCAAAATCATTTTTAGAAAATGAATTTTATAAAATATATTATGATAAAACTATACTAACAGACAGAACAATTAGTCATAATAGACCTGATATAGTTTTACATGACAAAATTAAAAAAAATAACTTATATCATTGATGTAGCTATTCCAAATTCCTGTAATATTAAAAAAAACTGTTTTTGAAAAAGTTAGAAAATACACAGATTTAGGAAATGAGATTAAAAGAATTTGGCATTCCCGGACTATAAAAATATTACCATTTGTTATTTCGGCTACTGGCATTATACCCAGGTCTCTGATTCAAAATTTAGGCGTATTAGATTTGTCAAAGAATTTATATATAAAAATGCAAAAATCGGTAATTTTAAATACATGTAGGATTATAAAAGAGATTTTAAATGTTTATATTGAGGGATCAGTAGGATTTATAGGTTTAATTAGGAATTCCACAGAGCCGAACCCTCTGATATGAAAATATCTGGAGTCGGTGAATTATTTTCCCATCTGGTCTCTGGTAGGTTGACATGTTGTTCTTGTATTGTTTTGTAATTATAATACTTATATAGTGCAATTGCATAACGTAGATTTACCAGATGATCATTTGGGAAGTGTGTGAAAGGGTTTAGTTTTTCCTGTGGGGGAAATTAAACCCGGACATTTAAATCTGGTGCGTAAGAAACTAGCGATTACCCGGCTTGCGCTGCAATAAGAGATAAAGTGTTTGTTTTTTTATCTCTGTTTATTGAAGTGCTTTTGGATACATATTTTTTTTTGGTTTTTCCGTCTTGTGCATACATGAATAAATCGGAACGTTTGGCGATGCATCGGCATTTAAAAAAAAATAATATAGGTAATAGTGTCTGACCGAAATTTCGGTTTCGGTTTCGGCCTAGTTTCGGCAAAAAACGTGTTTTGGCTTTGTTTCGGTTTCGGCTGCCATTCAGTCGAAATTACGGCCGAAACCGAAACTGAATTCGGGAACAACTATTTAGTGCTGCAGGTAAAATTTATTCAGACAGGAGTGGCAATTTGCGCGGCGAATTATTGTTCCTCACTTATTTAATTACTAGTCTACTAGCTGGTACCCGGCATGCATTGCTATGCCATTTAATAAAGAAATTGTTTCTCCCTGAAGGTGAACGGGACTAAATCAGCTAAATCGGCCCAGCCGTTCTCGAGTTTTAGCGAGACAAACGAACAGCAATAGATTTTTATATATTTATGTATAGATACTTATGTATTTATGTACAGATAGATTAAAATTATTAATATGTAGTTGTAGCTCAATAAGGTTTTTTTTTGTTTGAGAGAAAACAGTTTTTATTTTCGCATACTATGTATTATTTGCAATAAAAGTATTTAGTTTTAAGTACTTAGTAGTAGTAGTAGGTACTTTTTAATTTTATTGTAGTTTATTAACCCTTAATTACTCGCATGGGGTCAAAGCATTTTCGGATTAAAAAATGAAGCACTTGGCGCGGCCCGATTCCCCCCCGCGCCCTCGCTATCTTCACAATTTTGATATACTGGTATGCAGAGCTCCGGACCAAATAAGGCCCCTTTCTCTTTCATCATAAGTTTATTAAGGTTGTAGAATATAAGAGTTTAGTGTTTGTTAATTTTTATTTGCAAAGGATATTGCTGCAATATGGGGGAGGATTATTACTGAGGAGTTGTCTGAAGTTGGTTTTCTTTTTTACTACAGGGCGAGGGAACAACTGGGTGGATACCACTATTTGAGGGATGGGGAGGGGGGTAAGGGGGCTTTGGGGGGAGAGGGAATTTAGTGGGGTAGTGGCAGGTCGGGAGGTGGTACGTTGTGGGGTGGGGAATGCGTTGATCTGGACGAGGGTGTTGGGAAGAATTGTGGAGAAAAGTTAAGATTTGTTTTTTGAAGAGTTTTATTAAATGTACATTAGTTACTTAAATTTATTTGTTACTTTAATTTAAGTAACAAATGTACATTTAATAAAACTCTTCAAAAAACAAATGTCTAGAAATTGTTACATAGTTAATGCCCAAGAAATACAAAAAAAAAAAGGTTAAGATATTAAAGATTCGGGGGGGTTGGGGGAGCCGATAGATTGGGGGGTGTTTGGCGGACGAGAGGTGAGGGGGTAGTTGGTTCGGGAAGCTGTGGAGGGGGCGGATGGTTTGGGGGGCGATGGGGGCGCTGTCGGTTAGGAGGGCGATGGGGGCGCTGTTGGTTAGAGGTGCGTTGGGAGGGTGATCGGTATTGAGGGCGTTGGGAGGGTGATCAGATTGGGATTCGGGGAGGGGGCTGTCAGTTTGGGGAGTGGTGAGAGAGTGGTCGGTCTGGGGGGGGCAGTGGGGGGGCGATCGGTTAGGGGGACAGTGGGAGGTCCGTCGGTTAGGGTTGCGGAGAGGGGGCGAACGATTTGC
The DNA here is from genome assembly GCA_929108145.2 of Limnephilus rhombicus. NCBI lineage: Eukaryota > Metazoa > Arthropoda > Insecta > Trichoptera > Limnephilidae > Limnephilus > Limnephilus rhombicus. Next base: position 8,615,618 of record OV815277.1, on the reverse strand, counting down.
GGAACAGTGGGGGGGGGAGATTGGAGGGGGGAGCAGCGAGGGGGCGATCGGTTTGAGGGACAGTGGGAGGCCTGTCGGATAGGGGGGCGGAGAGGGGGCGAACGGTTTGCGGGACAGTGGGGAGGAGATTGGTACGGGGGCAGCGAGGGGGGCATCGGTTTGGTGGACGGGGGGGAGATTGTTATGGGGGCAACGAGGGGGCAATCGGTTTGTGGGGCGGTGAGGCGGCGATCGGTTTGGGTGGCGGTGAGGGGGCGATCGGTTAAGGGGGCGGTGAGGAGTCAATCGGTTTGGGAGGCGGTGAGGGGGCGATCGGTTTGGGGGCAGTGAGGGGGCGATCGGTTGAGTGGGCAATTGGAGGGCGGTCAGTTTGGAGGGCAACAAGGGGGAAAGCTGCTAGGGGGGTGGTGAGGGGGGGGCTGGTTGGGGTGATGTTACTTGAATCGGGCTGGGGTGAACTGAAGGGGCAGTAGGGGGCAGTAGCAGGGGGACGGGCGTGATGTCTGCGGAGGAGCAATCGAAAGACGTGCTCTTGGTCTTCAGGGGACATGTTGTTGTGGTCAGGTTGGTTGTTGAAGAAGTTGGATACTTCAAGTGAGAGGCGATCATATTCTTCGTCCGAGGTTGGGCTGGGTGAGTGTGGGAGCGGGGAAGCCATGGTTGTTGAGATAGGGGGAGAGTTTTGAGAGTTAGAAAATTTTGTAAGATTGAATAGCAAGATTTGAAATAAGTGATTTTACGACTTGGAGGGATCTGCACACCGAGTAAACAAAAGACTTACGTGGAGGAGTGTGGCACGCTGGAGCTAGTCTGTGGTGTGATGCTGTACTGGCGGGTGGTTCAGTGATGATTTCGTGTCGGGGCTGTTCTTTGGCGAGCGATGAGCCCTACTTCGTCTTTCAGGCGGATCAGCTCAAGCCGCAAACACGGGGATAACACGGGGAGGACACGAAAGTTCAAATCACTGAAAGTCTGGAGATATTTGGCGGGAGAAAGCAATGAATGTTGAGTAAAAACAATGGGCACGTGTCGGAAAGGGTGTGGGCGGGGAAGACGGTGGATTGGAGACGGCTGGTTTGGCCGACGGTGGTTAGAAATGGCGCGAAACTGTGGGCGCTGCGATGGCGGCGATGGCGGGCGGCCGTGGGCGGGATGTTCCTTTAGTGAGGCACTGGGGTGGGTGTGGAGACTGTGATGGGATGTTATTTAACTGGGAAAGGCACTTTGTGGTTTTCACGAAACTAGCCTCGAAACTGGCCCGAAACAAGTGATTTCGTAGGCGGTGGAGAATGACATTTTCGTCAAGCCAGGGAAGGAATATATTTTTTAGACTGGGTGCTGCGTGAGCTGGGTGCTGCGTGTGGAATATTTTTTTTCGCTAGCTTCACAACGCGCGTCTAAGTTTGTATTTTAAGTCACGGGAGTGAAACGACGCGTCGCTGCACTCTTGAGCTGTGACCCCGTGCGAGTAATTACGTTACTTTTTTGGAAGAGGTAAGTTTTATCGTTAAGTACCAAAAAATGCAAGAAATATACAAGATTTGTGTGCAATGATCACTTTGAATTATACTGTCAACAGTGTAACAAGAGTGATTCGGAGAGTTCCTAAAAATACGAGTATTATCTATATATATATATATATATATATATGATCTCAGTATACCTAAGTACAAATTGTTAATTATTGATAATTATTTTACTTTAAATTGTTTTTGTATAATTAGTTAGCAATTCATATTATTACTTACAGATATTTCAGAATAAACAAAGCACTTTCTTTTTAATGTTATTCGTAAAATAACATTAAAAAGAAATATAGGTAAAACACAATATTTCTTTTTTAAAATTTTATTTACAAAAGAGTTAATTTGAAATAAATATGCTAGTACAGTAGGTATATTTATTTCAAATCAATTCCTTATTTCAAAAAGCACAAATAATTTATTTGAAATAAGGAGTGATAATTATGTTATGTTTATTATTAGTTCAAATATCAGAGACTAAATGATTAATGTATGATTTAAAAATAAAGACTGACTAAGATTTACTATTTTTTTTCCACGAAAAAATTACATTATATGGTACATTCGGTTTCGGTTTCGGCCGATTCTGAGACCGAAGCCGCAATTAGGTTTCGGTTTCGGTCGTAAAAACTAGTTTCGGTCGGACGTAACCTATATTATTGAATCTTAAGTTTAACTGACACAAAGGATATTGATTGATAAAAATATGGTAATAATAATAATGAATGTAATAAAATGAGTTTTCCATGTAATTTCTATTGTAATAAATAACTTCGTTTATATCACGTATAAGATTTTCAAGTATAACTTTTTTTTTTAAATAGAAAGACAAACATTCCTGGGTTACGAATAACCCAACAATGTTTGAAAATCTCCAACTACCAGCACAGAAAGCCGAAAATATTGCTTGTGTTGTGATGGAGGACTTAGCCATCCGAGGAATCAAACACGCGACGCTCGGTTGGGACCCAAGCGCTTTGCCCACTCAACCACTGACCGGTCGAACCGGTCGATTACCATGTTGTTTCACGTAACTAACCATCACTCCTTCACCGCCACACAACTGTGTCTTGGCACACATTCATTGCTTATTCGAATTAATACACAAAAAAACAATAATGGAATTTCAATCACTCATGGGAAAAAACATTTTTTGCGTTGTTACTTGCCGGTAAAGTACGTTCACTGCTTAGCCTAATGTGATTTTAAAATACGATTTATAAATTTTGCGTGGGGTAAACAAAATTCTCAAAAACAATCACAAAAAATAGTTAGAATGCTCCCTCTTAGTCATTGTCCATTAGAGTGAAATTAACCAACAATTAACATAGGTACATTAATTAACAATTAAGGGAAGCTACCATTATTCAATAGACAGTTGGTTTCTGCAACGGGATAATATGGATTTTAATGTTAAGAGCCCCTCCGAATATGAATACAAGAAAGCCATTTTAAAAGAACATCAAATTAATGACAACACATTTTAGGAAAATCACAAATTTTGTACATACCTAAGGTGTAATGATAATAATTAAAGATAGATTTTGATGACGAGGTCCGTTTGATGACTTAGCAGGGGTGCCCGGGTTTATGGGTTGAGTTTTGTTAAGGGGGGGAGGTAAAGTTTTAAAGGCGAAAAAATGCATTTTTTCGTTATTTTTTTTTGAGATATGAATAATGTTGGTTTATTTATTCCATACGGTAGGTACCTATCTTCAAAAAAAAATTCAATTAAAAAATATCAATAATTAAGTCCATCATCTCCGGAGGCGCCTCGAAAAAAAGATGTTATGCGGTGAACACTTCGACCAAATAAATATATGGGTGAACATCATAATTCATTACAAATTCATCCTTGAAACACGATCGTACAGGGCGGTTCCAATGAGAAAGATTAATAATTCTCAGTATTCTGCTTTTTAAAATAATAACTCAATATCGATTTTATTTCATTCGAAATTTGCTTTAATTTATACCTACATTCAAAAATGCTGAAAGGTGCGTGATGATAAAACTAGTAAAATTATGTACTTTTGTAATTATTTTTTGGTCGTAAGTATTTATAATTTTTCAATAATATCTAAGCAAAATAAGAATGTAAAAAAATCTTAAATAAATCAGTTTGTAAGACCGGAAATACATAGACAAACTGACGTATTTTCGTCATAAAACACGTGTGCGGATCTGACACTAACCCCGTCCCTTTGGCGGCAAATATCTTTTCTCGGAAGATTTTTTCAATGTAGATGAGTGTTTCAGGCTGATAATTATTGCTTATAATGATTTTATTTAAACCAAAATTATAATTCTAAAACATACCTTTTCCAGATAATTTCTTGATTTATTTTACTTTACGATTATATGATTTAAAATGAGTGTTGTATAATACAAAATTTTGTTTTAAAATTTAACAAATCTGCCAACAACCTATGGTAAAACCTCATTATACTAAAAATGAACATATTTTCTCAAAATTTAAAACATAGCTTTACCAGATAAAAGAGCAATCTTTCGAAATCAATTTATATTTTTTTGTGGAAAAGAGTCAATACGTCTAAAATTGATTTAAAAATGACATATTTCAGTTTTTCCCTCTTAAAAGGTGATTTGTTTTCCCAGGTAATCAATCAGGAAGAGTTTTTTTTTGCAGCATGTTGAAGTCAAAAATGCGATTATTGCTAAAATTTTTGGGTGAATTTGTTATTATAAAATGTAAAAAAATGGTAAAAAAACCCTTCCTGATTAGGTACCTGTTGATTTATGTGTAGTAAAAAGTGTACGAAATTTCAAGAGGATCGGTCAAGTAGATTTTGAGTTGTGATGTTCACGATCTTCAAAAATTTGATTATCTTTCTTTGAAAATTCAGAAAAAAAAATTAAAAAAAGGTTTTAAAACCTTACCCCCCTCCCCCTTAAGGTCCTGGCGGCCGGTGTGTTTGCCCACCTGCTGCGTGGCGGGCCGGAGGGAAATATTGGTTGAGGGGGTCTTTTGACCTCTCCAGTGAGAATCCCTATACAGCGCCCTTGAGGTGATTTTTTTTCAAAAATGGCGCTCTAGAAATTATCCAATTATTATTATTATTATTCATAATGCAATGAAAATTAAGTTTACATAACGTATTTTTTTCTGAACCTTTTTTGAGAGTACATTTTACAATTTTTATTTAAATTGTTTTAGAAACTGTTAGGTTTTAGTATTTGTTAAATTATAAGTTATTTATTATTAACGTATATATTTTTTTATTTTTTTTACACGAATACCGTACAAGAGTCCCAATTGCTCCCGTCTGGAGCCAGTGGGACTATGGCATCCCCAATTGGGGTATGTTGTGAGGCTGAAGTGGGGAGGGGAAGGAGTCAGGGAAGAGGAAGGTGGGGAAGTACCTGGCTATTCAGATCTGGTCACCAAACACGGCAGAAGCCATTTCAAGCAACGTTTCAATTCTGAATAGTGGTCTTACACCAGGGCGATACTGAGAGTATCTTCCAATCTGGAACGTGCCGCAAATATACTATATATTATTTTAAATGAATAAATTGTGAAATACACAAATTAATCAAATAAAATTTATTTGCCACGCCGGGATTCGATCCCGCGATCTTCGGAATGCTAGTCGAGCGCCTTACCGCTGCACTACGCCGGCCGTCAGATATATCGTTACTTCCCCAAAGATATAGGAAATTGTTAGAGATTATTAACGAATGCCTCTGCGTACCCATTATTTGCAACATTCGTTTGTCTAATATTGATGAATAAAACAGTACACAATAATAAAATTGACAAGGAGAATTATCACAGCTGCATTATTCACAAAAGTGTTAGAAACACAGAAGATTTGCACGCGTATACACTTGAAACAAAAAAATTAAAAATCAAAAAAAAGGTATATACCTAACTCTGTCCAGATCTTTTCAAAAACAATCTTCTGTGAAGAACTAACATTTAAAAAATGAATTTATTGACTTTCACACATTAATTGCTTATTTTTTATTGAGGCCATAATTTTATGAAAGAGAGGTGTTTCAAATAGGTAATAAGAGAATAAAACTTTTTCACCGCCGTTTAAACACCATCCAATTGAACGTCACAAAATGGCGGTAGAAATATTCGATATTTTAATAAAGTCATTCAGAGTAGATAGATAGATACGAAATAATAAGACTTTCAAAACACAATGATACCAAAATATAATCGCAAAACAAAAGAAAACGGGAGGCGATACGGCCAAACTACCCAAAAAGCGATTTAAATATTTGTAAAAGGCCAAAACAGGCATCGCAAAGGTAAGTATTTAATAAAACTCGATGAAAACCCGTTTACATTTTCATGTAAAGATCACATATTTAATGATTGTTAAAGTTTATGTTGTTGAAGGTGTAAATTTAATATTTCATTGATTGTATTGTAAACAACGAACAATAAAGGATTATGTATGTTAAAATTTTCGCTATTGGATGTATTATTTATTAACTCCAGGAACTAACAAAATATCTAGGTATTATTATATAAAATCTTAATGGCCTCTACTCAACATATGATTTAAAGTACTGCTTGCAGGACTGCATGCTGTACTGCAGTATTACCCCCAACCGAATTATTATTCCGACGGCCCGACAAAAGGATAAATACCTAATAATTCGGCTGATGGTTTTGCCTTCTAACGATCTGACTTGTGGAGACTGCATTCAGTCCTGCAAACAGTGCTTTAAATACGATGGTGAGTTTAACTTTCGTGCCCATCCATAGTAATGCTGTAGCGATCAAGAGCTTTTTGAAACGAACTCGTCAAAAAGGTATTTGGTGTGAAATTTTGTACGAATACAGGTTCATGTTCAGATGCAAAAAAAACAAGATTATGAAATGAAAATATATATTTGTGGTAGTAAGTTTATTATAATAAAGAATTGTAGGGAAGCATAACATTAATACACACTGAAAATTATATATAATAAGCAACATATATATTATATGGTAGATATCATAAACAGGTAATCTTCTCACTTTCATAATAAAATAAAAAACAAAATCATTTTAAAATGGAACTAGAGAAATCTTTTGAGTGGGTAATTAATTACCTATAATAAATTTCAATTAAAATATATTCCAAAACTAAACAGGTAGAACAGTGTTCTTGTTGAATATGGGACTGAGATTGGGTATTAACCCCAGACATGTCGAAGCATTGGTAGAATCCTTAGACGGTTTTCTCACTTTTCAACTCAGAAGAACTAACTCTCAAGAACTCTACTAAACCAGTTACGTACTTAATCCATATTTGGCATGGTCTATTAGAATGATGCACTTAAAATGATTTTTTTTCCATTTGCTTGTTTTTCCTAGTCTCAATCACCACGTTCAGATGATCGATAAGTCTCTGTATCCTCTCGCCGTGGATTTTGAAGCGTTGTAACGTCTCGTTATTTTCTTGGATCATGCGGTGAATCCTATCCAGGTGGGCTTCTTGTAATTTATTCTCCGTGTTGATTAGATCTGTATCGCCTTCCTCCTCGGCGTTTGCTTTTGCCTCGTTTTGTCTGAATTCTCGGAGTTCTTCCTCGGAGTCACATGCTTCGTCTTCTGACTCGCTGACAAATCTCATTCTCTCGGGATATTGCCACAGGAAGTCGTCCAAAGCTTCGCAGATGGCGTTGAAGAAATTGGAAGAAGAACTCTCAGTTAGATCTGAAAGTGATGGTGAAAAAGTCTCGTCCTCGTCGTCAGAGTGATCCAGAGACCTCAATGTCGGTGTCACGCTCGGATGGATGCTGTGTTCCTCGACAGCTTGTTGGATTGGGTAGCTATCGAGGATTTGGTCGTGCAGGACATCGTCTCGGATCTCGAATGAGTGAGGTTCCCGATCCGTGCTGAGGCGAGCCCAGTAACGGTTGAAAGACACTGTACCCAGGCTAATGTGGTGATCCATTTTCGTGGTTGAAGTTGAATTGAAAACTGAATCACAAACGATACAGATTATGATTACTTGCTGACACTTTTAATACGACACTATGTCTATTTCACAAAAGATTATGAATAAAAAATATTTATAATAATACTGTATGGTTTGAATAACACCGATGTTCAAGTTATTAACTGTTGTTCCGATACGAAATATCAATTAAGAATGATTATCCGTATTGCTAACTAAAGGCTTATATAGTCAACAGAGACCACGCCCCCGCCCCTAGCCCACCCCTTCTCGCTGAAGCTGTTGCCACCCTAGCGGCCAGGAGTGGAGCTAACTAAGGGATAATGACAATAATTATTGTAAGAGTTATTTGATGTACTTTCTGTAGGAAGTATTTTATTCAGATGTGTTTGTATTTCATTTGGTACATCGCTCAATCCCGGCATTCAGAATTGAAACGTTGCTTGATTTTTTTTCACATTAGCTCCACACGGGGAGGCCCTGAAACAAAAAATCCCTCAAGCCCTATATAATCTTTGGGGATGTTGTGTGGAGGGTATTTTTAAGGAAATGAAGGAGAGGAAGTTCTGAGGAGGAAAAAGGTGTGAGGGGTGTGTAGGGATCTGGGTGTCAATGTGTCCGGGAGGGACTTTTCAATATTTTCAATTCAAAATGACACTCGTACAAATCCATTCCTCCCACTGCGGTGCAAGACGATGAATCGAGAGAGTCTGGCTGGCGAGGTCTAGTTAAGTTCCCCCTTAAACAGACTCCCGATCCGACCCGCCCCGCAATGAGTATGCAAACGCATTCACCGTAAAGACCTAGACAAACCTCACCCCATGAGCCCGGGCACCCATGCTAAATCACAAAACTTAGGAAACCACTTGGGGTGACCTATGGTAGGGTTGTTGGGTAACCAATAATTGTTTCGCCGGACTGCGGTACCCATACTCGCCTTCCAAATTGAAATGATTTTAATAATAATAATAATAATTTTTATTTTCGTAATTTGTACATTTAAGTTTACAAATTTCTAATTGATAATAATATTTCATATTCACTATATTTTTTCAAGTTTTATGTAGCTCCTACAATACATCTTGAACTTACCAATTGGTGTGGACTTTAAAGTTTCTGGTAGTGTGTTATACAACTTCATTCTCTTGTACAGTAGACTGTTCTGCGTATTCGCTTTGTCCTTTTTTTGTAGCCTAATTTCCTTGCACGTCCTTGTGTTATATCTGTGAATGTCTTTATTGTATAAAATTTTATTTGAGAAGTATTTTGGTAACGTGTTGTTCAATATTTTGTGGATAAATACCATCGTGTTCAAGGTCAGCATCTGTTTCACGGTCAACCAATTTAGTTCCTTTAACATTTTAATAATTTTTGAAAATCTGTTTTGTCGAAGAATTATTCTCATTGCCCTGTTTTGGAGAATTTGTAACTTATTTTGTTCTCTTTCGTTACATAGGAAAAGTATACTTGAGCAGTAATGCAGTAATTGAAGTGTGGAGCAATAATTGAATTGTATATGGTGATTGCAGTTTTTCTAGAAATTTTTGGCCGAATTCTTCGAAAAAAAGATATCTTTTTGCCAATTTTCTTTTGGGTGTATTCAGCATGTCTATTGAAGTTTAGTTTGGAATCTAATATAACTCCTAAGTATTTCATTTCAGTAACATTTTCAATAATTTCACCATCAATTTTAATTTTGCTTTCACTGGATGTCTTGTATCCAATCACCATACATTTTGTTTTTTTTTTGTATTTAATTTAAGCTTATTTATTTTTAGCCATCTTGATACATCATTTAGTTCATTATTTAAAATGTGTATTAGTTCTTCATAGTTATCTCCAATTAAGTATATTAGTGTATCATCGGCAAATAGTCGTACTTTGCATTTTGAAAATATTTTCACCATGTCATTAATATAGAGTATGAACAATAGAGGTCCAAGGACCGATCCCTGTGGTACTCCTAACTTATTTTCCATTGGTTTTGAAAATTGATTATTTATTTTTGTTACCTGCTTTCTGTCTCTCAAATACTCTTGTATTAATTTAATGGCTACAGATGAGAAACCAATTTCTTTAAGCTTTCTTATTAGTATGTCTCGATCTATAGTTTCGAATGCCCTTTAAAAATCCAAAAATATTGCTAAGATAAATTTATTACTATTCATTCCTTCCTTCTATTCTTCGACAATTACGTTTAATGCTGTTTCACATGAGTTATTAGATCTGAACCCTGATTGCTCTTGGTATAAAATATCGTGTTTATCTAGATATTGCAAAATTTGTTCTTTTATTATAACTTCAATGGTTACTTATTGGTAATGTTTGGTGACTAGATCTAAATATCCAGGTACTTCCGAATCTAACACTTCTCATTTTCTACCCCTCCCACTCCCTTCAGCCTAACAACTTTTTTGGCCATAAACTCTAAATCAAATTTCTTATTTAAGTTCATCTTATAATTATGTATTATATTTAATTTCAATAATAATCGGTGCATTTCTTTTTATTTATAAATAAAGTGGAAGTGGAAGATACTTTCAGTATCCCCCTGGTGTAAGAACACCATTCAGAATTGAAACGTTGCTTGAAATGGTTTCTGCCGTGTTTGGTGACCAGATCTGAATAGCCGGGTACTACCGGCCATAGTCCCACTGGCTCCAGATGGGAGCAGTTGGGACTCTTGTGCGGTATTCATGTAAAAAAAAACTTTCTTTACGATATGCGTATACCATTTCTGGGCCCAACTGTCAATTGCACCGGGAAAGGAACTAATTAAATTTGGTATAAAACAGCTTATATTAATATTATCATAAAAATACGCTTCCATTTGCAACAGATGAATAGAAAAGCTTTTTATAAATATCTGAAAACTAAGAAGCGCATTAAATGTGGCTCACTTCGCGGGGGACATTTTAAAGAATTTTCGGGAAAGATTCATCACAATGTTTGAAAATTAGTTTCAACTGATTTCTTGGAAATATCGATAAGAGACATTAAGGGTGGAAATGTTAATCACCTGGACAGATAACTTATAATTATTATAAACTATTAATCACTCATATTTGAGCTACTCTGAATATGTGCGTATTGGTAAACCTGCTACCCTTTTTATAAAATTATTTTTTTTTAGTATTTTTACGGCACGTTCCAGAGTGGAAGATATTCATAGTATCACCCCATATATATCACAACTATTCACAATAATTATTTTTGCTTGAAATGGATTAAGTGGTATTTGCCAATACGATACGAATATATTGACTGGTGAGCACTGCCTTGAACCTTACACCATTCTCCAATTGGGGATGCCATTGTCTCACTGGCTCCTGGTGGTTGAGAGCATTTGGGACTATTATTTTATTTTTACTTCCCAGTGTTCCTCTTCACCAACTCCATCCCTTCCCCTTTCACCATCATTAATTATTAATGTTTAAAATTCGATAACAATTTAGAGTGCAGTTTACACGCGGTAGAAGCGAAACTTTACCAAAGCAATCTCAAACAATACTTGAAAAGGTCGGTCACAGTCAAAGCGACCAATTATCGCAGACCTTGCGAAATTTCCATTTCATATCTCAACCAATACGAGCCGTTAAAAGTGACATCTTATTTAAAGCGGCCAGAGCGCAGTAATCGTCATTTCCGTTTCATCCGAAATCCAAATCACAGCGGGGCTTTAGAAATTTCAGTTTAAAAAGCTTACCTATAAACTAACCATTACTCCGCGTCCCCACAGAATAAACACAGAGGATAGACCGCCATACAGCTGTGTCTTGGCACACATCCATACCTCATACATATTCATACACAAAAAATAATGGAATTTCAATCACTCACGTGAAAAACATTTTATGTTATTTATTGTCAGTAAAGCTCATTCACTGCTTCTTAGTGTATTTTTAAATACTGTTTATAGACTTTTCCTGGGGGTTAAATGCAAGTAGGATTATCAAATACTCAAAAGCAATCTAAGTGTAAAAATAACCGCTTAAAATAGTTAAAAGGTTCCTCCTTAGTCATTGTTCTTTTATTAGAAACGAGTTGACAGAAATTAGGAGCTTCTGTCTAAACATACATTAAAAACAATTAAGGTCATTATTCAATAGGTAGTTGGTTCCTCCAATGGGATAATATGAATTATAATGGTAATAGCTTCTCCGAAATATGAATGCGATGAAGTCGTTTTAAAAGAACATCAAATTAAGGAAGATAAATTTCAGGAAAACGCAAAAATTTGTGCACAACTGAGGTGTTGTCATAATTAACACTAGATATTGCTGTTTGTGACTAAGCCAAGTTTGGATGCGCTTTGGAGAACGAAATGGTTTAAAAAATGTGTTGACTTTATTCTGATTGCTTTCTTACGTTCATCAAAGTACATTTTTGTCCGGTGGTTTTTCGCTCTCAATATAACTGAAAATATGAAGGGTACGGGAGTACATGCTAGTATTAGGTCTGGGTATATTGTATTATAATAATGCATTTACTTCTGTGTATTTAAGATTTGAATCTGTGATCTTAAGTGTTTTAAGTATATCTAAATTACAGTAAAAAAAAATCTAATATTTTTTATGAATGTCGAAATTTATTTGAATATATTAATTACCTTACCAAATCTGGCTTTTAGGTTGTTTTTTATAGTATTTCTACGCTACAAAAGATATTACGATAGTAGTGAACCAAATGCAATATTTGAGTCCCGTCATCATTCTTTAAAGTGTATTTCAGTTGCATTCGTTAAATAGAGATTTTAAAATTTTTAAAACCTATATGTTAAAATTAACTGACAGCGTAGCGAAAAAAAATTCAGTTAAAAACATTATCAAAAGAATACCTATCCTTGCCAGAAATTAAATACTTTACAGGGTAATGCAGTGGACAGTGGAAAAATGAATGTTTACATATTTCAATTTGGGAGGCGGGAATGGGTACCGCCGTCCCGGGAACCTTTATTGGATAACCAACACCTCTGCCATAGGTCACCCCAAGTGGTTCGCTACGTTTGTTGATTTAGCAGGGGTGCCCGGGTTCATGGGGTGAGATTTGGCTAGGTCTTGGAGACGGATGACCAGGACATACTGAACCCCCATCCTACCCACCCCTTAAACCATTTTCCTTCCCAGAACTCTCCTCTCCTTAAAAAAAACCCACCACACAGCATCCCCAAAGATGACATAGGCCCTGAGGGAAATTATTTTCCTCAGGGCCTCCTGCGTGGAGCTCATGTTAAAAAAACCGGTTTACATATTTTTATCAGTCAAATTGCTCAGTTCACGGGGTTTAAAATTAAAGTTTAAAGATATTGTGATTAAAAATCACTAATCAAGAAATAAGAATTTTTGAAAATAAAATATGGCCTCAATACCTGCTTAATGTGTTTTAAATTAGGTTAAGAATATTATTACAGGGAGATTAATATTTGTGTAATTAGCAAATGCCCAAAACCCATTATACTAGTGAAAAACCTATCATTTTTTTTTAAATTTACCTAATTAGTATCTTCCATTGTCCATTTATTAGAAATGGGTTATTTAAATTAGCAAGGAGAATGTAATTTTAACATTAGTAGAATGTATGCATTAAATAACACTTAAGGTTGAATTCACATGACTCAACTAATAAGAGTGGGTTCGGACTTGGATTTGCTAAATGGAGAGCATATTATATTAATGGTGAACCTCTCCGAATACGAATGCAATAAAAATATACTAAATTAACATGATAATGAAAATCACGGATGAATGCTAATTACATTTGAGGAAAATACCAAAAATTTCTAATTTATAATTATATTAACAAAGGTGAAGTTATAAGAAATATACAGGTGGTCGTTTATGACCTATTTACTGATTGGCATTGTCCGCGACAGAAATATATTGTTGAAGGGAATTCATTGTTTTCAAGTTTGGGGATCGCAATGACTATAAAAAGTATCAAGATTGAAAAAAGATACATGAGTGATATTTCTCGTTCATTATAATGTACCTAATAGTAAATAACAAAAACCTCCAACAAGGCAACCACAAGATACAGTGATGAGACTCGTTTTATTGTTTATACTTTACGTTTACGAAATCGCCAGTTTACAGATTAGTATAAAATGTTGTTCATTGATTTCATTAAAAACCCTCATTTATAAATTATAAAATCTAATGGACACATTTTCCTTCGTGGACCAATTATAGACGAAAAAGAAATGTCACGATCAAATGAATTAAATACTTGAGTCAGATCATATCACGAGTTACAATAAAATTGATTTTGTACGAGGCACTGTATAAATGTGAACAAAGCAAGGGGTATGTGCTACATGAGGGTCCATCCTCGCTACCTACCCCTGCGGTGAAACGGCTTTATGTTTAGGTATCAAATAAAAAAATTTAAATTACACTGATCTTTGATTTCGTTTGTATTTTTTTATTGTTTTGTGTATGGATTAATGTTAGCATCATACAGAAATAATCGGATAAGTTTTTTATACTCTTTCTATTGATGCACCATGTAAAAACTACCCGTTCCTCTCTTTTCTTTTCTCTATCGTGCCCTTTGTTATATACCTATTAGATTCGCATTTTTAAATTGTGCATTGTGAACCCACATTATATTATTTTTTCAGATTACGCTATAATCTGCGTTTTATTTCCCTTTCTTTATATAATTTACAATCAAATGCACCCTTATACACTTATACAGGGTGTTAGAGGACGTACTTGACTTACTTTAACCAGTGATTCCTGACATTATTTGCTTAAATTCATGGAATAATTATTAATATTAGAGAGTGGAGATTTTTTTTTGATATTTGTAAAAGTACCTATTTGTAATCAAAGTATCTAATGTACAATATGTACAATGTACATCCTTTATTTATGTAGGTGTATCAAAAAACATTTTAAAAAACCAGCACGATTACAAATATTAATAACCCCATTTTTCGCTACACTGAGAGAAGACATTATCCCTTTGTTAGTTCCGCTACTGGCCGCTAGGGTCGCAACTGCTTTCGGGAGGGGTTGGGCTAGGGTGGGGGCGGAGTTTCTGTTGGCTATTTAAAACCCTATTTAGCAATATTGATAATCATTCTTACCTGATATTTCCCATCGAAAAGTACTGTGAATAACGTTGTAATCTGAATCAAAGTTTTAAGTACCCATTATTATAAATTCATTCAATTCAAAATATTTTGTGAAATAGTGATAATCTCGTATTAAAAGTGACAGTAAATAATCATAATTTGTGTTAACTCGTTGATGGTGATTCAATTTTCGAAGTGTATTGTCAAAACTTCAACAATGAAAGTGGACCAACACATCAGCCTGGGTATGGTGTATTCCGACCATTACTGGGCTCGCCTCAGCATGGATTGGGAACCTCATTCTATCGACATCCCAGACAAGATCCTGCACTGCCAAATCCTCGACAGCCACCCAAACCAACAAGCTGTCGAGGAATACCACATGAACCAGAGGAGGTGCAATGCCGATCTTCCGAACAATCGTGCCCGAGGGAGTAGAAAAAGGCCGCTGGGAAAATATGACAGCATCCATCCGGGCGTGTCCCAAGAGAAGAGAAGAAAGATATTTGCAGAGATGGTTAACGGGCTACCATCACTGAGGTCCTTAAATCATTCTGACAACGTGGACGAAACCGCGATATTTTCATCATCGCCTTCAGATTCAACTGGAAGATCCGATTTCTTCAACACCGCTTGTGAAGCCTTGGAAAACGAAGAAAACGAGGCGAGAGAAAACGGGAAGACACGTCTGGCCGTGGAACCTGATTTCATCAACGTTCAAGATGAGATCCTACACCGCCAGATTCTCAACAGTTACCCAAATCAAAATGCGATGAATACGTATTATAAGAACTTCCGCAACATGACGAGAAGCCTTCCAGATCTTCAGAACTTGCCTGTTGATAACCAGAGTACGGGATTATACGAAAGCAACGATTCTCACATCACCACTCGCCACCCTGAGAGGCCAAGGGGGAACCGTGCCTACCTCGAGGATCGGACGGATCACGAAGACAATGCTTGCGACTCGGATAAAGATCTCAGGATATCTGATACCGAGTGCGATGATGATGTCATCGTAGAAAACCTCTGCCAATACTTCAGCCTTCTTCACACCCGGAGCACCCCAAGCATTCGACTAACACCCCGTACTGTATTTAATAACATTTCCATATAACATATGTATTTAGTATGTAGTAATTCATTAAAAAAAAACTATTATAAATGGTTTAAAATTCAATAAATTGTAAATTAATCTCAACGTGAATTTAAAAAGTTAAAAGTTAGATATTTTAGGAAAAAAGTCCTTTGGAAGTTATGCTGTAAAATATTAAGATAAAAAGTTTGTTTGCGCCATGAACACGAATATATAACATAACAAGAATAAATAGTTTTGATCGTATAAAAAAACAATTCTTCCAAGCAAATACATAATTGGATAGAATAACCAATACATTATTGCATTTGTTTGCCTTTCTTGACTTAATTAGGTTTAAATAGAAATAAATCTACAGCATAGCTCGTAAAAAGGGTTGTTTCTAAAATAATTAAATTTCTGCCATCTTTGAGGGAGCAGATTATGAATTGTTTTATCTGTATACCCATTTTTGGTTTTGACATGTGCGTACTGGAGAATTTTTACTTTAACTATGTAGTATTGCACCCCAAGCAAACACTTTTTCTACTTTTATAATAATTCAAATATTAGAAAAATTCCCACCTTTACTTCTGGTGATATTTAAAACATATCATAATACGCCCTTTCATTGAAGGCGCGAGTTATATTTCAAAATATTAAGATGAATTAAGTGTTTGCGCCATTACATACGCAATACGAATATGAATCTATAGTTTTGCCCATAAACAAACTCAAATCTTTCAAGAAAGGTTAACAAATACAGTATTTTATATATAAATATATCTACTTATACGTATATATTTTTTTTACATTAGCTCCACACCGGAGGCCCTGAGGAAAATAATTTCCCTCAGGGCCAATGTCATCTTAGGGGATGCTGTGTGGAGGGCTTTTTGAGGAAGGGAAGGATAGTAAGTTCTGGGAAGGAAAAGGGTATGAGGGTTGGGTAGGAATCTGGGGGTCAGTGTGTCCAGGAGTGAAGGATGTATGAATCCATCCCTTCAACTGCGGTGCAAGGCAGTAGGTCGAAAGATTCTGGAGAGGATAAAAGACCTCCCTCAATCAGTCTCTCTCGATCCTGCCCACCACGCAGCAGGTGGGCTCACGCATCGGCCACCAAGACCTGGAAAAACCTCATCCCATGAACCTCGGCACCCCTGCTAAGTCACCAAACGTAGCGAACCACTTGGGGTGACCTATGGCAGAGGTATTGGTTATCCAATAAATGGTTCCCGCCTCCCAAATTGTAATTGTAAATGCAATATTCAGTTATTCAATCCAATATTGTATTTCTTTGAAAAATTTGAGTATTGTTATGGATAAAAACATTTATAGATTTGAGTATTTTTATGAAAAAAAAACATTATTTCATATTCAAATTGCGTACGTACGGGCACAAACAATTAATTCATTTTAATATTTTAAAGCATTACTTGATGCGAAAAGCGCCTATCCCTCAAATAACCAAACTCGCGCCGTCTATGAAAGAGAAGATCATGAATTCTTTTAGTATCTTTGTTTTTTTGGTGTTTTCTCTTTCCAACGATTTCTATGAGTTGTTAAGAAAACCGAACAAATTAGTCTGAGGGGTTAATGAAAATTATCGACATGTTACGATACCAATTGTCCCATCGTCAGGACTGGATATTTCATCAAACAACATTGTTTAAATTCGGTATTCAGATGGATTAAATTTATTTAAGTAAAAATAATTACATAATGATGCAGATATTTTGAAATGAAATTTGTTCAAATTGATATCTGAGACTCTCGACTAGCAATCCGGAGGTCGCGGGTTCAAATCCCGAAGTACGCAAGTAAAATTTATTTACTTCCTATTTGATTTTAGCAATTATTTAATTAAAAATAACGTTAACCTGTTTTTGGCGCACGTTCCAGAGTAAAAAATACTAACAGTATCCCTCGTGATGATAGACCATAATTCAGAATTGAAATGTTACTTGAAATAGCTTTAGCGGTGTTTAGATAGGTGCTTCCCCAGCGTCCTCTTCCCCATCTCCTTCAGCCTACTACGCTGCCTTCAGCTTCACACCATTCTCCTATTGGGGATGCCATAATCTCACCGGCTCCTGGCGGTTTGGAGCATTTGGGACTCTTGTGTAGTATTCACGTATTTTATTTTTACTTCCCGATCTTCGTCTTCACTAACTTCTTTCCTTCCCCACTCGCTTCGTCCTTTCACCATTCCCCAATTATTGCAATAGTCCCACTTGTTGCTGGCTGTTATAATATTTAAAAAAGCAAACTCACAAACTAACGATTACTCCGGAAGAGGATAGACCGGCATACAGCTGTGTCTCAGCACACATTCATTGCTCGTTTGCATTCATTCCCTAAAAAACGATGATGGAACTTCAATTACTCATCGGAAAAATATGTTTTGCGTTATTACTTGTCCGTAAAATGCATTCACTGCTTAGCCTAATGTGTTTAATATAATACGATTTATAAATAATGCGTGCGGTAACCGAAATTCTCAAAAACTACCGAAGTGTTAAAACAATCACAAAAAATAGTTGGAATGCACTCTCTTAGTAATTGTCCATTTATTGGAAAAGAGTTGAGATTTACCAACTGTTAGTTGTAATTAGCTTCTATCTAAAAATACATTAAATAACGATTAATATAAAGCTACCATTATTCAATAGATTGTTGGTTTCTCCAATGGGATAATATGGATTTTAATGGTAATAGTCTCTTCGAATATGAATACAATAAAGCCGTTTTAAAGAACATAAAATTAATGACTTTACATTTCAGGAAAACACCAAAAGTTGAGCATACCTAAGGTGTAATGATAATAATTAAAGGTAGATTTTAGTGCATGTAATTTATGCTTTTCCGTACAACCTCTTGCTCAGCTGCCCTCTGTAGATAGTAGTCCAACCTACGCTCCATAGATATTTGTCACCACTGGGATCGTCATAGATATTCGTCCGACCTTAGCTCTGTGGATATTAGTCCTCACTCTGAAGTTCATAGATATCCAACATATGAGCCGTAGATATTCGCCCGACATACAGGCTGTAGATAATAGTATCTGGAGTAATTGGATGTATGATTTATTAACCCACCACTCCAGGAACTAACAAAGTATCTAGATTATATAATATAAAATCTAAATGGCCCCTACTCAATATCTGATTTAAAGTACTGCTTGCAGGACTGCATACCGTACTGCATTATTACCCCTAAATGAATTATTATCATTCCGCCGGCCCAACAAAGGGAAAAATACCTAATAATTCGGCTGGTGGTTGTGCCTACTAACGATCTGATTTGCAGAGATTGCATGCAGTCTTGCAAGAAGTGCTTTAAATCGATGGTGAGTTTAACCTTCGTATCCATCCATACAGGTAGGTAATGCTGCATCGATCAAGAGTTTTTGGAACAAACTCTTCAACAAGGTTTTTGGTGTGAAATTTCGTACGAATACAGGAAAATGTCGCCACCTCCTTAATTGGGTACCCCCTTAATGCCATTTCAAGCAACGTTTCAATTCTGAATGGTGGTCTTACACCAGAGCCATACTGAGAGTATCTTCCACTCTGGAACGTGCCGCTAATATAATATATATTATTTTAAATGAATAAATTGTGAAATAACTAGTGATGCAACGAATACTACTTTTACGAATACGAATATCAAACCTACTATCCAGCGAATACGAATACGAATAACTTGGCAGAGTATGTAATAAACCACTCATTTATTTAACCTTTTTCTAAAATTATTATTTTTAATTGTTAAACTAACGTTTTAGGCAAGATTTTTATGCATAGCACAAAGGGTAACAATTATTATAAGCAATAATAATCAGCCTGAAACACTCATCCACATTGAAAAATCTTCCGAGAAAAAATACATGACGCCAACGGGACTTGAACCCGTGCCCTTCTGATTGCCGGTCAGCTGCTCTCCCAATTGAGCTATGGCGGCTTATCTTATACCCGCCAAATGATTCAATATATACTAGTGTTTCATTCAACAATTACTGCTTATTTTATTTTTTCCACCTGAAAACAACCAACTTTATTTTTGCGAGAGAGACACTGTTAGTGTTCGCTACGTGGCGTCGAGACAAATTATGTCTTCATTTATTGGGGAAATACTTAAACTTGTCAAATATTAATTATTGTTTTTAACTGTTAAACTAACGTTTAAAACAAGATTTTTATGGATAGCACAAAGGGTAACAATTATTATAAGCAATAATTATCATAGCTCAATTGGGAGAGCAGCTGACCGGCAATTTAAATCTGGTGCGTAAGAGACTAGCGAGTTCCCGGCTTGCACTGAGATAAAGTGTTTGTGTTTTATCTCTGTTTATTGAAGTGCTTTTGGATACATATTTTTTTTGGTTTTTCCGTCTTGTGCATACATGAATAAATCGGAACGTTTTCCGATGCATCGGCATTTAAAAAAAAAAATATAGGTAATAGTGTCTGACCGAAATTTCGCTTTTGGTTTCGGTTTCGGCCTAGTTTCGGCAAAAAAAACGTGTTTCGGCTTTGTTTCGGTGTCGGCTGCCATCCAGTCGAAATTACGGCCGAAACCGAAACTGAATTCGGGAACAACTATTTAGTGCTGCAGGTAAAATTTATTCAGACAGGAGTGGCAATTTGCGCGGCGAATTATTGTTCCTCACTTATTTAATTACTAGTCTACTAGCTGGTACCCGGCATGCGTTGCTATGCCATTTAATAAAGAAATTGTTTCTCCCTGCGCGTCCTTTCCCATTCGTCCCGTTCACCTTCCTCCTCCCCTTCCTCCCCCGCGCCACCTTCCTACTCCTCCTTCTTCCCCGGTCCCGCGAACCCCCCTCCCAAGTTCCCCGCCCTCCCGGGTTTCCTTCCCCCCTCCTGCATTCCATACATTCATTCCCGATACATTCAGTTATCAAACAGCTCGCGTGCCACATATTGCAATTTTTTATACTAATTTCAAGATGCCAGAGCTCGTTTATGTTATTCTGATGTATGAGCTATATTAATGTAAAGTTTCATTAAAATCCATTCATTCACATTCATTCCCGATACATTCAGTTTTCAAACTGCACGCGTGCCACCTATTACAATTTTTTATACAAATTTCATAATGCCAGAGCTTAACAGTAGTTTTATAAAAAATAACGAACAAAAAAATTTTATTTAATTTGGTGCAGTAGTTCGGAAGTTATGCGCATACATACATTTCGGCGATTCATTACGACGCCAACAAAGCACTCTTTTTAGGATGAATTGCCTAATTTAAAAAAAAATCGTTCCCAAGGCAACGATTTGTTTGCTTTTCTTCTGACGTTTGCAATTTTGTTATTCTGAATGTACCAACCAAAGATATTGAAATTTAAGTAGATGTGCTATCTGCTGTTTTTACTATGTGGGTCTGCGCTTCCGGGTGTCGCCGATATTTTCTTACCAATTAACAAATAAACTAAAAGAACAAATAATTAAGGAATAAACCGAATGAACGTTAAACTAAATGAACGAATTCTTTCCTCATTCAAAATATATTGTTAACCAATATTAATGCACATTTTCATTAAATCAACGAAATGAACAAATTCTTTTTGTATGAAAACTACGCTAATTAGCGCGTAGTCCGGCGACAGTTGCGCGGACACCATAGCATATCTCTTCTGTATTTGAATATCTTTGGTATCAACAAACTAATGACGACACATTTTAGGAAAATCACAAATTTTGTACATACCTAAGGTGTAATGATAATAATTAAAGATAGATTTTGATGACTAGGTCCGTTTGATGACTTAGCAGGGGTGCCCGGGTTTATGGGTTGAGTTTTGTTAAGGGGGGGAGGTAAAGTTTTAAAGGCGAAAAAATGCATTTTTCATTATTTTTTTTTGAGATATGAATAATGTTGGTTTATTTATTCCATACGGTAGGTACCTATCTTCAAAAAAAATTCAATTAAAAATATCAATAATTAAGTCCATGAGAGCGAATCTCCGGAGGCGCCTCGAAAAAAAAATGTTATGCGGTGAACACTTCGACCAAATAAATATATGGGTGAACATCATAATTCATTACCAATTCATCTTTGAAACACGATCGTACAGGGCGGTTCAAATGAGAAAGATTAATTATTCTCAGTATTCTGCTTTTTAAAATAATAACTCAATATCGATTTTATTTCATTCAAAATTTGCTTTAATTTATACCTACATGCAAAAATGCTGAAAGGCGTGATGATAAAACTAGTAAAATTATGTACTTTTGTAATTATTTTTGGTCATAAGTATTTATTATTTTTCAATAATGTCTAAGCAAAATAAGAATGTAAAAAAATCTTAAATCAATCAGTTTGTAAGACCGGAAATACATAGACAAACTGACGTATTTTTTCAAAAAACACGGTGCGGATCTGACACGAACCCCGTCCCGTTGGCGGCAAGTATCTTTTCTCGGATGATTTTTTCAATGTAGATGAGTGTTTCAGGCTGATAATTATTGCTTATAATTATTTTATTTAAACTAAAATTATAATTCCAAAACATAGCTTTTCCAGATAATTTATTGATTTATTTTACTTTACGGATTATACGATTTGAAATGTGTGTTGTATAATACAAAATTTTGTTTGAAAATTTAACTCTGCCAACAACCCATGGTAAAACCTTATTTTACTAAAAATGAACATATTTTCTCAAAATTTAAAACATAGCTTCACCAGATAAAACAACAATCTTTCGAAATCAATTTATAATTTTTTGTGGAAAAGAGTCAATACGTATAAAATTGATTTTAAATTGACGTATTTCAGTTTTGTTTGGTTATTCCCTCTAAAAAGGTTGTTTGTTTTCCCAGGTAATCAATCAGGAAGAGTTTTTTTTGCAGCATGTTGAAGATAAAAATTCGATAATTATTAAAATATTTTGGTGAATTTGTTATTATAAAATGTAAAAAAAATGGTAAAAAACCCTTCCTGATTAGGTACCTGTTGATTTATGTATAGTAAAAAGTGTAAGAAATTTCAAGGTTGTGATGTACACGATCTTCAAAAATTTGTTTGAGATAAAATCGATTTAAAGTTTTTTTATATTCTAAATATAGTTGAATCGAGCATGAGGGCCGGTCGCTTGAAACGCTGTACCTTCTTTAGTTTTCTCTGATTTACTTGAAATTTTTATACAATAGGTACTCTCGACATGTTGAAAATTCAGAAAAAAAAAATTAAAACCTCACCCCCCCCCCCCCCCTTACGGTCTAGGCGGCCGGTGTGTCTGCCCACCTGCTGCGTGGCGGGCCGGAGAAAGATACAGGTTGAGGAGGTCTTTTGACCTCTCAAGTGAGAATCCCTATACAGCGCCCCTGAGGTGATTTTTTACAAAAATGACGCTCTAGAAATTATCCAATTATTATTATTATTTTTCATAACGCAATGAAGATTATGTTTATATAACGTATTTTTTTCTGAACCTTTTTTGAGAGTACATTTTACAATTTTTATTTAAATTTTCTTAGAAACCGTCAGGTTTTTGGTATTTATTAAATAATAAGCTCTTCATTATTAACGTATATATCGCTACTTCCCCAAAGATATAGGAAATTGTTAGAGATTATTAACGAATGCCTCTGCGAACCCATTATTTGCAACATTTTCGTTTGTCTAATATTGATGAATAAAATAGTACCTACACAATAAAAAAAATGGACAAGGAGAATTAATCTAGCTGCATTATCACAAAACTGTTAGAAACACAGAAGTTTTGCACGCGTATACACTTGAAACAAGAAAATTAAAAAGAAAAAAAAGTTATATACCTAACTCTGTCCAGATCTTTTCAAAAACAATCTTCTGTGAAGAACTAACGTTTAAAAAATGAATTTATTTTGACTTTCATTCATTTATTGCTTATTTTTTATTGAGGCCATAATTATGAAAGAGAGGTGTTTCAAATAGGTAAAATCAGGTAATAAGAGAATAAAACCTTTTGCCGTTGTTTAAACATCATCCAATTGAACGTCACAAAATGGCGGTAGAAATATTCGTTATCTTAATAAAGTCATTCAGAATAGATAGATAGATACGAAATAATAAGACTTTCAAAACACAATGATACCCAAAAATAATCGCAAACCAAAAGAAAACGGGCCAAACTACCCAAAAAGCGATTTAAATATTTGTAAAAGGCCAAAACAGACATCGCAAAGGTAAGTATTTAATAAAACTCGATGAAAAACCGTTTATATTTTCATGTAAAGATCACATATTTAATGATTGTTAAAGTTTATGTTGTTGAAGGTATAAATTTAATATTTCATTGATTGTATTGTAAACAACGAACAATAAAGGATTATGTATGTTAAAATTTTCGCCATTGGATGTTAACAAAATATCTAGGTATTATTATATAAAATCTAAATGGCCTCTACTCAACATATGATTTAAAGTACTGCTTGCAGGACTGCATGCTGTACTGCAGTATTACCCCCAGCCGAATTATTATTATTCCGACGGCCCGACTAAAGGAAAAATACCTAATAATTCGGCTGGTGGTTTTTCCTACTAACGATCTGACTTGTGGAGACTGCATTCAGTCCTGCAAACAGTGCTTTAAATACGATGGTGAGTTTAACTTTCGTGCCCATTCATAGTAATGCTGTAGCGATCAAGAGCTTTTTGAAACGAACTCGTCAAAAAGGTATTTGGTGTGAAATTTTGTACGAATACAGGTTCATGTTCAGATGCAAAAAAACAAGATAATGAAATGAAAATATGTATTTGTAATAGTAAGTTTATTATAATAAAGAATTGTAGGGAAGCATAACAATAATACACACTGAAAATTATATATAATAAGCAGCATATATATTATATGGTAGATATCATAAACAGGTATTCCTCTCACTTTCACAATTAAAAAAAAAACATAATCATTTTAAAATGGAACTAGAGAAATCTTTTGAGTGGGTAATTAATTACCTATAACAAATTTCAATTAAAATATATTCCAAAAATAAACAGGTAGAACAGTAGTCTTGTTGAATATGGGACTGAGATTGGGTATTAACACCAGTGTTGGGTATTAACATGTCGAAGAATTGGCAGAGTCCTTAGACGGTTTTCTCGCTTTTCAAATCAGAAGAACTAACTCTCAAGAACTCTGCTAAACCAGTTACGTACTTAATCCATATTTGCCATGGTCTATTAGAATGATGCACTTAAAATGATTTTTTTGTCCATTTGCTTGTTTTTCGCCGCGTTCGGATGATCGATAAGTCTCTGTTTCCTCTCGCCGTGGATTTTGAAGCGTTTTAACGTCTCGTTATTTTCTTGGATCATGCGGTGAATCCTATCCATGCGGGCCTCTTGTAATTTATTCTCCGTGTTGATTAGATCTGCATCGCCTTCCTCCTCGGCGTTTGCTCTTGCCTCGTTTTGTCTGAATTCTCGGAGTTCTTCCTCGGAGTCACATGCTTCGTCTTCTGACTCGCTGACAAATCTCATTCTCTCGGGATATTGCCACAGGAAGTCATCCAAAGCTTCGCAGATGGCGTTGAAGAAATTGGAAGAAGAACTCTCAGTTAGATCTGAAAGTGATGGTGAAAAAGTCTCGCCCTCGTCGTCAGAGTGATCCAGAGACCTCAATGTCGGTGTCACGCTCGGATGGATGCTGTGTTCCTCGACAGCTTGTTGGATTGGGTAGCTGTCGAGGATTTGGTCGTGCAGGACATCGTCTCGGATCTCGAATGAGTGAGGTTCCCGATCCGTGCTGAGGCGAGCCCAGTAACGGTTGAAAGACACTGTACCCAGGCTGATGTTGTGGTCCATTTTCGTGGTTGAAGTTGAATTGAAAACTGAATCACAAACGATACAGATTATGATTAGTTGCTGACACTTTTAATACGACACTCTGTCTATTTCACAAAATATTATGAATAAAAAATATTTATAATAATACTGTTTGGTTTGAATAACACCGATGTTCAAGTTATTAACTGTTGTTCCGATACGAAATATCAATTAAGAATGATTATCGATATTGCTAAATAAAGGCTTATATAGTCAACAGAGACCACGCCCCCGCCCCTAGCCCACCCCTTGCTAAAGCTGTTGCCACCCTAGCGGCCAGGAGTGGAGCTAACTAAGGGATAATGACAATAATTATTGTAAGAGTTATTTGATGTAATTTTTGTAGGTAATGTTTTATTCAGATGTGTTTGTATTTCATTTGGTACATCGCTCAATACCGGCATTCAGAATTGAAACGTTGCTTGATTTTTTTTTCACATTTGCTCCACACGGGATGCCCTGCAACAAAGAAATCCCTCAAGGCCTATGTCATCTTTGGGGATGCTGTGTGGAGAGTATTTTTAGGGAAATGAAGGAGAGGAAGTTCTGAGATGGAAAAAGGTGTGAGGGGTGTTTAGGAATCTGGGTGTCAATGTGTCCGGGAGTGACTTTTCAATATTTTCAATTCAAAATGACACTCGTATGAATCCATTCCTCCCACTGCGGTGCAAGACGATGAATCGAGAGAGTCTGGCTGGCGTGGTCTAGTTTAGTTCCACCTTAAACAAACTACCGATCAAACGCATTGCGTATGCAAACGCATTCACCGTAAAGACCTAGACAAACCTCACCCCATGAACCCAGGCACCCATGCTAAATCACAGAACGTAGGAAACCACTTGGGGCGACCTATGGTAGGGGTGTTTGGTAACCAATAAATGTTTCGCAGGACTGCGGTACCCCCACTCGCCTCCCAAATTGAAATGATTTTAGTAATGTTTGGTGACCAGATCTAAATATCCAGGTACTTCCGAACCTCCCTCTTCTCATTTTCTACCCCTCCCACTCCCTTCAGCCTAACAACCAACTTTTTTGGCCATAAACTGTAAATCAAATTTTATTTAAGTTCAACTTATAATTTATAATTATATATATTTCAATAATAATCGGTGCATTTCTTTTTATTTATGAATAAAGTGGAAGTGGAAGATACTCTCAGTATCGCCCTGGTGTAAGACCACCAATCAGAATTGAAACGTTGCTTGAAATGGCTTCTGCCGTGTTTGGTGACCAGTTCTGAATAGCCGTGTACTTCTCCACCTTCATCTTCTCCATATCCTTCCCCTCCCCACTACCTCATAACATACCCCGATTGGGGATGCCATAGTCCCACTGGCTCCAGATGGGAGCAGTTGGGACTCTTGTGCGGTATTCACGTAAAAAAAAAACTTTCTTTGCGATATGCGTATACCATTTCTGGGCCCAACTGTCAATTGCACCGGGAAAGGAACTAATTAAATTTGGTATAAAACAGCTTTTATTAATATTATCATAAAAATACGCTACCATTTGCAACAGATGAACAGAAAAGCTTTTTATAAATATCTGAAAACTAAGAAGCGCATTAAATGTGACTCACTTCGCGGGGGACATTTTAAAGAATTTTCGGGAAAGATTTTGATTCCATCACAATGTTTGACAATAATTAGTTTTAACCGATTTCTTGGAAATATCTGTAAGCGACATTAAGGGTGGAGATGTTAATCACCTGACAGATAGCTTTATGCCCGCTCTTGGTGACTCATTATAATTATAATAAACTATTAATCACTCGTATTTGAGTTACTCTGAATATGTGCGTTTTGGTAAACCTGCTACCCTTTTTATAAAATTAAAATTTATATAAAACTAGCTGGTTCCCGGCATGCGTTGCTATGCCAATTAATAAATAAATTGTTTCTCACTGCGTGTCTTTTCCCATTCATCCCGTTCCCCTTCCGCCTACCCTTCCTCTCCCGCGTCCCCTTCCCCTCTCTCGTTCCCACTCCGCCTCCTCCACCTTCCCTCTCCACACTCCACTCCCCCCCTTTCCCCGTCCCGCAAACCCTCCTCGCGAGTTCCCCTCCCCTTCCCGCATTCCATACATTCAGTTTTCAAACAGTTCGCGTCCCACCTAATGCAATTTTTAATACTAATTTCATAACACCAGAGTTCACTACTAGTTTTATACAAACCTTGTCCTGATAATAACCAACACAAAAAAAAGAATTAGCCAATTTGGTGCGGTCGTTCGGAAGTTATGCGCGTACATTTTTATTTATATAGATTGCTATAGATTAAACTCCCTTTTTACGAAAAAAATATATAATTAGTAACTAATTTAAACAACCAGTGTGTCATCTTCTGGTCACAAAAACACAAATTTGATATTATGTGTAAGTAGATAAATATACACGAAAAAAAACACTAAATATTGATAAATACTCAAATACTCAATTGGACTATTTGTCTGTAAATAAATAAATAACACCCTACAAAACAACATTATTTGAAATGGGTACACAGATATTAAAAAAAGATAATTACGTAAAAAATGAATAATGTAGATAATTTGAAATTAAATTTGATCATATTGCTGATTAAGGCTCTCGACTAGCAATGCGGATGTCGGGGTTCAAATCAAGTAAAATGTATTTAATTTTTTGTTTTGTTCCGCAATTATTAAATTAAAAATAATATAATAGTATTTTTGCGGCACGTTCCAGAGTGGAAGATATTCATATTATCCCCCCATATATATCACCACCATTCACAATTATTTTTTTGCTTGAAATGGCTTTAGTGGTATTTTCCGATACGATACGAATATATTGAGGGGTGAGCACTGCCTTGAACCTTACAATATTCTCCAATTGGGGATGCCGTAGTCTCACTGGCTCCTGGTGGTTGAGAGCATTTTGGACTTTTATTTTATTTTTACTGCCCTGTGTTCCTCCTCACCAACTCCTTCCCTTCCCCTTTCACCATTCCTCAATTATAGTCCCACTTGCCGCGGGCAAGTAATAATGTTTAAAATATGATCACA
Source organism: Limnephilus rhombicus (assembly GCA_929108145.2). Classification (NCBI taxonomy): domain Eukaryota; kingdom Metazoa; phylum Arthropoda; class Insecta; order Trichoptera; family Limnephilidae; genus Limnephilus; species Limnephilus rhombicus. Next base: position 8,587,150 of record OV815277.1, on the reverse strand, counting down.
ATGATAAATAAATCTAGTGCAGTTTACACGCGGTGGAAGCGAAAATTTACCAAAACAATACTTGAAAAGTGAGGTCATAATCAAAGTGACCAATAATAATAGTGTAATTTCCGTTTCATATCTCAACCAATAGGAGCCTTTAAAAATGACGTCATAATCAAAGCGCCCAATGAGCACAATTTCCGTTTCATCCGAAATCCAAATCAGGCTAAAAAAAAAATTTAAAAAAAAAACAGGCAATAGAAGTTTAACTTCAAAAATCTAACCTATAAACTAACCATTAGTCCGTGTCCCCACAGGATAGACAGAAAGGATAGATCGCCGTACAGCTGTGTCTTGGCACACATCCATAGCTCATACACAAAAAAATAATGGAATTTCAATCACTCGTAGGAAAAACATTTTATGTTATTTATTGTCGGTAAAGCGCTTTCACTGCTTAGCTTCTTAGTGTATTTTTAAATACTATTTATAAACTTTTCATGGGGGTTAAAATGCAAGTAGGATTATCAAATACTTAAAAGCAATCTAAGTGAAAAAATAATCGGTTAAAATAGTTAGAAGGTTCCTCCTTAGTCATTGTTTTATTACGCGGGTCGCCCCGGGTGGCAGGTGGTGACACTACACCCGAGCGTTAAAAAATTACTAAGAATAATGTCGAAAAAATATTGAATACGGTGTTATTTATATTTTCGTAGCTTTATGGCTCCCGTGGAATTTCTGAAATTCTCTATCCATCCCCGCCCACACATTTAATCGTAATACGTTTAATGTATCATATCGCTGTGCGAAAATGGGTGACCGGACAACTCAGAATTAAATCAACTCAGAACCTCATTTGAAAAATAATTGAAGGTGATGAAAAAACTATAAAAAATGATTAAACAGTTTACGTTAAGTTAGGGTTTTGTGCTATTTAAAGTTTATTGTTTTTCAGAGCTTTGAATGACTTTTCAAAGAGGTGTTGATTTTACTTGATTCTGAGTTGGCATGGAACCGCGAATATGAATGAATAAATACGTGCACTCCTTTAGAGTAGGTTCGATATAATTCTCTGAGTCATTGATATATTTTACATCGGACGTAAAACCGGGAATACAATTTCAATACCTTTTGAAGGTTGTACCCATAAAAGTAATATATATATTTTTAAATAAGCTCCACATAGAAGGCCCTGATGGGAATTTTTTTCTCAGGGTCTCCTGTGTGGAGCTAACGTACAAAAAAAATTTCGCTATAAAAGAAAATTTGAACTAATGACCAACCCGGTTAAGTTTTTATCTGTAAAATTGTTTAATTCATGGGGTAAAAATAAAGTTTAAACATATTGTGATAGAAATCCCTAATCAAGAAATAATAATTTCTCAAAAAATATTGGCCTCAATACCTGCTTAATGTGTTTTAAATTACGTTAAGAATATTATTACAGGTGGATTTATATTTGTGTAATTAGCAAATGCCCGAAACCCATTATATTAGTGAAAAATTTAAGAATTATCTACTTAGTGCCATTGTCCATTTATTAGAAATGGGTTATTTAAATTAGCAAGGAGAATGGAATTTTAACATTAGTAGAATATATACATTAAATAACACTTGAGGTTGAATTCACATGATTCAAAATTGAGATATATTAATGTACCTATTCACTTTTTAACACACAAAATAAAGCAAATAATAATTAAACAGCTTTTTGAAATTAATATAAAATTTATTGAAATTAAAACAATATTATAGGTAGGTATACTAAATAAATATGTCACATGGAAATATTATTAAATGTAGTACGGGATGTGAGTCGAACGCTTGGGGTTCTCCGGGTGTGAAGAAGGCTGAAGTGTTATGTTACTGTGGTTACCACGAGGCAAGTTCTGAAGATCTGGAAGGATTCTCGTCTGGTTTTTATAATATGTTTTCATCTCATTTTGATTTGGGTAATTATCGAGAATCTGGCGGTGTGGGATCTCGTCTTGAACGCCGATGGAATCAGGCTCTACGGCCAGACGGGAGGGTGAAGATGAAAATTTTGCAGTCTCGTCCTCTTTGTCAGAATGATTTAAAGACCTTAGTGATGGTGGTCCGTTTATCATTTCTGCAAATATCTTTCTCCTCTTCTCTTGGGACACGTCTGTAATGATGCTACCATATTTCCCAATCGGCCTTATCCCACTCCCTCGGACATGAATTTTTGGATGATCGGCAATGCTCCTCATCTGTTTCTGGTAGCTTATATAGTATTTCGCGAGAGCTTTTGGGTTTGGGTAGCTGTCGAGGATTTGGCAGTGCAGGATCTCGTCTGGGATGTTGATTGTATGTGGTTCCCAATCCATGTTGAGACAAATATTGTTGTAATGCACCATACCCAGGTCGATGTGATGGTCCATGGTTGAAGTTTTAACAGTAGACCTCGAAAACTGAATCACCATCAACGAGTTGAAACAAATTATGATTATTTACTGTCACTTTTAATACGAGTTTTCCACTATTTCACAAAATATAATTAATTGAATATAAATATAATAATTGGTACTTCTAACTTTGATTCGGGATATCAATGTTATTCACTGTTCTTTTCGAAAGGAGATGTCCAGTATTGTCCCCGTGAGATGTAACTAGAAGCGATATTTTAATAATTTAAGCCAAGTACGAGTATTAAATATTTATTTGTTTGTTTTTCATATAAATTAAATAAGACGGTTTGAGATCGAAATAGGCTGATTAAAATAGGTACTAATTGCAAATTTAAAAAGTTTGGACATGTAGAGTGGAGGAACAGAGACTGGAATATCAGGAGAATGTATGACTTGAATAGATGGAGATGTCGGGGGTAAACGAGGATGGTAGGTACTACCAGTATCGCCCTAGTGAAATAACAACACATAGAAATATTTTAATGCTTTTTGACCTGATCAAAATATTCGGGTGCTACCAATTTTTTATCTTTTTCGCCTTCTTCTCCTCCCACACCCTCCAGCCTCACAACATGCACACCAACTGATGTGCGTTTTTTCAAAACTCAAAAAATTCTTTAACCAGTTTGCATACTTCTGCCTTTTTGATGTTAAACTGTAAATGGAAATTTGTATGCATTTAGGTTCATTTAGATTTTTTTTTATTTAATTTATTTTCCACGGGTTCGATTCCTGTCCTAATTTATTTAGAAATAAATACCTTTCTTTACGACACGGATACACATTTTTAAATCTAGTTGCCAATTACATCGGGAAAGGAACTCACAAAAGTTGAATTAAAAAAGCATACCTACTTACTTTCAACCCAATCATTTGAATTAATTTGCGACTAGTTTCAACCGATTTCTTGGAAAAATAGATTAGAGAACATTAATGGTGGATACGTCAATCACCTGGACAGATAGAAAGATACCCGCTCTTGGTGACTCATAATAATAATTATAAACTACTACTTGAAATCCCCGGCGATGCCCGGGCTGTACACAGAGTTTTCGAAATCAAATCGTAGACAGTGACTTACTTTGCATATAAATCAAATCCACACCGCCCGTTTGCCAGCCCGCATAAAAACATTCTCCTTTATATAATATTATATATTTCAACCAATTTACAAAAAAAACATGACAAATTATATGCCTAAACCTTCCTCATGAATCACTCTATCTATTGGTGATAACCGCATGAAAATCCGTTCAGTATTTTTTGAGGTTATCGCGAACAGACAGACAGACTTTAATTTATAATAAGTATGTAGAGAGTTTATTTATTGTACTGTTATTCGTGGTGGAATTCTATTGTATTAAAATTGAAATTGAAACACTTTTTAACTTTTTTTCCAAGAATTGTCAGCCTGAAGATGTCCATAATAGGATGAAACCGGTACTGGTGAAATAAAAAAGTGGAAAAAAGTTAAAAAGTGTTTCAATTTCAATTTTAAGTATGTAGAGTTTAATGACATATTTTAGCAACGCTAAAAATGTGCATCTAGGTGTAACCTACTAAAGTTTTTGTAAAATTAAAGTAATGGTTTAAAAATATTGATTTGGTCTATAACGTAAGAGGATGTGAAACAAATGTAGTTTGTAAAATTCGTGAAGAAATCAAGAAATGATATTATTGTTCAAATTTTGTTATTTGCTTTTACATTATAGGTAATGTGAAGAAAAATATCTTAATGTTTTTTTTTCAATCTTGATACTTTTTATTAATGAATTCACTCCAGCAATATATTACTTTCGTGGGCAATACCAATTAGTAAATAGGTCACTAACGACCACCTGTACATTTCTTATAATCCCACCTTTGTTAATATATTTAGTAATGAGCTAGTTTTGGTATTTTCCTCAAATCTAAAGAGAATTCATTGTATTTGTATTCGGAGGGGTTCACCATTAATATATGGTACGTACTTACTCTTATTTGTTAAACCATGGTAATTCAACCTTAATTGTTTTTTAATGCATATAATATTCAACCAAACAATGTTAAAATTACACCCTTTGTGCTATGCATAAAAATCTTGTCTAAACGTTAGTTTATAGATTAAAAAGTAATAGTTTATATTTTTAATAAATTGCGAAACAAAGCGAAAGAAATAAATAAATTTTATTTGCGTACGTCGGGATTTGAACCGCCACACTCCCTATTACTAGTCGAGAACCTTAGTCTACAATTTGATCAAATTTAATTTCAAATTATCTGCGTCATTTTTTTTTTTTATGTAAATACATATTTTTTTCAAATATCTGAATACCCTTTTTATATAATGTTGTTTTAAAAAGTTATGTTAATTTTAGCGTACATTTTTTGTTTACTTAACATAAAATCAAATTTGTATTTTATAACCCGAAGATTTGTTCATTTATTTTTTTCATCAAAAAGGAATTAAACGCATTTTTTTTCTTGCAATAATAATATGAATTAACATAGAAAATATCCACACTATTTCATTACTTTCAACATTATTATTATCATATTTTATCCATCAATCTTCCTTGAAATATAGCTATTTATTATTTTAAAAATACTAAAAACTCTACACATACGTAATAGAAAATGGTATAATAAAGGATGTGTTTGGTGTAGGTACTACAAGGTTTAGCAATGGGAGTGGACATTGTTTGTGCTTTTTGAATAAATAGATACATATTTGTACCAACATGTCTTATATATATATATGTATATTAAAATATTGTATATTATTCTTTTTAATATACATATATATATATATATGTATATTAAAAAGATGCATCTCTTCAGGTATGTAGATGGCATTTTGGTATTTGATTTCAAAATTAAATTTAACAACAACAACGACCAATAACGGGCTACCACGCGTTTCAGTTTTAAATTATTGCCACACATTCTAGTATAAAATAATGTATTTTCATTGATATCGTTAAAAAAATCTCATTTTCTTCATGGACCAAGATGTGCAATATTTTTGGAAAGTATTTAAAAAAACGAATATTTGAAGAACATGTACGAGGCAAAGTCTAAATGTGAACGAAGCAAGGAGTATGTGCCAAGACAGAATTATGTGGTGGACCATCCCATCTGCCTGCCACTGCGGGGAAATTATGGTTAGTTAGTTATTGAAAAAACAAAACATCTTTTAACGTAGTCCAAATCATTATTTTTAAACTTTTACTTTAATTTTATAAAAAAAGGTAGCAGGTTTACCTACACGCACGTATTCATATAAACTTAAACATGAGTCATTAATAGTTTATAATAATTATAATGAGTCACCAAGAGCGGGCACAAAGTTATCTGTCAGGTGATTAACATTTCCACCCTTAATGTTCATTTATCGATATTTCTAAGAAATCGGTTGAAACTAATTTGTCAAACATTGAGATGGAATCAAAATCGCCCTCTAATGAGCCTAGGTTGACTATATAAACCCTTATTTAGAAACATAGACAGTCATTCTTACTTGTTATTTCGTATCGGAACAACATTTAATAACTTGACATCGGTGTTATCAAAACTAAAAAGTATTATTATAAATATATTTTGTGAAATAGACATAGTGTCGTATTAAAAGTGTCAGCAAGTAATCATAATCTGCATTGTTGGTGATTCAGTTTTGAAACTAAGCATCAACCACGAAAATGGACCATCACATCAGTCTGGGTACAGTGTATTTCATGGATCGATCATTTTTCAGCATGGATCGGGAACCTCATTCAATCGCGAGCCGAGACGATGTCCTGCACGACCAAATCCTCGACAGATACCCAAATCATTCTGACGACGATGACAAGACGGCAACGTTTCCGTCATCACTTGCAGATTTTAATCGGTGTTCTCCCGAGGTCATAAACGCCGTCTGTGAAGCCTTGGACGACTTCCTGTGGCAATATCCCGAGAGAATGAGATTTGTCAGCATCGATGAAGACGAATCATATGACTCCGAGGTTGAACTCCAAGAATTCGAAGAAAACGAGGCAAAAGCAAACACCGATACCGAAAACCAGAGTACGGGAAAGTACGTTCATCCGAACGCGTCACAAGAGAAAAGGAGGATGGTATTTTTTTTTTTTTTTTTACATAAGCTCCACACAGGAGGCCCTGAGGCAAATAATTTCCCTGAGGGCCTATGTCATCTTTAGGGATGCTGTGTGGAGGGTCTTTTAGGGAAAGGAAGGAGAGGAGGGTTCTGGGAAGGAAAAGGGTTTAAGGGGTGGGTAGGAATCTGGGGTTCAGTGTGTCCTGGTCATCAGACCTAAACACACCTCATCCCATGAACCCGGGCACCTCTGCTAAATCACCAAACGTAGCGAACCACTTGGGGTGACCTATGGCAGAGGTGTTGGTTATCCAATAAAGGTTCCCGGGGCGGCGGTACCCATTCCCGCCTCCCAAATTGAAAATATATATATGGGTATATCCGGAGATACTTGAAGAGCCGCCGTCATTGAAGTCGATCGCCAATTTTGAGAGACTGAGCCTTGCACCATCACCTGCAGAGCATATCCAAGTACGCGGAGAAGATGACCGTAAAATAATCGAGGAGGGAGGCAATGCAGATCTGATCAATACGGAAAACAAGTGCAAATTACGTAAGGCCCGCCTGGATAAGATTCGCCGCATGATCCAAAAAAATAACGAGGCGTTACAACGCGACATAATACGCTGCGAGAGAATACAGAGACTTGTCGATCTCCTGATTTCGCGATTGAGACGAGGAAAAAGTTGTTGAGAGTTAGTTCTTTTGGGTTGAAAAGTGAAAAGCTCTTCTAAGGATTACTCTTAGTTCTCAGTTCCACGTACAATAAGTATTTCTTACTAATTCTAAGATTTTATTTTATTTATAGTTTAATTTAAATTTTGTAGGTATTACTTAAGTATTTGAAAGATTCCTCTAGTTCCATTTAAAAATATATATTTTTTTTAATAATAAAAGCGTCAAGATCGTCGATTTGAAATACCTACCCTATAATTTGCATGTTGTCCATTATGTTTAATTTTATGTGTATACCTACTAATGTTATGCTTACCTACTCTTCATATAAATTGAATAGATTTATTATTTCAAATACATATTTTTAATTTATTATTTTGTTTTTTTTTGCATCTAAACATGAACCTATATTCTTACAAAATTTCACACCAAAGACCTTGTTGGAGAGTTCGTTCCAAAAAGCTCTAGATCGATGCAGCATTACCTACCTGTATGGATTGTCACGAAAGTTAAACTCAGGTAAACGCCATCGCATTTAAAGTACTGTATGTAGAGTATATCTGCAAATCAGATCTTTAGTACGCAAAACTACCAGCCGAATGATTGTAATTATCCTTGTCGGGCGTCAGAATAGTAATAATTCGGTTGGGGGTTCTGCAAGCCGTGCTTTAAATCATATGGTGAATAGGGGCTATTTAGATTTTACTTAAATGTTAACAAATATAATCCTTTATTATTAGTTGATTACATTAAAATCAACGAAATATTTAATTTACACCTTCAACAACGTATTTATTAAATTATTTATGATGTACTAGCCGGATTACCCGGCTTCGCTCAGGACAACATTCTATCACCAAACGTAGCGAACCACTTGGGGTGACCTATGGCAGAGGTGTTGGTTATCCAATATAGGTTCCCGGGGCGGTGGTACCCATTCCCGCCTCCCGAATTGAAAATGTATAATTAAATAAATATTTTTGAAATTCCTGAAATACTTGATTTACTATTAAGCCAGCCTCGGTTTCACACGGGTGATTTACAGTCGCGGACTAGGGAAATATAACACTGTAAATTCAAATCAGTTGGATTATCAATAACTCCATATGTCGAATTTTACACGTTACGTACTTCATGACAAAAAATGAGACAAAATCTTCCGTTTTCAATACGACCATATAATGAAATAAAATATCAATGAAATAATTCGACCATAACTATTGTAATGCCTTGTAATGTACAGTATTTTTGGTTTTTCCTTCTGGAGAGAAAACAAATAGCGCAGATGGTTTGCCAACTCTCGAGTTTGCAACGTACAACTAACTGCCCATGCGAAAAACACGGCAATTCAAGGTTTATTCCACTTCTAATGATTGGCCTTGGGATTTATTAATAATAATTGTCATTACAAATGCAAGGCGCACTGGAAACTGGACACCATTAAATTCAAAAGGAAAGTCTGTTGGCATTAGTGCTATTCTTGGAATAAGCACATTTTCGCCTTTGAATTTTCCTACGTTTACAGTAGCTTCAATCAAATTTTTCATAATTTTTTAATAGAGAGTCTGGTCCCGTTGCACAATTTTGGCTGATTCAGATGCATAGCATAATTATCACTGAGCCAACCTTGAGTTGTAAATTGTATGGCGGTAATCCTGGCAAATCCAATGAATTTAGGATAATTGACTTCTTCATTTGGATCGATAATGGAATCGATCGGCTTAATGCATTTGTCTTGATTCTGAATTTTTATATTTAAATCTTCTAGCTCCTCATTTTTCGCAGCTAAAATAGTTCGTTCGCTCAACCAAGCCTGGTTTTTATAATTCACACCAATATTCGGGAACAATTTCGATATTAATTCTTCCTTTGACGTTGTGAATTGACAAAAAAATCAGTGGAAACGAAATGAGGTCATTGAAGTACCCACCACTGTCCCACCCCGGTATAGGCAACTTATGGTCGCCCCTTCGGAGTTGTCGCAAGAATCTAATTTTTTTGATTACAATACAATTCTAATATTTTGTTGATTACATTTTTTTTTTTTTCAATTATTTCTGGCTTTCACCCTTCAAGGGTGTTCTAGGCCATCATTTATAATTACAGAGAAAGGAAAGGTGAATTTATATATTAATTTTATTTAAATGAGCAAATTTCAGAATTTTATGGAAGATTGGAGTAGAGTTCAGACTTAGAAGAGATGAAATGTTGAATGGAGGAGAGGCAATTTTTGATAACGCTTGATAGAAGAGAGGATATTTATTTAGAGAGGGACAATCAAAAAATATGTGATCTAAAGTTCCCACATCTAGACCACAGAGCGTACAGTCTGGGGAGTCAAGTACATGAATTTTATAAAGGTGAGAAGGAACGGAACAATGTCCGATTCTCATACGAATAAGTAAGGAAATTTCTTTTTTGGAAAAATGGGGGAATTTTTGAAACCACGGTTTTGATGGGATAGTCCTTTGAATTGAGGCGTAACGGGCACCCTTGGATTGACTAGCAATGTTCCAATACTCTGTCCAAACATTGATTACATTAAAATCAACTAAATATTTAATTTACACCTTCAACAACATATTTATTAAATTATTTATGATGTACTAGCCGGATTACCCGGCTTCGCTCAGGACAACATTCAATCACCAAACGTAGCGAACCACTTGGGGTGACCTATGGCAGAGGTGTTGGTTATCCAATATAGGTTCCCGGGGCGGCGGTACCCATTCCCGCCTCCCGAATTGAAAATGTATAATTAAATAAATATTTTTGAAATTCCTGAAATACTTGATTTATTATTAAGCCAGCCTCGGTTTCACACGGGTGATTTACAGTCGCGGACTAGGGAAATATAACACTTCCCGTAAATTCAAATCAGTTGGATTATCAATAACTCCATATGTCGAATTTTACACGTTACGTACTTTATGACAAAAAATGAGACAAAATCTTCCGTTTACAATACGACCATATAATGAAATAATCAGTGGAAACGAAATGAGGCCATTGAAGTACCCACCACTGTCCCACCCCGGTATAGGCAACTTATGGTCGCCCCTTCGGAGTTCTCCCAAGAATCTAATTTTTTTGAATAAACGGCTCTACATTTAATGTAACGAATCTAGACCTTCAATGTCCCCTCATACTGTGTTAGGTAGCGGTATGTGGCCGCGCCTACAGGTCAATCTCTACAATTCTAAAGCCCATGGAGGTGTCAATGCAAAAGCAGTGAGCCTCATGGACAGTCAAACAAATTGTTAGTAACATCAACAAAAAATAAAAAAAAGTAATCCCAAATGACAGCGAAAGACCACACACAATCCGGCGGGCAGCACCGGGCACTGTACATAAAAGAAAAAAAGAAACAAACAAAAAATGTATATATACAAAGTAGAACTGGTGTCACCGCAACTAGACTGCCGGCAGTACCCGAGAGAATGAAGAAGGCTAATTGTCCGGCCTCCCGATAACCGGCGGCGTCGTTCTGAAGCCAGCTAGCCGGTTGTGCCTAGACGAAAGTAACTGGAAATCATAGAAGAAGACCCTAGAGAGAAAAACGTCGGTGTCCGGATGCGGGCCAAGGGGCCGGCTAAGGGGCGCGGATGCTGAGTGTGGTTCACGACTAGACCGAATGTCATGCGCATTCTTGCTGGGACTGCCAATCGATTGAAGAGGACTCCCAACCGTTTGCCATTCCCTTATTACTTATCTACTGTGTCTTCTTCCCAAACAGGTGCTTGTAGGATACGCTGGATACAATCACCCAGCGCTTGCCACCTCGTGAACTTTCACCAACCTGTCTCATTGTCTTGCCTATATTTTATCATACTAACACCTATTGTATCTGTATTTCCCGCTAAGCACTTGCATACTGCTTACTAACAACGTATGCAGGGACATTGGAGGTCTAGTTTCGTTATCAAATGTAGAGTCGTTTTCACCAAAAAAATTAGAGTCCTTGCAAGAGCCTTGAAGGGGTAACCATCTGTTACCTATACCAGGGCGGGTAAGTGGTGGGTCCTCCAATGTCCGGATGCGGGACGGACAGCTTTCGGATGCCGTTCAGCCTTCTCCCCAGCCTCTTCATGTCACGAGGGGTGGCTCGGCAGACAGGTGCAACTCCACCAGTTCCATAAGACCGGCCATGGTCAGTAGGCGGGGACTCGGTCCAGGGTCCAACCCCTTATATGGGTAGAAGGACGGCACAGAACAAACAAGTGAGTTCAGTTCTACGCGGTAATCATAACTAAAAAAACTAATCATAACTAAATCATAACTAAAAAAACTAAAAAAGTAATCATAACTAAATCATAACTAAAAAAACTAAAAAAGTAATCATAACTAAAGTATATGTTACAAAAAAAAAACATAAAAGTGTAAGGCATTAAACCAAGTACCTGAAATCAAAACATGGGCGTTCAATGACGCAGGGCATGAAAAACAAATTAACATGAAAGAAAATATAAATACTGTTCATCCTGGCAATATTGGTCGTAGAGAAGAAGCAAAGAAAGTCCGTGGTAAGTCAGGAACAAGTACACCTGGTGTCAAAATCTACTAATCAGCGACTCTAAGCTCAGGCCATCTCTCAACACAGATCCTTGTAAAATTCCTCAGGCACTCGAAGTTCATCTTGTTCGATACGAGATCAGTGTTCCACACTGGTCTGATAGGTACATCCAAACCATCGAGCATTTCCTCTCTAGTATCCGTCAAGATCTCGCAGTGCCACAGAATGTGCTCGGCCGACTGGTTGGTGGATCCGCATGTGCAGTTGGGGTGGGGGGACAGGGAGAGGGTGTGAAGTCTCCCCCTGAATTCCCCATGCCCGGACGGTAATGTGATGATCCAGTCTGAGATAAGCACCTTCCATTCTGATTTTAACTGATAGGACGAAGGAGAAGGTTCATCTTCCCAAATTCGATCTATTCCAACGGACTTGCTACTCTTGGAGCGACAGGTCCCTCATTTCACGAAGCAGCCCAGGGAGAGTCCCCGGCCCGCCCGGTGTCAGAACAACGCCTAGGTGAGTGACCGGGGTTCCTCTGGTTAACTTCTGCTTGGTAAGCACTTCCCTGATTTCCAGATCGATTGGCAAAATGCCAGCCAAAACGGGTAAAGCGTCCGAAGCCACGGTTCTATACGCACCAGAGAGTGCCAGCAAGGGGGTTCGTTGGCCTCGCTTGAGAGCTAAGAGAATGAGCGAGTTGTCCAGGCGGTGTTCCCACACAGAGGCGGCATACAAGACTTGCGCCACGTATCCGCACCTATATAGCATTCACAGAACCGGATTACGCAATCCCCACTCAGCTGTGGAGTCTCCTCAGCTTCAACAAGAGAGCCTGAGCCTTGCTGGATACTTCTTTGACGTGAGCCAGAAAAGAGGACGATCGATCTAGTGTGACACCTAAGTATTTCACTGTTTCAAAAAACCGGATGTTAGAATCTCCCATTCTGATGGTAGGATTTCTTTTTCTGCTGGGACGGCCCTTCATCAGGAGGCCCATGGTCTTATAGGGAGCGAAGGTCATCTTGTTTTTTTCACCCCAGTCCAGGAACATCTGCAAACCTTCACTGCCTTTGCTCTCCACTTCCTTTCTACTGTCCCCAGCGACCAGATACAACTTATCATCAGCGTAGTTGACAGCGATACATCCTTCAGGCAAGGGTAGCCTGGAGGAGTCATCAAAGGATATGTTCCATAAGTCAGGTCCAAGGATGGAGCCCTGCGGGCATCCCATATCTGCTTCCCTCTGGATACAAAAGTCACCGAAACTGATCGTAATGGTGCGATCAGAAAGGTAGTCATCGATGGCTTTGAACAATAAGTTGGAACACTGCCTGTTTTTTACCATTGTACGTATCACTGCCCACCACGCGTGATCGAAGGCACCAGTGATGTTGAGGAAGATTGCAACTACATACCTCTTTGGGCAAGCCTTCACCCATTCAAGCGCATACGACAGGGCGTGCACCGTGGATCTACCGGCGACGAAGCCAAACTGCAGGTCACTGGCCGGAGACAGGGTTTGTCGGAGTCGCTGCCTAATCAATTTTTCAAGGATCTTACCTAAAACGGGAAGGAGGGTAATCGGCCGGCAGGCCTTGATGTCCGTTAGTGGTTTTCCGTTCCCCTTTGGTATAATCCGGAGCACGCCACGCTTCCACTCAGGGGGGAAAACTCCCCTCCTCAAGCAGGTGTACATCATCTGGAAGAGCTCCTCCTTGGCGTGGACCCAGACTTGCTTCGCAATTACGCCATTGACCCTATCATGCCCTGGTGCCTTCTTAGGACTCAAACCCTTGATTATCACTTCAATTTCCGCTTTAGTGACTCGAATGAAGTTATCCTCTTAGGCGAGGTCTCTAGGTGGCAGCCGTGACAGATTTCTAATCGGTTTATGGTGGTCACTTTCCCCAACTACTGACTCTACAGGAACTAACTCACCCAAAAGTGTTTTGTGGGTAGAGGCCACATCCACCGTCTCAGCGTTCCTCCCATCTGTGATCCCAATTACGGTTGACAAGTACCGCTCAGAGCAATTACCGGATTTTGCAATCGCGCTGTGGATTTCCCACGGGTTGGTGTTACCCACGTCTTTAATCCAATTATTCCAAGCAGCTCGTTTCGCTAGGAGAACGGCCTGTTTGATAGCCGACCTGGCAGACCTGAGACTCGCCTGAAGCGCAACCGTCTCCTCCTCCGTATAGTTGCCACTCTTGGACAGCCCCAGCGCCCTGTAGGTCCTCTTGTAGGCCACCTTCAGCGAAGTCAGCTCAGGTGTTTAATCTTCTCAAAGACGAGTTGGCAGCAGATACAACCGCCCTGTTGAAAAAATTCCCCAAATTATCCGGATCCGTAGCTGCTACGTGGTGAAAATCCCTTAACATATCTCGTAGCGCTTGTTGAAATTCCAGGAGCATCTTGGAGCTTCAGTTTTTCTGACACCAACCGTAAAAGTAATTAACCTATGATCCGAATTAAACTCGCCCTCATGGACTGCCCACTTTGAAATCCTGTTCGCAACTGATCCAGAGCAAAGAGTTAGATCAATGTTGCTCTCACCATGTATGTTCGAGAACGTAAAAAAAAAACTCTGTTCATTCATGATACTGAGACCTTGCGCGGCAATCAGGTCCTCTACGGCATCTGATCGTTCCGTCCTACAGTCACTAGTATCGAACCATAATGGTGAGCGTGCATTAAAGTCACCTCCGATAACTATGTTTGTTAATACCTATGAAGACAGAAATTCATTCAAAAAGACGTACCTATTAAAAATCCTTAGTGTGAGGTACGATCTTACTTGCTGAGAGTCTGCCGGGCGCCCGACTCGATTGTGATTGGCCCGTATCGTAACAGCGGAAAATAATAAATTTGGCTCCACACGTCGGACTTATTTTATCGCTTTACCTCAAAACTACCCCTAAAAGTTGAAATTCTTAAAAAGTTATTTATCTTTTTTACTTGTACTATCACGTAGAATCACCTCCCCAAGTTAATGTACTTTACCCCCGGACACCCTGTATTTATTGTTTTACTTCTTACAAAATAACGCGACTGTACTCGTTCGGTGCTGAGCGAATATGATATATTTATATTGTAATTACGAATCAGCACAGATTTATGAAAGGTAGGTCTACAATATCCAACCTCGCCCTTTTCATTAACTTCTTGCATAGCAAGATGGGCGATAAGGAACAAGTTGATACTATCTTTACCGCGAGGGAGCGGTCCGTATCGGTAGAGACGGGGCGTGAGAGAAATGAAAGGCGTCAGTCGATGTATGAGTCAGTCTTTATTGTTGCGCTACGTAGCGGAGGTCGAAGCGGAGCGGAGTGACGGTGGTGCCGTGAGTGTTGCTGCTACGTTATGATGTGAAGGTGAAGGTCAGGAGACTACGGCGGTGAAGATCACAGGTCTTCGGGGAGCCGGCGCATCGCCCTACACCATGGCGATGTAGAAGTGACCTTGATCCAGGCGGTCGACCATCGTCGCGTTGACGAGGTATGGCGGCTGTGTATCCAGTGGGTCGGAGCACACACGTGACGCAGGAAGGAACCTTGAGAGGCGGTAAGGATGCTGGTTGCTCGTTATTTCGTAGTTTCCAGCGTATTCCGTGGAGGTCAGTGGCGCAGTGGTAGATTTCGCAGAGCGAGTTAAGTGACCGCTACAACCGCGTAATTCACTCAATTCTTTTGAAAAAAACTCGTCCTACTCGGTATACATGGTGACCTATATAGATGGATTAAGTCCTACATTAGTAATCGCAATCAGGTAAAATTAATTAACGGTGTCTACTCTAAGTCTACAGAGGTAATACACGGTGTCCCGTAAGGTTCTCACCTAGGTCCGCTCTTCTTCAACATTTAAATAAACGACATTGGATCATGCTTTCGAAATTCTGAATTTGTCCTTTACGCCTGACGACTTGAAAATATTCAAAGTTGTGCATTCTCTTTCTGACTGTGATGCGTTACAAAGCGACCTAGATAGGCTTTGCAAGTATTGCAAAGTTATCTGCTTAGATATTAATGTTTCTAAATGTCATACTATGACATTCACCAGAAATAAACATGTAATTAAGTATTCTTATTCACTCAATAATGAACCTGTCATCTCGAAAACGGAATGTAGATCTTGATGTTTACCTTGATAGCAAACTTATATTTAATAAGCGCATCGACTCAATCGTTCACAGGTCATATAAAATGCTAGGTTTTGTTCTTCGCATAAGTAAAATGTTCAATAACCCGCGTACAGTAATAATATTATATTTCGCATTAGTCAGAAGTACACTGGAATATGCTTCGCCAATTTGGAACCCGCAATACAAAGTATACATAGATAGCGTAGAACACATTCAAAATAAATTTATAAAATATTTTACTTCAAATTCAACAATAACTTTGAATACACATGTGGTGTCCGTGGCTGCCCAATAGTGATGGCAGCGCCAATAGAGAACTCCAGTCCAATTTTTTTTTTTTAATGAATAAAGACCTTCAAACTTAAATAACTGCATTTTTATTTTTACAGTTTGTTTTAATAGTTAAAATAATTGTCAAAGTTTTAATTTTTCTAGACCCTCAGAAAAGCACCATATCTATGGTGGATTGTGTGACGTCTTCACCCACTGATAGTTTATTTACTTTCAGGTTGTCACTTTGAATCAGTGATGTTATGTCGAGGGAAATTTCCCTAGATCTAGGGGAGAAAAATATAGAGTATAATAATTCCCTAGATTTAGGGATAAGGGAAATCAGGACAAAATCTAGGGAAATTTCTAACTCTGGCAAAAATTTTATTACGTATGACAATATTACTGGTATTATTTATATATATATTTATATATTTATAATATATATTTTTTTTTTAATTCCCATCAATCTTAATTATTGTTCATGTACTTACCATGCAATGTTATTTTTAACACTGACAACTCAAAATGATAATATTATATGTATCTAAAAAGATAAATGGGACCTCTGAAAAAAAATTTAATTTATGTTTTAAGTTCTGTTTTTTCGGTGATTGCATTTGATTTTTATTTCACAAAGTGTTTTTTTTTATTTGGAATTCAGTTTCTAATTCAGTGGTGAGTGTATTCGTACTTTTAAATTATTACTTCACGTAGCAAAAAGTGTTTTATTTGGAAAAGCACAGTATTATAAGTATATTTACTAAGTTCCGATATCTTTCCAATTAATTAATCATATTAATTAACATATATTAACAGGATTAGTGTTACACAATCAGGTGGCTACGTAGGTAATTGCGTAAATTTGAAATTCTAAGGAAATTTCAATTCGAAATCTAGGGAAATAATTTTTTTGGGCAGAGCATCCCTGATTTTGAATGTAAGAAAATGGCGCAATAAAATATAGGATGGCTCGATGACTTTTGTGTGAGAAATTGAGGCGTTTTTTTATTCAAGATTAACTGCTTTTAATATAGAAAAACATTGGTAAAATGTCCACATTTCACCGCTACTGTTATTGTATTTTAACAAAGTGCAATATAAAAACAATAAATCATCTTTTTAATTGCAAAAACAAGTGACATCGTAAGCCTCAAATTTTGTGTTCAGGCGTGACACTACATTTTTTTTGTATAACATATACAGAAACACTGGTATTTATAAGACACTGATCATGACGATTGTGCAATAAATTGTATAAAAAGCCCCTAATACTAAAAACAATTTGAAAATACATAAACCAAATGTCAAATATGACACGACTTTAACCTCAAATAGGCAAAATTTATTGCAGATTATCCCCAAATATAGCCCCTTTCGTAAATTGTTGACGGCCTAAATTATGTTTCAATAAACACAATAACTATTATTTATCTTAATCTCTATAAACAGTATGAAAATAAACCAAAAACACGAAATGTTAAATTGCATACGTGTGCACTACAAGTTATTTCAAATGTCAATACAATACAATACACACTATCAACAGGTGACAGGTTAGCAGTGACGTCACCACTCACCATTTCAGTAATGCCAACTTAAAGCTGTGTTTTGAGGAGAGGTTTAAAAATGCACTTTTTAATAAGTTTTTAAAAACTCTGCGTTTAATATTATGAAATAAAACATATATATTGTTGGCATTGCCGCTTACTACGGCCATTTACCAAACCAAACCTGGAAAGGACATGCAATTAATAGGCCAACAATACTAGCTCAGGAAAGGCGGCGCAAGCAAGGTTCTCTCAAAACCAGGGCGAGTGCTTGTGGTTCGCTTGTGAATTCCTCCTCCTCCTTTCCTCACAATCTCCGGGGTCTCCTTCCTCAATCAGAACACAGTATTGCACGTAAAGGGTTTATTCATTTAGAAGGAGACAGGGTTTTACAATTGCCAGCATCGGCACACTTCACATGGGCATTTGATAGCACTAAAATCCTAACATAACGGGGAACTGTTCTCTCGAACTCTCCACACGCGTTAGTGGCTTTAAGAGCGGGACGTAGCACACAAAAGAGGGCAAGGGTACATTTTACTCACAGCAGCAGGAAATGCGGTAGTCAGCAGACAGGCTACTGGAGCGGGAGCCTTCTCGTGCACAATTCACATTATAAATACATCGCGAGTTTTAGGTTCTCGAGAGCGCGTTAGCGCAGTTTACTCGGACACTGTTGTTGCGCCTGGGGCAAGCGGAGGATGAATGCTCGGGCGCCGGCTGGCACGGGGCCTGCCCGTGTCGAACTCAGCGCGGTGCGGGGAACTGGGGAGCCGCGGGCGGGGGTTTTAGATACTGCCGAGCTATTCTCGCGTAAAATGGAGAAACAGTGAGCTAACATTGTCACTTCGTAACGTAACAATATTCAGAATCAGCGTTTATTGGTCTATAGTCTATATGAACATATTTTTTAAAGCCATAATATTTTTCACTGGAGTTCCTTATTAGGATATGCGGACTCACATATGTTAGGACGATGTATTGTGTCGGTAGTACACGAATGAAGAGAGTAACAGTATACTGTACAGGTATTTATTAGGGAGCTGCCTAAAGCAAAAGAGGACGTACTTCTAGCACGCATCGCCTTTTATAGATTTTCGCAAGCATACTATCTCGCTTGCTCTCATATACATTCATATAGACATTACACCCCCACACTTAAACAATAATTACATGGATCATATATTTTTTTTAATCTAACACTTATACAAAACATGGAAGATCAAACTGTAGTAACAGAAATAATTTCCAAAATTAACACACCTGCAATAAACAACATTGTAAAAATGTATCGATTTGGTAAATATAACAGCAATAAACCAAGACCTATAAAAATCCATTTTGATAATTCCCTCTTAAAGGACAACCTACGCATTAACTCTGACTCGACCCCAGCTCAGAAAAAGCATCTAACGGACCTACGAGTAGAACTAGAAAAACGAAAAGCTAACTGTGAGACAGATATAACAATTAAAAACGTAAATTCGTCTCCCAAAATCGTCAACATTCATCCAAAAAACTGAGTACTATGAAAATTTATTATCAAAACGTCCGTGGACTACGAACTAAATTAAACGAACTACGTTCTACCATATCTACACACCACTATGACGTATATGTGCTGACAGAAACTTGGCTCGACTCGGAAATAAAATCAACAGAACTAAGACTTAACAACTACAAAATATTTCGCTGCGATAGAAACTCTAAATCCAGTTCCAAAACAAGGGGCGGCGGAGTGCTAATTGCAATTAAAAAAAATGTTATCAAGAAAACTCAAAACAAAAAATAATACACTCGAACAACTATTTATACAAATTGATACCACCGTAGAAAAGATAATAATTGCAACTGTGTACACACCGCCACTGTCTGATGCTCTAATCTACCGAAGTCACAGCGAAGACGTTGAAGATCTACTATACAAATACCCTAACTCTAAAATTATTATTCTTGGTGATTACAACCTCCCTAACCTGAAGTGGAAATCAAGTGATAGTGGTTTAATTGTAAATGAGGGCGAGAATGATCGTGCACGTGAGATTTTGGATATGACAAATTTTTTAAATCTTTTCCAACATAACTTTATATACAATGCAAATAATCGCTTACTAGATCTAGCAATATCAAATTATCCTAAATTGGTCATTGACAAATGTAATGATCCTCTCTTACCTGTTGATAACTACCACCCCCCTCTTTATATTAAGCTAAATGTGTGTAGCGTCAAACCGAAACACGTTGAAGAGACTCTCAACTACAAACGTGCAGATTTTGAATCTATAAATTATCATCTTTCCCGTGTCGACTGGTCTTTTTTATCGACGTGAATACTGACAAATCCTTAGATAATTTATATTCAATATTGTCTAGCACCATAAAATCATATGTACCACTATATACTCCTAAAAAACATACATATCCGACTTATTTCTCACCAGAACTAAAAGCCTCACTTCAACAAAAAAAGAAACTTCATAAAAAATTCAAAGAATCTCGATCGATGATCGATTATGCAATTTTCAGTGAAATTAGAAAACAATGCAAAGATCTTTCTAAAATCTGTTATAAAGCATATGTAAACTCTATCGAAAACACAGCTTTGCACTCAAATAATCTCTGGAAATTTATCAAAACACTAAACAATGACAGCACAGACTATCCACCACAAATGCATAAGGATGACAAATGTGCTAACAGCACACAAGATATCGTAAATCTTTTCTCAGATTTCTTTAAAAATGTTTACGATGAGGAAACACCAGAAGAAAAAATTCTCTCATACTCATTTAAAAAAACCATACATTTAACAGACTGCTACATAACAGAAGAATCTTGCAAAAAGAAACTATGTTCCTTAGACATTAACAAATCTGCAGGACAGACTCCATCCCGCCAATTTTCCTAAAACATTGCTCCTCTGTATTGTCTAAACCACTAACCATTCTCTTTAACCAGCTACTATCTTCTGGACATTTTCCTGTCTACTGGAAATCCAGCTATATTATCCCAATTCTTAAAAAAGGCGATGAGACTGACATTTCAAACTATCGACCTATATGCATACAATCTGTATTACCAAAAATCTTTGAATCTCTAGTTCTTGGTGAAATATATCCCACGTTAACAGAGATAATAAATGACAAACAACATGGCTTCATTAGAGGTAGATCAACTTCAACAAACTTATTACTCTTTCAAAACTATATATTGGAGTCATTTTCTAAAAACAAACAAGTTGACTGTATATTGTCACATAAATATTATGTGACTAGTACAGTTCTTGCCTATTTGTTTTTTTGTCTATGGTGTTTTTTTGGACACTGGTAATTTTTGGAAAAGAGAGAGTGGCGGATTGTTTATGGGCACTTCCTCCCGGGCAGCTATGGGCTAGCTGTGCGTGAATTAGTCACTCACTGTAAAAGTGTTTCAATTGGATTATATCATGTAAATCGAAGTCGATCCTATCTTATAAAGACGCGGGGTGTATTTTGCGTAACACGAGAAGTTCGTGTACGGCAGTATTTTTGAGTGGTTATGTGATTCCCACTTTTTCCGTTGTTGGCAGTTGGCCATTTTGTGCAATGTGTTCTGGAAACAAACTTTAAAAAAGGATTGGTCCTTGAGCTGGCAGAATATGCCTTTGTGACCCCGCGTCGTGGAGACACGGACGGATGACGGATTTGCCGAGAGACGCAGGTCTTGGAGATCGGTTGGGACCGCGTGTTTCTTTTATGGAGCGTGTTGGGGTGGCCCGGGGCTGGGTGCACTCCTTGGAGGCGTAGCAGCCTTCTTCCTAAGAAGGATGACCTTGGATTTCGGGATTGCGCGACGTCCCCGGTTAATGAGCCTGGAATTGTCTTCTCTCCACTAAGCATCGTCGCGGACGTCATCCGCGTCGTGATTTCTGTTAGTTAGGTTAGAGTGTTTCCGGAGTCCATCTGGTATGTTTATGTTTTGTATTCTTATATTTCATTGGTATAAATTTAATGCTAACCTTTCATTGGTATGAAATTTGCACTCTCACGTTTGTTTTTTTTGATTGGCTACAATATAGTTTTGTAAAATTCATCTTCTTTTTATTTGACTGAAAACCCTACCTACATGACAGATAACTACTTGGCCCATTATCTTGAGCCCTGGTCTCTGCTCTGCCGCAAGGTTACATTATATACGAACATGATACGTTTCAGTGGCGCTTCCAACGTGTAAAATCAGTTATTTTCGGTGCCCGAAACGTACTTTTCTGTCATGTGGGGTGGATTTTCAGTTCTTTTGCTGATAATTTTAGTGAAATCAGAGATGATTCGGTGTGTGTGCATTTATTTGGTTTTATATCTAACATTAACCGTTCTGCAGAGATTCTGTGTGTCATTCTGAAAATACACCTCATTGTGTTATGATCATTTTGTTGTGTCACTTGATTGCTATTAAGAGAATTAAATTCTGAAATTACATTTCATTAAGTTATGTTCTTTTTTCTGTTGAATATTATTGTTTGTTTACCTTTTCGTAAGGCATGTAATTATAATGACACCAACTTTAAGTGTTGCCATTAAGATAATGTTAAACACAAAAATTCATTCATAATATCTCTAGAGGTGATAACCGAAATATTGTTGGGAACATTTTTTCTGTTTACTGGCAATTCTGTTTTAACTGTCAGCTGTCTATTTTTCATCTATGTTATGCTTTATCGGAGCCGAGCTGTCAATTCTTGTTGACATTTGTCAGGTTATGTGCATTGTTTACTTACAAAGCCGCGGTAGTTCATTATTAAATACATTATTTTTGTTTTTTTAAACATAGGACGACTTGTGACAGACATTTATCATAAATAATTGTTTATTATAAGCTTGCGGTTACTAAATATAGGGAGAATATAGTAACGGAACTATTTTGTTCGCATTTGTGTCCGTTTATACCTTCATTCATATAAAGGGAGTTCGTGGAACGTATGTTATAAAAATAATTATTATTTTAAAAATATTTACTGCATTCTAAGGTGGTTTTAAATAAATTATAAATGGCTTTGTCGTTATTGAAAATCAATGACTATTTATCGAGTTCATACGTACAGGGTGTTTGGTAATTGACGTGTTACAAATAAATAATTAATTAGAACAGTTTGGTTAATCCTATTATTACATTTATTTTCAAATAATTATTTGAGAATAATAATTTAATTATAAATTAAATTAAAATTTTTATTTATTCTTTAAAAATGGCGATTTCCGATATTAATGGGGTAACCAAGGAAGAAATGATAAAATTGTTAACGGATCGTAACATCGTTCCGGAAGCTACATTATCAAGTATGCGCGAACAGGCTCGCTCTTTTAATAAAAGTTTGAAAGAGGGGAGTGCTTCCAATATGAATATAGGTGATGATAGTACAGGAAGTGGTTCCAATATGAATATAGGTAACGATAATACAGTTAGTTTAGAAAAGACTACAACCGTAATTAATAATTATTACCAATCGTCTTCTCCTCCAACTTCTTCTTCGTCCGTCCATTCTTGGGGTTTAAAATTTTCTGGTTCCTCGGATGTCAGGGATTTCATTTTACGCATAGAAGAATTATCCAGATGCCGGAAGGTGGAGTTGTCCTCAGTTGTTACCTCTTTCCCTGACCTCCTGGAGGGAAGAGCTCTTTCCTGGTATAGAACTATTTTTGATGATTCTTTGTCTTGGTCAACCTTGAAAAAGCTCCTCATTTCTCGTTTTGACGTTTGTACCAATCAAACAGAAGCTTTAAAAGCTTTGTTTGCTATGAAGCAAAAATTTAACCAACCTATAGTGGAATATGTTGAAGATGTTCAGTTAGCAAACTTAAGATTGGATGTTCCACTCTCTGAAGAACAATTGGTGGACTTAGTCTGTGACAGTCTCCAATCTAAATACGCCTTAGCCATTGCTTATTTCTCGGAAAAGAATCTTTCAGCCTTAGTAAGTGTGTGCAGTAAATTTGAAAAGCTTTCAGTAGACAAACCCGCACCACACTGTAATTCTTCTTCGCGAGTTACTTTTCCTAAAACCTCGTATCCTCATCGGAGCCCGCAACCGTCGCACCAGCCACAAGCTCAAGGCTCGTATTCTCAACGTGGTAGTTATAATCAGGCTTCCTATTCTCCACGAGCGTCTTCTTCTAGTTCTGCTTTCAATAGTAAGAAAACTTTTAATTGTTTCTACTGTAAGGAACAGGGGCATACGAAACAATTTTGTCAAAAATGGAAAAAGGATAATTTTAAACATAATGAATCAAATAAATATAATTCAAAAAACTAGCCGACGATCTTTTGCGTTCTGTGCACAAGGATGACAGAAGATCGTCGTCAGTTCCTAGTAATATATCTAAGTTTACCACGCGCAACATGGACGCATGTGTGCCGTTAGCTGATTGTGGACGAGATGTTAGACCACATGTTAATATTAAAATTAAGGATTTGGTTTTTTCAGGACTTTTAGACAGTGGAGCATCTGTCAGTTGTTTCGGGGGTTCTGTTTATAATTTTTTCATAAGTTTAGGGTATAAGTTAAATAAGTTAGATTCCTACGTTACCACCGCGGATGGCAAACGTCAGGATATAATTGGTACTATGCGAGTACTAGTATTGTATAATAATATTAAGAAATATATTAAGTTTTTCGTTATACCGTCGCTGTCCTCTTCAATTGTTTTGGGAGTAGACTTTTGGAAGCAATTCGACGTGGCCCCTCAGTTGTTTCCAAAAGTTGACAGCAATGTTAATTTTGGGAAGGTTGTCGGTGAGGTTCGCAAATTAACATCAGCTTCCTTGCTGTCCCCCCAAG
Organism: Limnephilus rhombicus; assembly: GCA_929108145.2. Taxonomy (NCBI): domain Eukaryota; kingdom Metazoa; phylum Arthropoda; class Insecta; order Trichoptera; family Limnephilidae; genus Limnephilus; species Limnephilus rhombicus. Next base: position 8,562,701 of record OV815277.1, on the reverse strand, counting down.
ACATTCTCAAATTAAATTCGGTTATAGTTAAGTTTAAGTCAATTTCTTTCGAAGAACGTGGTTTAGGTAAAACCCATTTAGTACGTCATAAAATAAATACAACAGGGGATCCTATTAAACAGCGTTACTATCCTTTATCTCAAACTCGCCAGAAACAGTTAGAAGCACAATTAAAAGAAATGTTGGATTTAGGTGTTGTCCGCCGTTCCCGTTCAGCTTGGTCAAACCCAGTTTTGATTGTTCCTAAGAAGGATGGTTCTGTCAGGTTTTGTTTGGACTCGAGGCGCTTGAACAGCGTCACATTGGCAGATTCCTACCCCCTCCCTTACATTTCACGTATTTTAGATAAACTAAGGGGTGCTCGTTTTATTTCATCGATAGATTTGAGCAAATCATTTTGGCAGATTCCCTTAGATAAGGAATCCTGTCCTAAAACGGCTTTCGTTGTACCAGGCCATGGTCTGTTTGAATTTGTGAGGATGCCGTTCGGTCTTAAGAATGCTCCTAGCGAATTGCAGCGTCTTGTGGATGCTCTTTTTGGTCCTGAGTTCGACGAGAACGTCTTTTGTTATCTCGATGATTTGATTGTTATTTCGGAAGATTTTGAGTCACATTTGAAGATTTTGAATAAAATTTATGAACGATTAAGAGATGCGGGTCTAACAGTTAACCTCAAAAAATGCGAGTTTTGTAAAGAAGAGTTAAAATATCTAGGTTATATCGTAGACGCGAAGGGTCTTCGTACAGACCCCGTTAAATTAGAATGTATTCGTACTTACCCTACCCCTAAGAATTCGAAGCAAATTAAAGCTTTTATAGGTCTTTGCGGTTATTATAGGCGTTTTATCAAAGATTTCTCTACTATTGCAGCCCCGTTGACAAAACTCACTGGTTCTAGAATGGGAATAAGTAATTTTTCTTGGACTCCAGAAGCGGAAGACGCGTTTAAAAAATTAAAAAAAGCCCTAACTTCTGCTCCCGTTATTAGTTGCCCTGATTTTTCTTTGCCCTTTACTATCCATTCGGACGCGAGCAACGTTGGGATCGGCGGCGTGCTTACTCAGGTGTTTGACGGTGAAGAACATCCTGTTTCTTTTTTCTCTAGGTGCTTAAATGTTCACGAACGAAATTACGGCGTTACGGAGCGCGAACTCCTTGCGGTATTAGAATCAGTCAATCATTTCAGGCCTTACGTAGAAGGAGTTCATTTCACAGTAGTGACGGATCACTCCAGTTTGCAGTGGTTGGTTTCGTTGTCCAATCCAACTGGTAGGCTTGCACGTTGGTCTACGCGTCTTTCCCAATATTCTTTTGATGTGGTGCACAGAAAGGGTAAATTAAATACTGTTCCAGATGTTCTTTCTCGTAAAGACGATTTTACTGTTGCTGCCATAGATTCTTCGCCTACAACTTCGGATAGTTGGTATAATAATTTGTTTTCCAATTGTATGAATAATCCCCAACGTTTCAATAACTTCCAAATTAAAGATAATTGTTTATTTCGACATTCTAAATCTCGTTTCGCTTTGCAAGAGGATACAGCCTGGAAGCTGGTTGTGCCTTTTGAAGACCGCAACGCTATTCTAAGTAAAGAACACGAATCTATTAACTCTTGCCACCCCGGTGTATTCAGAACGTATAAGAAAGTTCAACTCCGTTACTTTTGGCCGGGTATGTATAATGACGTCAAAAAGTTTGTTAATAAGTGTAAAACGTGCAAGGCACATAAAATAAATACATCTGCGCCGGCTGGTATTTCTACGAATCCAAAAATAGTCAACAGACCGATGCAAATGTTGTCTATCGACCTTGTTGGACCTCTTCCACGTAGTTACGCGGGTTTTATGTACATTTTATCGGTTGTTGACGTTTTTTCCAAATATACATGGATTTTTCCACTCAGAAATGCTACTACTAAAAGCATTGTAAAAAATGTTGAACAATTTATTTTTCTAGTCCACGGTGTTCCACAAACCCTTGTGTGTGATAATGGTAAACAATTTGTTTCAAAAGAGTTCAAACAATTGTTGGCTGATTATAATGTTCCTATGCCTTTTTATAACGCCTATTACACCCCGCAAAATAATGTAGTTGAGCGGTATAACCAAACTATCGGGACTGCCTTATCTATCTTGACCGAGTCTGACCATCGTAATTGGTCCAGATTTCTGCCTCAGATTCAGTCAGCCTTGAATAATACTGTTAATTTTGTAACAGGTTTCACGCCTTTTTTCCTTATGCACGGCAGGGAACAAATTGTTGACGGCAATTTACACAAAATTAATGTTTCTTCTAGTGTCGTGGACGTACCTTTGGATCAGTCTAGAGCCGAATTTGCAAAAAAGTTGGAAGACTTAGTTCCTATTTACGAACAAGTTTCAAATGCATTAATACAGGCCTTTAAAAAGAATGCCCAACATTATAATTTACGCCGTAAATCCGTGGTTTATAATGTAGGTGATGTCATTTGGAGGAAGAATTTTGTTCAATCCAGTGGTCCGGATTACTTTTCCCATAAGTTGGCACCGAGATTCGTTCGTAATGTTATAAAAAATAGAGTCTCGGATTTAGTGTACACATTGGCAGATATGCAAGGTAGAACTGTAGGTAATTTTCACGTGAAAGATATTGTTCGGATAGATTAGTTTTTTTTTCTTTTAAGGAGGCCAATGTTGTAGTGTGCAGGCCTACCAACCCTTCACATTATTACATTTGTTTCTTTTGTGATTGTTCTGGTCTCATGATTTGGAGTTTGGTACCCCCAAATCTTGTGCTCAGTACAGACACTTAATTCTAGTTCATTGACGATAAACCGTTTATTTACCCTCGGTAAACTGGAATGTGATCCTTGTGGTCACTGGCGCCCAAATTTTGTTAGTTAAGTCTTTCTTTCCTCCGTTAATATGCTTTTCTGTTAATAATAACATGCACTAGTTTCGAGTTTTTTTTTGTATTATTAAACGTATGATTATTTTGGTAATAATATACTTGTTCACATGAGTACACACACACTGATTTCATACCTTGTTCCATCTGTTTAACGAATTTAGTTGTAATGCTATTATTTTTAAGTTTATGCCCTTCTTTCTTTAGTCCACTGGAGGCTCTTTTATTGCCCATTGCCCATGGAACCTCCAGAGAACTTGAGAAGGAATATTTTGGAATTTTGTGTTTCAGAGACTTGAGCACCTTTCTGATGCACAAAAGTTCTGTTAGTTTTATTATTGATATTTTGTATTTCATAAGTTTAAGTATGGTATAGCTTTCCTAAAAGTTCTTTATATAAATCTTAGTTCATAAGAAAGTTGTTTTGTCTCTAACAAAGTTAGTACTGCTTCGGCGTGCTTAACTAATAATTAATTCCTTTGGAATTATCGCTTTGCCTCTAATACAGGAAAGTGTGTTCTGTATAGTTTTTTAAGTCTAAGTCTGTTCTGTATAGTTTTAACTCTAAATAATATAAACATTAATATCTTACTGTTAGTATCATTATTAAACTTTAAATTAAGTATTACTAGTGTCATTCATTAAAATTTTGAATTGATCACACCTCGAATAGTGTCAACTCACTGAAAGCCATAGTTGATCACACATTTTGTTTTGTTTGTACAAGAAATGCTGACTTTTGTGCACTCGTGGAGTGTTTTTTTTAAGGGATGCCAGCTTGGGTATTACCGTGGTCTCATTTTTTTTACAAACAATGTCACTCTTTTGAGTTTTTGATGCAGGTTGTTTAATGGATTTTTGGATATCCTAAGCTGCGAGCTTAACTTTCTGTTTTGCTGTTAAGTGCCAATTGACTTTTGTCATGATCTGATAGATAGGTATTGTGTTATGTAAATCCTAATCTGACCACCTTGATTGGCAGGTATTTATTGTTTTATAAAACCTGACCTGATTTGATTTTTGAAAATTGGATAATTTAAATATTATTCTAGTTTGACGACCTTTTTACATATAGGTATTTCTTCGGAATTGTAAATCCTGGTTCAATAATGACAGTTAGATGATCCAATGTAAGATCCCTACTCTGCCCACGTCTGATAGACAGTTTGTATACTGATTCTATATTACTTATAACACAGAAAAGTATTTTCTTGTGTCCTAGTTCTGCCAACATTGAACTCCATTGTTCTGATTGAAAAATGTATATTTATATAGATATTTTCTTAATTTAGGCTTCTTTAATTTTAAGTATTTGTTTATTTTTAAGTTTTATCTTAAGAATGTTAAACCGGATGGACTTAGTTAGATAGGTTACTTTTTTTTGCTATTCAAATATAGCGTAAATTCAGTGCGAGTGAGGGCTGTTTAACCCTAAAAAAGTGAAGCCAAATTGGCCTTTATTTCCTGTATAAGGAAAAGTGATCAAAATTTTTTTCTTTTCTACAATTTATTTGGTTGTGTTTTTTCTTAAAATATAAAATGTTGAGTATTTTATAAGTATAAATCTTGTTAAATTGACACGAAAACAACAGGTCTTCTTTTTTAAGTAAATTCAAAACTTTGTTTAATTTAGTAGATGTTGGTTGACTCCTTGTTTTCGTGCCTTTCTTTTCTTATTTGTTCTTTATTATTAAGAAATTTACTTTTAAGAAATTTAGTTCTAAGTTGTTATTTTAATTACTAATTAATGTTTTGTTATCATTTTTCTAGATACCTGATGGACTCATAGTTTAGTTAGTTTGTGGACTTAGTTTTTCATGTTTGAGGGCAAACATTTTCGTGGGAAGGGGGGAATTGTCACATAAATATTATGTGACTAGTACAGTTCTTGCCTATTTGTTTTTTTGTCTATGGTGTTTTTTTGGACACTGGTAATTTTTGGAAAAGAGAGAGTGGCGGATTGTTTATGGGCACTTCCTCCCGGGCAGCTATGGGCTAGCTGTGCGTGAATTAGTCACTCACTGTAAAAGTGTTTCAATTGGATTATATCATGTAAATCGAAGTCGATCCTATCTTATAAAGACGCGGGGTGTATTTTGCGTAACACGAGAAGTTCGTGTACGGCAGTATTTTTGAGTGGTTATGTGTTTCCCACTTTTTCCGTTGTTGGCAGTTGGCCATTTTGTGCAATGTGTTCTGGAAACAAACTTTAAAAAAGGATTGGTCCTTGAGCTGGCAGAATATGCCTTTGTGACCCCGCGTCGTGGAGACACGGACGGATGACGGATTTGCCGAGAGACGCAGGTCTTGGAGATCGGTTGGGACCGCGTGTTTCTTTTATGGAGCGTGTTGGGGTGGCCCGGGGCTGGGTGCACTCCTTGGAGGCGTAGCAGCCTTCTTCCTAAGAAGGATGACCTTGGATTTCGGGATTGCGCGACGTCCCCGGTTAATGAGCCTGGAATTGTCTTCTCTCCACTAAGCATCGTCGCGGACGTCATCCGCGTCGTGATTTCTGTTAGTTAGGTTAGAGTGTTTCCGGAGTCCATCTGGTATGTTTATGTTTTGTATTCTTATATTTCATTGGTATAAATTTAATGCTAACCTTTCATTGGTATGAAATTTGCACTCTCATGTTTGTTTTTTTTGATTGGCTACAATATAGTTTTGTAAAATTCATCTTCTTTTTATTTGACTGAAAACCCTACCTACATGACAGATAACTACTTGGCCCATTATCTTGAGCCCTGGTCTCTGCTCTGCCGCAAGGTTACATTATATACGAACATGATACGTTTCAATATATACTGATTTCTCGAAGGCTTTTGATAAAGTGTCCCACAAAATACTGATCCGAAAACTTAGGATTTGTGTTAAGAACAATTAAAAACTTTGAATCGTTACAAATCATTAAACTACTGTATACATCCCTTGTTAGAAGCCTAATAGAATATAACTCCATAGTCTGCTCGCCCTTCTATAAAATTCATATTCATACTATTGAAAGAATTCAAAGAAAATTTCTACGTTTTGTAAATTTTAAACTTAACATCCCTTTAGAGCACATAAATTATCCGTCGTTAATGAATACTTTAAATATTCCAACATTAGAAAACCGACGAAAAATAAACGACCGAACTTTTTTATTAAAATTATTAAACTCTAAATTCGACAGTTTTGAACTCCTGCAATTAATAAATCTACATGTACCTACACGAACAACTAGACAAACATTGACATTTTATATACGTACATCTCATTCGAACTATGATTTACATTCTCCAATACAACGTTTGCATAGTCTTGGTAACAAATACTTAAACAATCTGGATGTATTTGACAATAATTTGAACTTAGCAAACTTCAAACGCCATATGTGCCAACTATTTATTTCTACCTATCCCGTAAACTAATGAGAACAACAATTTTAAAAATTACCTACTTTATGTCAACTACTATATTTTATGGACTATATTTTGTTTCTTATATTTTATGTTACCTGTATTTTGTTAACGCTTATATATGTAACCTAATTTTTTTATTTTATTTTTTTTTTAACCCTTATATTTTATGTAACCTATATTTTGTTTTAAACAAATATTATGTTACTTGTATTGTGTATTATATTTTGTCAACCCATTCTTTTCACTGTAATTAAAAAAATGTACTGCATTCTATATAAAAGCCCTATGGGCGTTTAAATAAATAAATCAATAAAATAAAAATAAATAACAACGTATTTCATTTTATACACATTTTTCATCTTCATGTAATTAAATAATATAAACTTTATTTGTGGATATGTGTGCAGGCTGTGGATTAAAATATTGTATTGAAATATTGTATTGTGAATACAATATTTCAACACAAAAATATACACAAAATAACCTGGCAACAGAGAAGACCGAATGAAATAAGACAATCCCAGATTGACTACATTATAACTACCCACGAAATGCGCAAACTGGTAACGGACGTAAAAGTTAAAAGAGGTGCGGAAATTTCAACAGATCACTTCCTGGTAGTGTGTCAGATTAAACAGACACTAAATTTACTGAAAAAACCTAAAAGAAATCCGAAAGTATGTCACAGGATAAAATGGGAACAGCTGTCCGATGACAGAGTAAAAGAAAAATTCAATAGTACGATAGACCAACTCTTCTCAAAAGTTCCGAGTGTCACATCAAACGCGGAAAACGAATGGGAAATGTTCCAGCGCGCAATAGTGGAATCAGCGAAAGAAATCTGTGGTACGAAGCGAGTTAAATCAAGTTCTAATAATCAAAGAACGCCCTGGTGGACGGAAAGTGTAAAACGAACAGTTAACGAAAAGAAAAATGCATACCAAGAGTATATTGCAAACCCTACACAAGAAAACCTTAAAAAATTGTCAGAAAAAAAAAACGGTTGCCAATAAAATGGTGAAGGAATCCAAAAAAAGAACCTGGGAAGAGTTTGGATCCAAATTAGAAGAAAATTATCACACGGCAAATAAGGTTTTCTGGCAAACATTAAAAGTTTACGCTAGGATCCTGGAAAAAAAATGTCGAAGAGCGACAGAGAACAAGATTCAAGAAGAACAGTGTGGCTTCAGACAAGGCACAGGCACTACAGATCAGCTTTTTACTCTACAAGTGACCATACAAAAATGTTGGGAATATGGTAAGCCATCATATATTGGTTTATCGATCTAGAGAAAGCATATGACTTAGTACCGCGTCATCTTCTGTGGGAGGTGCTTAAAGAATACGGAGTTGAAGGCAAATTGCTAAAAGGCATAGCATCTCTATATGAAAATAGTAATAGTCCGCGTAAACGGTCAAGTTTCGGAAGAATTTGAAGTGGAAATCGGCCTCAGACAAGGGTGCCCTATGTCGCCAATCCTCTTCACTATATTACAAACAGCCAAACACCGGATGCAGCACTGGTAGGCAGTACTAGAATAAGCTCCCTACTATTTGCGGACGACATCGCGAGATTAACGACTTCACAGGAGGGACTACAAGAGTGGATTAACCGTTTCAACGAAGAGTGCACGGCGGCGGGAATGAAGAAGAGTACCTCAAAACCAGAGGTGATGGTTATAGGAAGGGACCAAACTCAGTGCAACATACTCGCTAATGGAACCCAGCTGAAACAGGTGGACAGGTTCAAATACCTTGGGGTCAAATTCTCCAGCGATGGTCGGCAAGACGGAGAAATTGATAGAAGAATAAGTGCGGCAAGCAGTGTTTTGCGTCCTCTCTACAGCTCAGTGATAAGGAAAGCCGAGCTCAGCATCAAGACAAAGATGGCAGTGTTTAAAACAGTATACCGCCCGACGCTCACTTACGGCCACCAAACATGGATGCTAAATGAACGAACACGCTCTAGAGTTCAAGCTGCCGAAATAAGGTACTTGAGAGGAGTGGCAGGGGTTACGAAATGGGATCATATAAGAAACTCGACGATCCGAGATGATCTAAACATTGAACCACTGCTAGTCTTCGTAGAAAAATCGCAACTGAGGTGGCTTGGGCATGTACTAAGAATGTCTGATGACCGAATTCTGAGGAAGATACTGAGTGCGGTTCCAGAGGGTAGACGTCCAGTGGGTCGCCCCAGACACAGTTGGGCGAGGTAACTCCAGAAACTGTGTGAGGAGAGGATGGGGCTACCATGGACAGAGGCCGACCAATCAGCACAAGACAGGGACGTATGGAGTAGCCTTGTCGATGCAATAGGTCCCCGAACCGAAATAGGATAAGGGGAAGAAGATGATGATGATGATGAAACTTTATTGAAACTTAACGTGGGCGTGGTTGAGGCCTGGAACGCAGTCTCCCTTCCCATGGTGGCTGCAATCTGCAAAGAACAGGGGAATTAGTATTGGTCCTGTCCACGTCTGAGAGTGGACCAAAGTCCAACAAATTATCAGAATAGTCACTCTCCCCCCACCTAACCTTTTTATCAGAAAGCTGATCATGGTGCCTTTTCCAAACCTGGCCTGTTGAATGTATCTTAACCATAGGGGTTCTACTCCCTAATCTTTTAATAATTGAACCCAAAATCCAGTTATTCTTTTTATTTCTAAAATCTTTGGTCAAAACTTTTGATCCCAAATCAAAGAATTTTTTTTAATTTTCTTCCCCGGTAATATTTTTTTTACTATTTTGACTAGCTACCATTTTATTTTTAACTTTATCATCTATGTTTTTAAAGTCACTACACTTGTCATTATTCATTTTTGGAACAACCGTATTAAAAATTGAACGAATTTTTCTACCTAACATCAACACACTACGTTCAATTCCCGTACATAACGAAAGTGTATTCTTAATATCAATTAAAAATGACATTGGAGGGGACCCACCACTTTCCCAACGGCGTTATAAGGAAACATATGGTTTCCTCCTTCACCGTACACGTCAAGACTCTACTTTTTTTGAACGAAGTTACATTTATTTGAACGACTCTAGACCCTCCAATGTCCATGCATACGGGGTTAGTAAGCAGTATGCAAGTACTTACATTAACATTATACAAAAGATAAATAGAAGTAGCAGCCCGTGGAATAATTCTTCTGAAATAATAATAATAATAATAATAATATAAAAATATTACCATTTGTTATTTCGGCTACTGGCATTATACCTAGGTCTCTGATTCAAAATTTAGGCGTATTAGATTTGTCAAAGAATTTATACATAAAAATGCAAAAATCGGTAATTTTAAATACATGTAGGATTACAAAAGATTTTTTAAATATTTATATTGAGGGATCAGTAGGATTTATAGGTTCAATTAGGAATTCCACAGAGCCGAACCCTCTGATATGAAAATATCTGGAGTCGGTGAATTATTTTCCCATCTGGTCTCTGGTAGGTTGACATGTTGTTCTTGTATTGTTTTGTAATTATAATACATATAGTGCAATTGCATAACGTGGATTGACCAGATGATCATTTGGGAAGTGTGTGAAAGGGTTTAGTTTTTCCTGTGGGGAAAATTAAACCCGGACATTTAAATCTGGTGCGTAATAACAAATAGAGATAATGATATCCTCACTGGGATCTCCCGTGCTGAGGATTTCATTTACATTTTATAATTTAATTATAAGAATAATATGAATTCGACATAACATATATCATGTAGTATTTTTTTTTAATAATTATAAAGTAAATAAGATAGTGTTTTTTTATAATTCAGTTCATTAGATTCGGTTTTAGTCTGTATTTGATTTCAGTATATTTTCTATTTCTGATCTCCCTATATTTAGTATCCAGCTTTTTATTTGAAATTTAAATGTTATAATGTTGAGGTTTTTGAGTGAGAGTGGTATTTTATTGTAGAGTTTAATGCCATAATATAAGAAGCTTTTTTGCCCAAATGTTGTGTTAGCAGTTACTTGTTGGATATGTTTTTGACCATGAGATCTAGTGTTTCTAATGTACGTGTCAGTTGTTATTTCTTGGGTTTTGTACTTATGAAATAGGTAACATCAAAAAGAGATAATAGTGTTAGTAAAAGAAAAAGAAAAATAAAAATAACGGCTATGACCAGTCGAAGAAACCTTCTGTAAATAAAATAAGTAATGAGGAAAAAACAGTTATATGATTATGTTATAATGTAAGTAATTACTATAGTAGCGGAAATAAAATAAAATATATTTAAAAAAAGCCAGAGAAAGTATTCCATAGACCACCGGGCAGTCCCAATGAGAATGCGTATAGCTATCGGCCCAACCGCAGACGATGCTCGAAGTCCGCGTCCTTTAGCCGGTTCCCCGATTTTGCCTCGAAGAAATGTACTTGGGAGAGAAGGGGAAATTTTTAAAGACCTTGAGGAAAGATGATCGTCGGGTTACCGGAGAAGACCGCTCTGGTGTGTGTTCGCCTGGCAATGTGCATGGACAGGGTCTATCCCACCCCCTTTCTATGGGGGAACGACGATACATAACATGCACAGTTCAGTTGTGCCACCAAAGAATGGAAAACAAAACTAATCAAGAAAAATAGAAAATAATAAGAGCATTTATACATGTAAAACATAATTACAGAATCAGTACAGAGTGATAATGTATCAAGCGATACTGTCATCACTACCATCGCTCACCAAGATGACCTATCGAGGTAAAAACATAAATCATTGTTAGCAGAGACCAGAGAAGAAAAAAAAATAGTCAAACGTAATCAGTAATTTATAGGTCACATAAGTTATATTATAGATAGTTCAAAGCATATTCACTAAATAAAGAGTAATAGAGGAGGACCGAAGAAGACGGAAGCAATACGTGTAGCACCTGAAACAAAGATGAATTTAGTCTAGGTCGGCGACTCTAAGTACAGGCCATCTCTCTACCCAGGACTTGACAAACTTTTTCAAGCATTCGAAATTCTCTTTGTTCGACACAAGGTCAGCATTCTACGCTGGTCTTGTTATTCCGCGCAAACCATCCAACATTTCCTCTCGTGCTTCCTTCATCAACTCGCAGTGCCACAGAATGTGCTTGGCGTCTTGGCAGTTTGGGTGAGGAGAGAGGGTCAAGCTATGAAGCCGACCCCTGAACTCCCCATGCCCAGAAAGCATCTGCGTCATGTAGTGATCTAGTTTATTGTATGCCCCTTCCATTCTGAATTTAACTGAAGGAAAGAAGGAGAAAGTCTATCTGCCCTTTGTCGACCTATCCCATCGCTCTTGCCATACACTCAGCGTCCTCTCACGCATCGCTTTGAGCAAGCCAGGGAGGGCCACTACTCCTCCCGGTGTCAGCTCGACTCCCAGGTGGACAGCAGCCCTGCCTCTAATAAGTTCCTTTTTGGTCAATATTTCCCTAATTTCAAGGTCAATCGGCAGAACGCCGGCCAGAACCGGTAATGCATCTGAGGCCACAGTCCTATAAGCGCCCAAGAGCGCCAACAGAGGAGTCCGCTGACCCCGTTTAAGAGCCGAGTTTATCAAGACGTTATCCAAGCGATGCTCCCACACAGAGGCAGTATACGAGACTTGCGACACATATACCCCTCTGTACAACAGGTGAATCGCCGGAGAACGCAATCCCCACTCGGCAGTTGAGAGTCTTCTCAGTTTCTGAAACAGGGCCTGGGCCCTGTCGGAGGCGTTCTTGACGTGGGCTAGGAACGAGGAAGATCTGTCCAAAATTACGCCTAAATACCTGGTGTTTTCTGCAAATCGGATGGGTGTGCCTCCCATTCTGATGAAGGGGTTCCTGCCTTGGCTGAGCATGCCCTTCATAAGGAGGGCCCACGGTCTTGTGGGGAACGAAGTTCAGTCTATTTCTCTGTCCCCATTCAAGGATCACTTGTAAACCTTCTTCAGCCGTAGATTCCACTTCCCTTCTACTGTTCCCAGAGACCAAAAACAATTTTTCATCTACGTAGTCGACCGATATACAACCTTCAGGCAAGGGCAATCTGGAGGAGTCGTCGAACAAGATTTTCCACAGGTCGGGTCCGAGGACCGACCCCTGCCAACATTCCATGTCGACTGTTCGAGTGATTAAAACGTCCCCGTGCCCTATGATAACTGTCCTACCACTTAGGTAGTCACTAATAATCTCAAACAGTTTACGCGGGCAATTCCTGCTTTTCAGCTTGGTAAGTATCATCGGCCACCACGCGTGATCAAAGGCACCCGAGATATCCAAGAAGATGCCTATGACGTACCTCTTTTGGCATACCCTCACCCATTCAAGCGCATATTTAATGGCGTGCTCCGTGGATTTGCCGGGGACAAAGCCGAATTGAAGATCGCTAGGCGGCGTTAGGGTGAGGTGTAGACGGTGCTTGATGATGTTTTCCAATATTTTACCTAGAATTGGCAATAATGTTATAGGCCTATAAGCTCCTATGTCTGTCTTCGGCTTACCGTTGCCCTTTGGTATAATCCGGAGCACGCCCTTCTTCCATTCCGTAGGGAATTTTCCCCTACGCAAGCACGTCTCCAACACCTGGTAGAACTCCTCTTTGGCGTGGATCCAGACATTCTTCGCAATTATTCCATTCAATCTATCAAATCCCGGTGCCTTTTTTGGACCCAAACCCTTAATTATTATCTCCACTTCGATTCGACTTAACGGTGGCACGCCGTTCCCCTGGGCGGGCTCACTAGGTGGTAGCCGTGACAGATTTCTAATCTGTTTATGGTGAACACTTTCCCCTATTACTGAGTCTAACGGAACTAACTTGCCCAGAAGTGTCTCAAGAGTGGAGGTAACATCGACACTCTCAACGTTCCCGAGCACCACGCTCGACAAGTAACTTTCAGATCCTTTTCCCGTTTTTCCAACGACGCTGTGGATTTCCCACGGGTTGGCGTTACCCACTTCATTAACCCAATTATGCCAGGCAGCTCGTTTTGCCGAAAGGACACCCGAGCGATAGGCACCTCGTGCGGCCCTAAAGTGGGCTTGAAGGACAATAGCCTCTTCGGCTGTTCCAACTAAAATAGATATTAACCCAGATGCCTTCTTAACGTTTCAACTAAAATAGATATTAACCCAGATGCCTTCTTAACGTTTTTTCGGGAAAAAATTGAAGCCATTCGTGCCTCCACATCTCACGCCCCTCCACCAATATTTACTATAAATTTTAAAGGAAAATTGTCTTCCTTCAAACTCACAACGCTGGAAGAAGTAAAAAAAATAATTTCAAGTTCGCCAAATAAGCAGTGCAGTCTTGACCCTATACCAACATGGTTACTAAAAAAATGTGTCATTGTCTTAGCCCCGTTCCTAGTTCATCTTTTTAATAAATCTCTGAGCACAGGTGACTTCCCTGAACCTCTAAAGTCTGCTGTAGTTACGCCGATACTAAAAAAATCACAACTTGACCCCGATAACTTACGTAATTATCGACCTTACCTTTATCAAATTTACCTTTTCTATCAAAAATCCTGGAGAAAATTGCTGCTGCACAAATAACCAGTCATTTGAATTCAAATAAATTATTCACTAATCGTCAATCCGCATATAGAAGGTTTCACTCAACAGAAACCGGAATACTTCGTATGCTGTCAGATATAACTTTGGCCATAGAGTCAGGTAAGTTAGCACTTATCGCACTCTTAGACATGAGTGCAGCGTTTGACACGATTGATCATGACTTTCTCATTAAGAGATTAGGGGAAACATTTGGTTTGAGTTCCGATATTAAAAATTGGCTGGTGTCATATCTATTCAATCGCTTACAAGCCGTTAAGGTTGGAAATAAGCTCTCTAACCTCGCAACACTTTCTTCGGGGGTACCCCAAGGATCCGTTTTAGGCCCACTTCTTTTCATCCTTTTTACAAATGATGTCGCCAAAATAATCGAGTCATTTGGTCTCCTGTCCCACTGCTACGCTGACGATCAGCAAGTTTATTTTTACTGCTCTCCAAACGAAATCAACAGTCTCAAAATCCGCATAGCTGAATGCCTAGAAGCAATAACTCGTTGGATGTCTTCAAACAAGCTGAAGCTGAATCCATCTAAGACTGAGTTTCTATGGGCGGCCACAAACAAACGCCAACATTTCATAGACAGTACACCTATTTCCATTTCCGGCAACGATATTATTCCAAAGACAACAGTCAAACTTCTTGGCGTTAATTTAGATTCAGACTTTTCGTTAAAAAGTCAAATAAATAGGACAGTAAGCACCGGTTTTTTTCACCTAAAACAATTCAAATCAGTTCGAAGAAACCTTCCTACAGAGGCGACAAAACTATTAATTAACTCTTACGTAGTCTCGCGGCTCGATTACTGTAACGGCATCTACGCTAGTCTTCCCAAATATCAAATTGACAAACTCCAATCCGTGTTTAATGCAGCGGCAAGGCTCATAGCTGGGGTTTCTAAATATTCGCATATTTCAGAACACCTTCGTAACCTTCACTGGCTCAAGTGCCCTGAGAGAATCCAGTACAAATTGTGCTGGATGGTTTTTAAATCAATCTACGAAATGGCCCCACCTTACATCTCCGAATTATGCGTCCCGGAAAATACCGGTCCGAGACAATTAACCCTTAGATCAGCAACTTCATCTGCTAAAGGCAGACTAATAGAACCTAAAAGAAAGCCAAATACTATGTTTGGAGATCGTGCTTTCGGAGTATCTGGGCCTAAGGCTTGGAATAGACTCCCTCCGGAATTAAGATGCATAACAAGCCCAACAGAGTTTAGGTCCAAACTAAAAACCTCCCTTTTTGGGCTCTCATACCCGTAATTTAAATATACCTATTTGAGAGTATCATACTTGTATTGTCTATGATATGTCTTAATCACACTTTCCTTACTGAATTAAAATTACTCGATTCCTTACACATCAATCTGTCTCTTGACGAATCACATTTAGAAAGATCAAATCCTCAAGGTACTACTGCACCACCCACCTTTACATGTTGCTTTTACTTTCCAAATTACACTCGTCAAAGAATACATTACATATTAATATTAAAATATTTTTCAGGATTAAATAACATGTGTTCACAATAATGTCCTCTGCGTGCGAACTCGGTCTAAATTTCTTTAAATGGACAATATACAGTGTTAATTTCAAGCGACCTCCCAGGTAAGTATGGTCCTGTTTTCATTAAATTTTAGGCAGCATCGCGTTTATTGGTCAAAATATTGTACACATATTTTCGTATCGGTGATCAATGAACCGATGTATGCAATTTTTAGCCATAAGTTGTTTATAATTGTTTGCCTAGCTTGTAGTTTTTAGATTTTAGAAATGTATTATAAGTTTGTACAGCGCCCTTGAGGTGATTTTTCACGGAAACGGCGCTATATAAATCATCCAAATATTATTATTATTATTATTTTCGGGCGAGCATAAACTCTGCCTGACCACACTGAGATTCCTTTGAGCGCTTTTAAATGTACCTTTCAGCAAAGTCAGCTCTTGTGTCCACCACGGCGTCCTTATAGCCTTTTTAGGGTTAGTTCTTCCCAAAGAGGCTTCTGCGGCCGATACCACCGCCGCGTTGAAAAAATTCCCCAAATTGTCCGGTTCCCTAGCTGCTACGTCGTGAAAGCCCCTTAATGATTGACGTAGCGCCTCCCCGAATTTATCCCAATCCGCCCTTGTGGTTCTGAAATTCCACGTAGACCGTGGAGTTTCTGTCTTTGGAATACCCACAGAAAAGGTTATAAGTCTATTATTAGAAACTAACGCACATTCGTGAACTTTCCACTGAGATATTTTAGTCGCAACAGATCTAGAACATAGAGTGAGATCAATGTTGCTTTCGCCTCCGGCTCCTGAAAAAGTAGAAAGCATGCCCGGTTCATTGAGGATGAACAGACCTTGCGCCGCAATAAGGTCTTCGACAGCAAAGGATCTTTCCGTCCGAATTCCGTTATAGTCGAACCAGAGAGGCGATCGCGCGTTGAAGTCTCCACCGATAATTACGTTTCGACCTCTTAATTTGTGAAGCGCTCGCGTTTAGCTCAAAATATGTGGTTCAACAGGATTACCGTATTTAATGTAAACGGAGATCACGAATTAAAAATGACAGTAATTTATCCTCCAGATCATTTGGAAATCTATCATTCACTAATATATTTTTTAAGTTTTTTACTGTTTTGACAGCGTTTTCTGCCAAACCATTCGAAGCCGGGTGCTGGACTGCTGACGTCACATGCTCAATATTAAATTCACGACAAAATTTCTGAAATGAAGCTGTTAAAAATTGAGATGCTACCGGCATCTATGGGTTGCTTGAGCAAACTCCCATGTTTTAGTATTTCAAACAAATGGTGCGAAACTTGACTAGTCGCTGAGTTTTCGGTAGATGAGTAGCAACCTGTTTTAACTACGAACAGGAGAAGCCATTATTGTAAACACTTCCAAACGTCAAATGTGTAGTCTTTAATTCTATAAATGTGTGCAGTTTTTTACACTATAAAAATGCTAGCATCTCATTATTATTGCTTCTTTCCTAACGCAAGTTTAAACAGTAAAACAGTTGAAGATCTACTATACAAATACCCTAACTCTAAAATTATTATTCTTGGGGATTACAACCTCCCTAACCTGAAGTGGAAATCAAGTGACAGTGGTTTAATTGTAAACGAGGGCGAGAATGATCGTGCACGTGAGATTTTGGATATGACAAATTTTTTAAATCTTTTCCAACATAACTTAATATACAATGCAAATAATCGCTTACTAGATCTAGTAATATCAAATTATCCTAAATTGGTCATTGACAAATGTAATGATCCTCTCTTACCTGTTGATAACTACCACCCCCCTCTTTATATTAAGCTAAATGTGTGTAGCGTCAAACCGAAACACGTTGAAGAGACTCTCAACTACAAACGTGCAGATTTTGAATCTATAAATTATCATCTTTCCCGTGTCGACTGGTCTTTTTTATCGGACGTGAATACTGACAAATCCTTAGATAATTCATATTCAATATTGCCTAGCACCATAAAATCATATGTACCACTATATACTCCTAAAAAACATACATATCCGACTTATTTCTCACCAGAACTAAAAGCCTCACTTCAACAAAAAAAGAAACTTCATAAAAAATTCAAAGAAACTCGATCGATGATCGATTATGCAATTTTCAGTGAAACTAGAAAACAATGCAAAGATCTTTCTAAAATCTGTTATAAAGCATATATAAACTCAAATAATCTCTGGAAATTTATCAAAACACTAAACAATGACAGCACAGACTATCCACCACAAATGCATATGGATGACAAATGTGCTAACAGCACACAAGATATCGTAAATCTTTTCTCAGATTTCTTTAAAAATGTTTACGATGAGGAAACACCAGAAGAAAAAATTCCTTCATACTCATTTAAAAAAACCATACATTTAACAGACTGCTACATAACAGAAGAATCTTGCAAAAAGAAACTACGTTCCTTAGACATTAACAAATCTGCAGGCCCAGACTCCATCCCGCCAATTTTCCTAAAACATTGCTCCTCTGTATTATCTAAACCACTAACCATTCTCTTTAACCAGCTACTATCTTCTGGACATTTTCCTGTCTACTGGAAATCCAGCTATATTATCCCAATACTTAAAAAGGCGATGAGACTGACATTTCAAACTATCGACCTATATGCGTACAATCTGTATTACCCAAAATCTTTGAATCTCTAGTTCTTGATGAAATATATCCCACGTTAACAGAGATAATAAATGACAAACAACATGGCTTCATTAGAGGTAGATCAACTTCAACAAACTTATTACTCTTTCAAAACTATATATTGGAGTCATTTTCTAAAAACAAACAAGTTGACTGTATATATACTGATTTCTCGAAGGCTTTTGATAAAGTGTCCCACAAAATACTGATCCGAAAACTTCATGCTCTGGGAATCAGAGCAAATATGTTGAACTGGCTAAGTAGTTACGTATCAGGTAGAACTTTATTTGTAAAAATAAAATCTTTTATATCCAAACCATTTTCTGCCACTAGTGGAGTACCGCAAGGTAGTCATCTTGGCCCAATTTTATTTCTTATTTTTATAAACGACATAGTCAACTGCTTTAAAGACGTCAAAGTGTTGCTTTTCGCTGATGACATTAAATTATATAAAGAGATAACTATCCTTAATCACTGTGAAATCCTTCAATCAAATATAGACATGCTAAAAATTTGGTGCTCACAAAACAATCTATATTTAAATGTAGAAAAATGCAAAACTTTGACCTTTTCCAGAAAAAAAACATCACTGTTTTTCGACTATTCAATAAATAAAATAAATTTAGAAAGAGTATCGGAAATGCGGGATCTTGGCATAATAATGGATGAGAAACTAGACTTCACGGTTCACATTCAACAAACTGCAAATAAGGGTATGAAAACTTTAGGATTTGTGTTAAGAACAATTAAAAACTTTGAATCTCTACAAATCATTAAAATACTGTATACATCCCTTGTTAGAAGCCTGATAGAATATAACTCCATAGTCTGGTCGCCCTTCTACAAAATTCATATTCATACTATTGAAAGAATTCAAAGAAAATTTCTACGTTTTGTAAATTTTAAACTTAACATCCCTTTAGAGCACATAAATTATCCGTCGTTAATGAATACTTTAAATATTCCAACATTAGAAAACCGACGAAAAATAAACGACCTAAAATGTACTGCATTCTATGTAAAAGCCCTATGGGCGTTTAAAAAAAAAAAATAAAAAAAAAAAAAAATAAATAAATAAATAAATAAATAAATAAAAAAAAAAAAAAAAAAAAAAAAAAAAAAACAACTGCCAGTGTTTGGCCCGGTGTATTATCACCGTTAAAATATACATTAATAACATGTCACAGTGAATAAAAAGTGAAGTTTTTTGCAAAAGGAATTATTTTATTGAAAAGGACCCTTACAATTTTAACATTGGCCTTACGATCCGGATTGCAATCAGAGGACTGCAAAAATATAAAAACAAGAACCAGCTGCCAATTAATACAGATGACCAAAATTACAATTACCGGAATTACAAAGATGAACAAAGGAAGACTGGATTCACATCGGAAATGAGATAAGTTTTTAGTGCCTTCCCACCCGTACCCATATCCTTTTAACATCCATTCAGAACTCATACGTAGTTTTTTAACAAGATTAATTCCATATATATCTTATCGTAAAAAATAAAATCACTACCCACGTAAAGATTTTATGCAACTCATAATTCTCAATTAATGATTGAACAATAGGTTCTCAATTAATAATTGCCAGGAATATTGTCGTTGTTGTCTTTCAGGCAGGTAGCTTTTCAAATAAATAAATACGCATTATCGGAACACATTTTATCAGGGATTAAGCTACGAAAAGGTATTAGTACCCAAAATGGATAAGATCAAATCTTTAATAGCCAAGAGAGGCGTGATTAAAGGGAAATTGACACGTTTCGCGGATTCCATAAACTCCTTGTCCTCGAATGAAATTAAACTGAGGTACGACCGAATTAAGCCATTGTTAGATCAATTCGAATCTATACAGGATGAAATTGAAATTTTATCGGATGAGGAACTGGAAAATTCTATTCAGCGCGAGACGTTCGAAAATCAACATTTTTCAGTTTTAGCGACTGCCAAGGGGGCGATTGATTCAATCGAACAGGGTAGGGTCGAGATCAAACTTCCAACTCTCCAATTGAGAGAATTCGATGGAAATCAAAAAGATTGGGTAAATTTCGTTGAAACCTTTAAAACTTTGGTTCATAATAACGGTTCCTTGAGCAACGGCCAAAAATTCTTTTACTTGCAATCTACTCTGAAAGGGAACGCATTGAAAATAATTGCTAATCTAGAAGTTTCGGAATTAAACTACCTATCGGCTTGGGAATTGTTGCACGACAGATTTGCGAATCTCAGGGCTACCGTACATAAACATATCCAAATTCTATTTCAATTAAAAGATATGAAACATGAAGAGCCTGTAGCATTACGGTATTTAATTGATGAAACCAATGTCAATTTAAAGGCGTTACAAAACATCGGAGTCAAAGTAGATCAATGAGATCCTTTGATTATTTACATAATTTCAAATAAATTGGATATAGCTACCCGGAAAAATTGGGAACAATATACATTGCAAGGTGAATTACCTACATTAAAGGAATTCATAAAATGTTTATCTGCTAGGGCGCAAGTATTGGAGCTCATGAATGCTTCAGAGAAAAAATCTTCTAACCTATATAAAACGCAAATAGGCAACAATAATAAAAAAGAGATTCATCGGTATTCTTGGCAATAAAGGCAAACAACTGCATTTATTGTAATGATAATGGTCATCAAATTTATTTTTGCAAAAAATTTCTAAAATTAAAATTACAGGATAGGATTGATGCTACGAAATCAATCCGGGCGTGTTTTAAATGTTTGAGGTTTGGTCATCAAGCACAGAGTTGCAAGACAAACCTGACCTGCAAAATTTGTGGCAAGTATAGCCACAATACTCTACTACACAAGGTGGTACCTCCGCCGGAGACCTCAAATATGGATGCTAATAACGAGGTTATATTGTCGAATTTTTCTGCATCGGAAAAGGCAGAAAAAATAATATTATTGTCAACCGCCTACATAGGAATTGTGGGGGCCAACAATAATATTTTTAAGGCTCGCGCCCTGATTGACTCTGGCGCGCAGAGTAATTTTATGAGAGCTGAATTTGATAATAAATTAAATTTACCATGTGAATGGATAAACAAACCCGTGTCTGGGATCCATAATAATATCACACACATAAAAAGGAGAATTTCAGTGGAGATGACTTCGCTTAATACTGATTATAAACGCGAAATATCATGTCTGATTTTACAGAAAATTACAACCAATTTACCACAAGTGACAATGGCGAAAAAAGAGTTCAAACTACCACCAGGACTGGAGCTGGCAGACCCGAACTTCAAGGCTGCACCCATCGACATCCTGTTGGGCGCGGAGAGCTTCTGGGAAATGCTAAACAACGATAGATTGAAACTCGAGTCAGGACCAACGCTTCAACGTACGCAACTGGGATGGATTGTGTCCGGTCCGATCAACGTGTACCCCAAACAAAGGCCTTTATCAGATTTTTGCAGTTTATCTATAAATAAGTTGAGTCATCAAATAGAAAAATTTTGGAAATTGGAAGAGATTAATTCCACTAAAATTCAAACTCAAGAAGAAAAGGCTTGCGAAGCCAGTTTTGTTAGTACTCATACTAGAGAAGATGACGGTAGATATGTAGTAAGTTAACCGCGTCGGGCATGCATTGATCAGTTGGGAAACTCATTGCTCACTGCCGAAAAAAGATTTAAAAATATGGAAAGAAAATTTGTGTCACATCCCGAGTTAAAGACACAGTATGTAAAATTCATGCGTGAATATGAAGAACTGGGACACATGGAGGTGTGTGACCAGTCAAAAGGGGATCGTGACTCCAATTTTTTACCGCATCACGCTGTAGTGAAAGAATCCAGCAAAGTGAGGGTCGTTTTTGACGGCTCCGCCAAAACCTCAAATGGAATTTCCCTCAATGAAGCCTTGATGACAGGACCTGTTATACAAAAGGATCTATATAACCAACTATTGCATTTCAGGAAACATCAAATAGTCATGACTGCCGACATCGAGAAGATGTACCGCCAGATTAACATATGTGAAGATGACTTTGACCTAAAGAAGATAGTATGGCGCGAGTCGCCACAGGATGTGCTCAAGCATTATCGTCTGAAGACTGTGGCTTATGGACTGGCACCTTCCTCCTTCTTGGCCACAAGATGCTTAAAGCAAAATGGTATGGATAATAATTTAATTTTTCCTAGAGCTAGTCAGGTCATAGAAAATGACTTCTATATGGATGACTTGTTAACGGGAGCAGATGAGCTGGAATCCTGTAAGAAGTTAAAAGAAGAATTAATCAGCATCTTGTCATCTGCGGGGGTGACGTTGAGGAAGTGGAGGTCCAATGCTTTGGAATTGTCAGCCGAGTCGGGCCAAGCTAAGTGTGCCGATTCAGGCGATTCCGACAAAATTATTACTGACAATCCAAAGACTGAGAAAATATTAGGATTAACATGGAACAATGAATCTAATTACTTTTCTTATGTAATAATGAAGCCATCAGGTCCAACCGAGAGCAAACGAGAGATATTGTCTTGCATCGCATCAACCTTCCATCCATTGGGACTCCTAGGGCCCATAATAGTCATAGCCAAATTGATAATGTAAAGGCTGTGGCAGTTCAAAGCAACGTGGGATGATCAATTACCTAATGAAATATTAGCACCCTGGAGGCCCTACCTGCAAGGTTTAATTCAGCTAAATGTGTTGAAAATAATAGATTTATATTTCTGGATTTGTCGTGTAATAATCAAAACTAAAATGATTATTACTTCAAATCAAAACCAAAATTCTTTTTGTATTCCTTTTACCCAAGAATCCAATTATGTAACCTATAAAATGTATAAAAACGTATACAGTATAAAAAACCGTCTGTAAAATATTTCAAGACAATCACCCGAAAGTTCTGTGTTGTCCATTTAATTCTCTTCTTTTATAGCCGACTTATAGCCGACCCTGTCCTGACAGCGATGCCATGATTAGGCGGAGGATGCTAGGATCACTTCAAGAGTGGGACACTGGATAGCAACAAGAAGCAACAACCCCACAAGCAACATCCCCACAAGCAACATCCCCACAAATCACACATCAGCGCTCTTGAGGTGATTTTTCACCCAAACGGCGCTATATAAATTAGCCAAATATTATTATTATTATTAAATGGACCAGAACGTGCTGAGAGTCGGTAACCTTCAATTCACAGTATTGTGCCGACACAAAATGTAAAAAAAAGACACATAGTCCAGAAAAATAAAATAACGTTGAAAACCAAGGTTAAAAACACAAAATGTCTTAATACGAATTATTCTCACCATCGTTAAACAAATTTATGATCATAATATCTATGTATTTAACCAATATCTGTGGGTGCTCCTATCTGCTACTGATTGTAAAAAAGAAATTAAAAAAAAAACATGCCCATAAACAGATAACAATATGCTCTATCTAATAGGTGAAGTTAGAAATGCGCAACCTTTCTAAAAGGATAAATAATTACTTCTTCAAACTTTGCCAATTTACTTTGTGGTGCCATTTTTTATTACATGAAAACAAATAATTTTGTAAAAACCACTATACAATCAATATTTTCAACATGTTTCGATAACAAAGTTTTCTTCGTCAGGATTAGATTAATATTAAAAACAAAAGACTAACAAGGATAGACAAATAAGAACTAAGGACAAAATATTAAAGGGAGAGGTGATTAATTACTTAAAAATATCATTTAAAAAATTTTCTTTGAGAAAACAAAAACAATATGTTAAGGGCGTTTAATCAGCCAGCGGACGAAAATCCACATTTCAGAAAGATTAACTATCCTCCGTACCAGCTTTTTAAAATTATAACTCAATATCGAATTTATTTCAATCCAAATTAGCTTAAATTTATACCTTCATCCAAAAATGCTGAAAGGCGTGATGATAAAACTATTAAAATAATGTACTTTTTTTAATTATTTTTTGATTATAAGTATTTATCATTTTTCAATAATGTCTAAATTTAATAAGAATGTTAAAAAAATCTGAAATATATTATTTTGTAAGTGCGCAAATAAATAAACAAATGGACCAATTTTCGTCAAGAAACACATGTACGTACATATTTTTTAATAATTTTATTGAAACTAAAATTAAAATTCTAAAACATGCGTTTGCTAGATAATGTATTGATTTATTTTACTGCATGATTATATTATTTGAAATGGGTGTGATATAATACAAAATCTTTTTTGAAAATTTAACAAATCTGCCAACGACCTATGGAATAACCTTATTATACTAAAAATTAAAAAAAATTCTCAAAATTTATTACATGCGAATGCTAGATAAAAGAACAATCTTTCGAAATCCATTTATAATTTATTGTGGAAAAGAATCAACACGTCTAAAATCTGATTTGAAAATGACATACTTCTGGTTTTCTTTGGTAATGCCCTCTTAAGCAAAAAATATATGAAAAAGTTGATTAAATCTTTTGTTTGTCCGCACGTAGTTGTCAACGAAAATAATTGGAGAAAAATAGTATTTTTAAATAATAACACTTCAAATGTAATAATTTAAAACTTGCCAGTTTTATTTTGCAAGGGAACCATCACACGATGAACCCCCTTCCTGTTCCTTCCTAGATCCGGTTTGATTCTGGAATAAAATATTCTGGATATTTTCCAATAAAAACAAAATGATTGCATTTTGTTTTGAAGAGTTTTATTTCGCATGTACATTTTTTACTTAATTTTTATTAATCTACTACCGGTTTTGACACATCCGTCTCAGACGGATTGCAATCTTTAGAGCACAGGCGTCGGGTGGGAATGCTATCCTTGTTCTACCGGTATTACAATGGAAGATGCTCCGAGGAACTAGCATCATTGATCCCTTCGGCACCGGTGCATAGTTGGGAAACACGTGAAACGCGTGCCCAACATTTGTACACGGTTGACATTTGTCACATGAGAACGGGTCGTTTCTTCGACTCGTTCTTGTGTTCAACAGCTCGGCTGTGGAATGATTTGCCGGCCTCTGTGTTTCCTCCTTCCTACAACATGGGTCTCTTCAAGACCAATGTTCATTCCTTCCTCTCCTCAAAAAAACCCTCCACACAGCATCCCAGATGACATAGGCCCTGAGGGAAATTATTTTCTTCAGGGCCTCCTGTGTGAAAAAATTCACTAGCAATCTTAAAAAATAGTCCATCTCACTCGGGAATTTATTCACTTCAATGCAGCGACTGCCCAGTTTTTTATATTGGTAAAACAGCGCGCATCATAAACACCCGTGTCAAAGAATATCTTATACCCAGCTCTGGATTTTCAGAATTTGCAATCCACTTGATCGAAAAAGACCATAAATTTGACCAAAACGCCGGCGTCATACTTATTCATAAAAACAATATCGGTGTAAGGTTGGACAATTTAGAGGCACTTGAACTTAGGAAAGCCATAAACACTAATAGTAAGGTAGTTAATAACCAACTAAATTTAACCCTTCAAAAATTTGGCTTTTTTTTCGGATGGTCAAAATATTTTCGCTTTACAATAAAATGCAAATATTTGGAATATTTCTGAACACATTCAAAAACCAAAAACTGTTTTAGAATGGTGATGAAATACGCTTTCAAATTATATAATTCCAAAAATATATTTTTTTTAAAAATTATAAAATTTTTGCATACAAACATATAAAAGTTTTCAAAATGGGTCACCTTATGTTATTTCTAACTAAAGTTACTGATAATAAAAAAAAATAAAAACAGAGGCACATTTTATTAGACAAATGTATAACAAACACATTATTGTAACCTCAATTTTTTGTCGCTCTATGAAAATTTTTTTTAAAAAATTCCTGAAGTTTCAAATTCTTTTTTCAATTTGCGATTCAAAACTTTGTGTACATAAAAGTGTACATTTTATTTTTTGGTGGCTATTTTTTAGATTGGAATATAAAGCATGATGTTTTTCCTTTCTAACACCGATTAGAACATATTTCTAACTATGATAGTAAGGGAGTTACGGCGTCTTATGTGAGACCTATGTGCGTTGGGACAAATCTGGTCTCCTGTGATTAAACGGGTTAAATAAAAGTCCCATACTTAGATTGTTCCCTATTGATAAAGAACACGTCCGTTCCCTTCCCAATTCTCAATCTATGCATTCTTCCTCCTCCTCCACTTGACGAGTCCAGCCCATTTTTGGTAAATTATATATTATAACACACATGTAACCTAATTTTAGTAGAGTATTATACTGCCCCGATGAAGCTACGGTTGTAACGAAACCCGGTCGGCATAAAGTATAAAAAATAAAAGTGGTGTTTAAAAAGTTATTTTTTTTTATTTAAAAACAACAAAAAATATTGTTTAATCCAAAAGCACTTCAATAAACAGAAAAAAACTCAAAACACTTTTTCTTTGAGTTGCCCTTGCAACGCATGCCAGGTACTCCGGGACATAATTAGGTACACGGACCGCGGTGTCGTATCACTGCCATAAATCTATGCCAATATCAGGATATAGGTAATTATTACGTATTTCAAGATAAGCCAGTCTTATCTTCAGACACTCTTAGGCCAGTCCTTCTTTACCGTTTCTCTCTCGCAAGTGAATCCACCGGAATTAATCAAACAAATTGTTTTGTGTTCATCCACTTCAAATAAATAGTCTGACCTCCGTGACAGAACGTTAGAGATCCTTGAATCTAGGCTTCAAATCCGGCCAGGGCAAATTATATTATTTCATCTATTTCAATTTGGAATACCTTCTAATATTGGCATAAAAATCTATGAAAAAGTAGTGAACTTCTATTTTATCAAACAAAAGTGCCTGTTTTAATATCTGTGATTTTCGTCTTCGCGAAAACGAAAATGCGTATTTGTGTTTTATCAAATCAAAGTGCTTTTTAATAAATATTTGATTTAATTCGTTAATTGATACGTCAATTAAGGTATCATTATACATTTCTTACATTGTTTGGTGGCAGACCATCCTTCAGTGATCAAAGTTCAGTAACATTGTCTGACATACACGTGACTTCGGTTCAAATTCGGTGAGTTAATTATTATTTGCTTATTTATTATCGATCCTCCACACTACCGACCAAATCTTTACATACCTATTAACGATTTCCCGGCATACGTGGCAGCGTCACTAAAAAAAGAAATCTTTCTCCCTGCGTGTCCTTTCCCATTCTTTCCTCTTCCACCTCCCCTTCCCACCCCGCATGCCCTTCTTATCCTACGTTCCCCCTCCACCTTCTCCGCCTTCCACCCGTCCGGCGAATCCCCCCTCCCGGGTACCCGTCCATCTTCCCCGTGAACTCCCCCCATCGCTAACGGATTCCCCTTCCTACCGCTAAATTATATAAAATATACTCATTATTCAAACAACTCGTTTGCCACATATTGTACAATTTTTTAAACAAATGCCATAACGCCATGGCTCACCAGTATATATAGAAACCTTCGCGGGAGTTCGCACAACAACTCGCCAAAGTTTCATCGTACGTTGGATGAATAATAGTATATGAAATAATTTCATAACGCCGTAGCTCGTGATATAGAAACTATCGTGGGCATGCTCATATCAAATCACCAAAGTTTCATTGCAATTAGATTAATGATTTAGGAACACATAAGGGACCAACAAAAAAGCATTAAATTTTATATAACAAGATTGGTACAATCGATGATTTAAGATAAAAATCGCTTAAAAACCGGTTTTACAAGCAGCAAATTGGTAAATATGTATCACATATCCTAGAGATGACCCACTTGTTCCCACCCTTTTATAAGTAACAAATAGTTTTTTCTTCAGGGGTCTCTCAAGGACACTATTTTAACAAAACAAAGCTACATTTAATGTGATTTAATTTATGTATTACAAATACTTCGTAGTTAGGTTAGCTCATCATAGTCATCATCCTGTGGGTGAATAAAGGGAGATGTGTCTTTTGTTGTCGGTGATCTGTATATCCCGAATACGGAGATGTAATTCTTCAAGTTTATTCATTTATTTATTACACTACCTAATGGGCTTTTACATTCTTTGTTTATAAGTTAAGTGTCACAGTTTAGTGTCACACTTTAAAATAGTTCACAGTCATATTAAATACTTTAAAACTAAAACAATAAAGAAAATATAATATAATGAAAAAAATATAACAACAAAATATTCATAATATAAAATAAAACACATTGGTAAAATGGTAAGAAGTCTCACATAAAAAGATATTCCATGTAAACAAAAATTGCAGAAATTATCCACGACTATTTGTGCCCAGATTTAATATCTAAGAATTGGAATAAACAATGTTTATACTGGTTATTCGGTGAAATATATCTCCTAGTTCAGAATATTAAAGTAAGCGGGTAGTAAATGTGGGCACGATCTTTTGGGAATATGGATGTTGGTTAATAATTTAAGTAATTCGGGACAGTCAATTTTGTAACAGTCAATTTGGGACAGTATTTTATGTAATAATATTAAATCTGTGTTAATTCTTCTGATTTCTGAAAGTTTTTCTAAAAAATGACATTCTATCTAGTAGGTAATAATAAATAATCAATACTTTGTACACGAATATGCAATTCATATTTTATAAACCTCAGGAACTTATGTTGAATATTTTCAATGCTGTCGGAATGAGTATTGTAAAATGGAGACCATAACGTAGAGATTTACTCTAGTTGGCATCTGACAAGGGTTTTATATAATATGATAAACATGCCTAACTTATTGAAGTCTTTTGCAGCACTCAAAACAAATTCAAGAGTTTTAGGAACCTTTTTGATAATATTATTAATATGGCAAACAAAGGCTAGTTTGCTATCAAACAATATACCTAGGTCAATAATTTCACTAACGCCATTTAAATTTTTATAATTTAATGCATATTGAAATAACATTGGATTTATTTTGTAAAAATCAATGAACTGACATTTATTTATGTTCAATGCTAGTTTGTTGATAGAGCACCAATCAAAAAGATTTATAAAATTATTTTGTAATATAATGCAATCATTAATGTTATTTGGTAATCACTTTATAAAGTTTCGTATCATCAGCAAAAATTAAAACATTTATGTTAGTAAATATATAAACAGTACCATTTATAAATATAAAAAAAAAAAACAAAATGGTCCCTAAATGAGTGCCTTGCGCCTCTCCACTTGTCGCTATAAATTTGTAAGACTTTGAACCATTTATTCACACACAAGGACTTCTTTTGAATAAATAACTTAAAACGTATCTAACTAACAAACCAATTAAATAAACTACAACGTACTCCGAGTATATTACATTACAATATATTATATTATATATACTTTATAATTTGGTAGGCGGGTATGGGTACCGCCGCCCTGGGAACCATTTATTGGATGACCAACACCTCTGCCACAGGTCACCCCAAGTGGTTCGCCACGTTTGGTGACTTAGCAGGGGTGCCCGGGTTCATGGGGTAATGTTTGTCTGGGTCTTGATGGCGGGTGCGTCGGCCCACCTTCTGCGTGGCAGGCCGGATTGGGAGATGCTGGTTTAGGGAGACCCTTTACAACCGGTTACCGTTGTCCGGGCCGCTCGGTAGTACAGGGGCCCGACCCTCAGGCTCACGACTGAGGGTGGGCTGCCACATCAACGAGTGCAAAAACCCCGCCACTGCTGTTGTGCCAGTTCGTGACCGGAGGGGACCCAGCA
Organism: Limnephilus rhombicus; assembly: GCA_929108145.2. Lineage (NCBI taxonomy): Eukaryota > Metazoa > Arthropoda > Insecta > Trichoptera > Limnephilidae > Limnephilus > Limnephilus rhombicus. The sequence continues at coordinate 8,533,055 of OV815277.1, read as the reverse complement.
GTAGCGTTTGGGGCGCATTGGGCGACTCTTCCGGCCCATCACCTTGCTCCGCAGTGGGTGGGTTGGATTCATACATCCGTCACTCCTGGACACACTGATCCCCAGCTTCCTACCCATCCCTCATACCTTTTCCTTCCGGACCTTCCTTTCTCCTCATAACCCAAAAAAAACCACCTATAAAATCATGAATTTAACAAATAACAATAACATCTGTTGCGGCGGGTAGCAAATGTTACCTCTCAATGGATCGAGAGATCAAATGCTGCAGTATGTTGTGGACTGTATGTGGTTCTTATGTACATATTTTATTATGTTTTAATCGCACTTACACAGACTGCTTCCCTCTTCGTTCAGTGTTCACTGGAAAGGTAGGTATGTTAGTTTGGAGAGATTTAGGAAGGGAATGGCGACTGGGAATGAACGTTTAATCGCGAAACAATAAGCGAGAATAGGTGACGCGTGGCGATGGTACTTGCGAATATCTGCGGTTTAAGAGTTCTGTTTGCGGTTTGATTATTACAACTGTAACAGCGGTGCGGTTTATAGGACTTGTGTCCCTTGCGGCAAGGCAAATTCAACTGAACTGTTGAGGCGGAGGGCACACAAGAGGTATTTCCAAAGAACCACATGTATCAATAAAGGCGCGAACAACATCATTATTACAAGGCGAGAAGCAGAAGTCCTCGGTGCAGGCCAAAATTGTTGGTGAATTTCACCAACATTCGCGGCCTGCACAAAAACTTAAACTTCGTCCACCACCACCTTCTCTCCCAACGTCCTAACCTTCTCTTCCTTTCTGAGACGCAGATAGCCGAGCCTACAGACGCCTCCTATCTGGATTGCCCGGGCTACACTCTCGCAGGCAAATTCAGACCCAAAGGAGGTGTCTGTCTTTTTAGCCGAGCTGACGTCAACTGTGTGCGACTGTTGAATCTGGAGAACTCCAGATTCGACGTAATATGGGTGCGTGTCAATCTTGCCAGTACGGTAAGATTTTACGCGTGTTTATACCGCTCACCAAACTTAGCGTTTCAGATACGTCCGAACTCTTCAAACATCTAAGTAATACCGTTGATGACCTCTTGCCCCACTTCCCTACAGCAGAGTTTGTGGTCCTGGGGGATTTCAATGTTCATAACGAACCTTGTTTAAAGTTCTCAGGACCAACGGACTCTGCTCGATGAGAGGCGGAATCTTTTGCACTCTGCCACGGACTGGAGCAAATGGTTCAAGAGCCTACAAGGGTTCCTGACCTGATGTCCAGACTCACCGCTCCAATCTGTTAGATTTGTTTTTAACCACCGTGCCACACGGTTACAAGATTGATGTCACAGCGCCTTTAGGATCGTCCGACCACTGCCTGGTGACGACGTCAATCACCGTAACCTTCAGACCGCCTAACGAGCGGCTGAAAAGAAAAGTGTGGCACTATAGATCAGCAGATTGGTTTGGTCTGCGGGCACATTTTAATGCTTTCCCGTGGTCAGCTGTCTGTTTTCGGACCTCGGATCCGTCAAGATGTGCCCAGGAAATTGGTGAAGTCATCACATCCGCGATGGATGGCTTCATCCAATCCACTGTTGAAGAAACTGGTGTGGGCTCAATGCCGTGGTTCAGTCGACAATGCTCTGAAGCAGTGCCACGAAAAAACGCGGCTTACCTATAACAAAATGGCAAAGGAAAGCAAGAGGATCATTAACAGGTCAAAATTCGAGCACGACCTGCAGATCAGCAGAAAGCTGGCTGCCTGCCCGCACGGCAGCAGAGCATTCTGGTCGCTTGCGGACTCAATAGGTCGCAATTTCTGCAAACCCAGTCTGCCACCTCTTACCAGACCTGGCGGCTCTCTAGTAAATACCGCCGCCGAAAAGGCTAACTTATTAGGCAAAATGTTCGCGGAAAACTCGACCCTCGACGATCAAGGCGCTATCTCGCCGTCGGTTCCTCATTGCGGTTTTCATATGAAAAAGCTGAGGATCCGGCATCGGTATGTACTCCAAGTCTTACGAGGGCTTGATATTAATAAAGCTAGTGGGCCTGACGGAATACCTGCCCTGGTATTTATTTATTTATTTATTACACGCCCTAGTGGACTTTTCTTATAAAATTTTTACAAACTATTTGTATCAAAGTAAATACTTAAAAATTTAAACAATAAAGAAAATATAAAGATAATGACAAAAAACGTTGCAATAAAGAACATTACAAAACACAACAAAATACATAGATAAAAATATAAACAGGATCTAAGAATCTTCACGCATATAATTGAATTTAAGAGATTCTTCCAAACAATATAGTAGTAGCATAGAAGTTATTTGGTAGGTACATAGGTATATTTGTGTCTTAAAGAATAAAAGTAATAGAATATACAACATGTATACCGTTTAGTTTTAATATGAAATATATCGCCCAGATTAGAATAACTATTTATTTCCGAGACTGTGAAGTCTCGGAATAGTACCAACGCAACGTAAGCAGATATATGCGTTAAAAATACGACAGCAGTCAAGTACAATAAGCGTGTTTACACGTCAGCGCGTGTGTCTCCATAGAAACCATTATAACTCCGTTATTATTTTAGTTACATCGGTAAAATAAAAAGTGAAATGTCGATAGTGAATCATGCTGCACATCTCTATTCTAGTTGTCCATAGAAATACATAAAAAGAACATTCTGTCAGACGCGCAGTCTGACACATAATTTATCCCGCCAAATTTACTACGGGCGCCCGACATTGTTAATTTCTATTAAATATTTTTATATGAAATGATAAAAAAGTGAGGTGACAAAAGTGTTTATTACACATTTATACAATAGAATAAGTATTGTTGTTTACATAATCTGTGATTTTAGTACCGTTTTCACATAAAAACATCACGTGAGTCATTTTCACATTTTTTTAATGTTTGCATTCTTAATTTTAATATTTACAAATGTTAATATTTATTTGTAATATAAAAATTCGAAAGCTTATTTTGTAACCTGTCTAAAACAGTTTTTACTATTCGGTTACGTTCAGAAATGTTTCATTGATAGAGCTATAATTGTGAAGCGGTAATAATACAAAGTTATCGTAAAATGTCATTTCGTTAAAGACATTAAAAGTGCATATTGGCGATTTTCTGAGGGGATAGGAGAATTTTGATAAGCTAGTGTCTTGGTGTTATTGAAGTAAAACATGGATATTGATAAATTGAAGTAATTCAGGACAGTCGATTTTGTAATGCAGTATTTTATTTAATAGTATCAAATCTGTGCTTATTCTTCTTTCCGAAAGTTTCAATAGTGACATTTTATCCAGGAGGTAATTGTAATCAATGTTTTGTACAGGAATATGCAATTTATGGTTAATAAACCTTAGAAACTTACGTTGAATCTTTTCAATGTTGTCTGAATGAATATTGTAAAAGGGAGACCATAATGTAGAGTTAAACTCAAGTTGGCATCTGACAAGGGTTTTATATAACATGATAAAAGTGCCCAAATTATTGAAATCTTTTGCAGCTCTCAACACAAAACCAAGAGTCTTAAGAGCCTTATTGATAATATTATTAATATGACATACAAAGGTGAGTTTACTGTCGAATATAATGCATAGATCAATAATTTAACTAACACAATTTCAATTTTCATCATTTAATGAATACTGAAATAATATAGTATTGCAGAGGTGCGCTGCAGAAATAGCTCCAGTTTTGACGAAGCTTTTCAAAATGTCCATGAAGTCTGGTTCTCTGCCCTCTGGTTCTCTACCCTATTCCAAAGAAGGGTGATCGCTCCAACCCAGCCAACTACCGCCCCATAGCGATCACATCAGTTCTGTCTAAGGTGATGGAACGTGTGATCAACGACAAACTGCTCACGTACCTCAAGAAGAACAAAATTATTGACGACCGTCAATACGGGTTCTGGCTGAACCGCTCGTGCGGTGATCTTCTCGCGTATGTGACGCATGTTTGGGGGTGGTTCCTGGAACGTTTTGGTGAGACCCAAATGGTTGCACTGGATATTTCCAAGGCCTTTGACCGGGTTTGGCACCGAGGGCTTGTCAACAAGCTGCCTTCTTACGGATTTCCCGCATTCTTGTGTACGTGAATTGCCGACTTTTTGAGGGAGATTCAGACGGTTTCTGATGGTTTCACCTCTTCCTCGCATTCGATAAATGCTGGCGTCCCACAGGGATCCGTTCTGTCACCGACTTTGTTTCTGTTGCACATCAATGACCTCTTGTAATGTGCACCTTTCCATTGTTACGCGGATGACAGTACAGTCCATGATAGCTTTTTGTTTGACAAGCTCCCAAAGGGCACACAAACTCCAGTAGCTCAGTGGGCTTTGAAGCAAAAAATGGACGGTTACCTCGAGAGTGTTTTCTCTTGGGGTAAGAATAACCTCGTCGAATGTAATGTTTCGAAGACCCAATCATGTTTGATAACGTCTAAAATCACGGCAATCTTTATCATTGGCTCTCTTCTTATATCTCCAACCGTAGCCAAATAGTAGTGGTTGCTGGATTTAAATCAGATTCTGTTGCTGTTACATCAGGAGTTCCTCAAGGCAGCCTGTTGGGACCATTATTATTTAACATCTATATCAATGATATTGGTAACTGTTTTCTAAACTCCCAAACTGTCCTGTATGCAGATGACATGAAAATATTTTCACCTATAAACTCAATCGAGGACTGTCAAAAGCTACAAGATGATTTGCTACGTTTGAGCACGTATTGTAATGCCCATTGTCTGGAAATAAATATTTCTAAATGCTTCATCGTGCGCTTTACTAGAAATAAAAACGTATTAATCCATGAATACTCAATTAATCATGTACCGTTGTCTATCAAATTCGAAAGTAAGGACCTTGGTGTTATACTTGATAGTAAACTGAATTTCAACAAACATATCGACCATAAAGTCACTAACGCATCTTCTATGCTTGGTTTCATAATCCACTCCTGTAAACAATTTAAAGACCTTACTACTTTCAAAACACTGTATTTCTCATATGTTCGTAATATCACACTTGTATTTCTCATATACAGGTGTGGAACACAGGCTATGCAGTGCACAAAAATAGAATTGAAAGCGTTCAAAATAGATTTTTAAGGTACCTCAATTTCCGCTCTTTTCGATCTCATGTTAGTAATGAAGACTCTGCAAAGTTCTTCAAAATACAAACGTTAACTTGTCGAAGAAACATAGCAAATTCGGTAATGTTATTTAAAATTACACATAACTTAATCGATTGTCCTGATCTCCTTCAACGCCTATCATTCCATGTTCCAAATCGCAACAGCAGGCAGTCGCTTACCTTTAATCTCCCTCTTTGCAAGACCAACTCCAAACAGAACTCATTTATCTACAGATCCACACACTCATTTAACTCAAATTATTACCACATTGACATTTTTAACTCAACTTTACGTGACATAAAACGAAAACTCACCAAGCACCATGACTCAAACTAGAAAGTTCAATCCCTATATATATTCCCGTCCTTTGCTTCTTAATCCTATTCCTATGTTCCTCCTCCCCCCCCCCCCCATTTTATATTTTGTAACTAAAAAATAAAACTTGCATATCACACTTTATTATTATAACTATCATCAGTGGAAAGTTCATACTTGGCATAATTAACATCCTATTATTTTATTATTTTGTAATCTCTGATTTGCTGTCATTTTTCTCTAAAATAAATTAAAATAATAAAAATAAAAATTAAAGGGATCGAACTGAAAATCTAGTCTCCTTCAATGGAAGCAATCTTCTGAACAGGACCTCCATCGATATGCTTGGTGTAACTCTAAGTGACCACCTCAGGTACGGGGGCTCCATCCAGTAGCGTCGCGAGGGGGGGAGGCGGGGGGGGGCGGACCGCCCCGGGTGCCACCCAAGGAGGGGGTGACACTCGAACGTGGAGAAAAAACTTACGAAAGTGCAAAATTGATGTAAAAAATATTTTACACGTTAACACTGACTGTTATTTTGCTCTATGGCTTGGTTGGTCGGGGATTCCTGAAAAATGTGTTTTTTTATCCTAGCTCAGTCGGAGATTTCCCTGAAATATTCCTTGTGTCATTCTAATTTCGTTCGTATATTGTGATTAACGTAGATTCGTGAAGTGAATTGTTATCTATGGACTGACGTGAATTAGTGAAGAAGTTATTATTGTGTTAGCGTGTTTAATAGTTGGGGCTCAATGACTGGAAAGGCCACGGTGGTACATTTTCCTACTGGGGGATGTGGGCCTATAAAATACCGTGATACGCCATCTTGCAATAACATCAGCAACATTTCCACTAAGCCCTACTCCTTAGCGTCCTAGAGTGGTCTTTATGATCCCGCGAGTCCCGGGCAATATGACCACTGACCCTAACATCGTGGTCGTAGCTGATAAGGAGAGGGCGAATGGCGAGTTTCCGGCGCCATAAAACCGGAGCAGCTCAGCTAAGGGAAGCTAACCCCTACAGAAAAATCCCTGGAGAAGGCAATGGGAAACCACTCCAGTATCTTTTCCCAGCATATCACTATGGAGAGAAACCAAACAATGGCCCCGAGTCCCGGGCGGTCCTTAAATGGGCCAGGGTTGCGAAGAATCTCCCGGCTCAAAATAGTGAATTCAAAAATAAGATTAGGAACATGGAATGTTAGAAGTTTATACAGTGGTAAATTGGATAATACGATACAGGAAATGGAAAGATTAAAAGTAGATTTCCTTGGAATTAGTGAACTGAGATGGACTGGCAGCGGCATACACCAAAATGAGAAGGGAAATCTATACTACTCAGGAAGTGACCCACAGGATAAAAACCGTCGAAACGGAGTTGCTATATTTGTTATGGAGAAGTATGTAAAATTTGTTAAGAATTTTGTACCCATCTCGGACAGAATAATATTATTACAATTACACTGTCAACCCATCAACATTAATATTATTCAAGTGTACGCACCAACAGCGGAAGTGAGATATGATGGTGATGTGGAATCTTTTTATGACTCACTAGCCAGTACATTGCAAAGTTTGAAAGGAGGAGAAGTCAATTTTGTCATTGGAGATTTAAATGACAAAATTGGCGAAGGTCGCCGCTCTCATATAGTTGGTGAATATGGCTTAGGCATAAGCAATCAAAGAGGTGATAGACTATACGAATTCTGCCAGGATAAAAATATGGTTGTATTAAATGTGATGACCGTGGCCGGTTATCTACATTACTCTGGACTCCTTGGGGTGGATCCAGATTCCTCTTGGCGCGCTATTAATCCCAAACACTAATCTCGTGAATTTAAACAATCCTAAATGAGTAGATATAGTTGTGAATTCTTGACTTTCCTCATCTAGTTCTAATTGTAGGTACGCTTGCCGCAAGTCAATCTTGGAAAAAAATATTCCACCCGCCATTTGAGAAAACAACCATTCTATCCGTGGCATGGGATATTTATGTACCACTAGCTGTGGATTTATTGTTGCCTTATAATCACCGCAAATCCTTATTTCCCCATTACTTTTTACTATGGGAACAATTGGTGATGCAAACTTACTATAATTTACCGGAACTAAAATACCTTCCGATTGCAAACGGCCCAATTCCGATTCAACCTTCGCTTTTAAAGCAAACGGTATATTTCTCGGATTGCAGAATTTCGGTTCCGCATTCTCTTTTAATTTCAAATGCACTTTATATTTATTGAATCTACCCAGTTTCTCCGAAAAAACCTCCGGGAATTTTCGAATTAATTTATCTACTACACTACTATTAATTTCAACCATATTGTGAGAATAATTTTCACTTCCCTCCTGGGATAAAGTAGATTGTAACCCCGTAAATCCAATATTAAATTTTTTAATGAAATCACGCCCCAGAACAGTAGTTGTTCCATGTTTTACTACACAAAATTCTAACATTTCCCTACAACCGTTAAAATCAACTGTTAATAAGATACAACCCAATAAATTCAACTTACAGTTAGCGTAACCCGTTAAGGTTAAATCCTTTGATTTTAAATCCAACTGTTTGAAATGTTTAACATAATCTTTGTCTGTTAAAATCGAAACTGCCGCTCCTGTGTCCAATAACCCGTTTAGTTCCACATTATTCACTAATATTTTGCACAATATTGGTTCACAATATACTGAGTTTATCCGAAACATTTTTTTATATTCCTGCGTATTAACAAACACTGAAGAAATATTTTTATTATTTAAACCTCGACATATTTTACTAATATGCCCTTTTCCTCTGCATTTATAACAAAACACGTCTTTCAATTTACAATTTACCGATTCGTGATAACTACCACAATGTTTACATTTCGTTCGGTCTGCTGATTTCGCTCTGAACGATGTAACATTCTTGTCCGTAGGTCTTGAAAAATGTTTACCCGCAGAATTTTGTTTTTGTGACAAATTGTTCAGTCTATTTTTAAAAACAATATCTACACTTTCCGTTTTAATTTGCTTATTAATTACCTCGAACGAATCCATGGCAATAGCACATTCTATAACCTTTTTTAATGAAAAGTTTTCAGCCTCTACATATAATTTCTCCTTAATACGCCCCACTCGAAGACCGGTGACAAAAACATCTTTTAAATTATATTCAAGTCTGTCTTCGAATTTGCAAAATCTAACGAGATTTCTTAACCGTGCTATAAAATCATTAACAGATTCTGTACTTTTTGTTTCGTAGCAAAAAAAATTTCGCGCTCCTTGATACCTACATGATTCTCTAGTAATAACAATAAATTTTCGACCGTAAAATCTGTAATTTTTTTAGGAAAACACAAATCAATCAATAAATCTATTGTCTCTGTATGTAAATGAGATATTAAAACCGCTCTCTTTTTCTCTACCGAATTTATTTTGTCATCATTGACGAGGATGAACTGTTCGTACTGAAGGACGAATGTCTCCAGCTTGTCCCTCAAATGACAAAACCTGGGCAGTTCTCCTCCCTCCATTTCCACACAGATGCAATCAATTAAAAAAAAAAACAGAAAAAATTACAAACAGCACTCAACTCACGACTCTGATGACTGGATGCTGCCCGATCTCGCCCTTCCGCGACCCGTCTCTCGCTCCTGAACCCTAGTCTTCCTTCTATGCGCCTTCCGTGAGGTCTGCACCAGGTCCTAGCTCTTCTCCTGAAGATCCGGAACTGCTGTATCCACGCCTTACGCGAATACTCCTCCAGGGCCTTGATGTTTCCAGGATGCTTCTTCTCTTGCTTCCCTCCTGCTCCGCAATGATGTGGAGTCGTGATCTGGCCTTTGTCTGCCCGATCACAAGTTGACCATTGGAGCTTCCATCTCGGATGCTGTGGTTCCTTTTCGGCTGCCCAAATGAGAGAATTTGGCTGCTCGTGGTTCCTTTTCCGACCGCGCCAAATGTGATGATTTGGCTGCCCGTGGTTCCTTTTTCAGCTGCGCCAAATGTGAATGCTGCTGCCTAAATATAGTCCTTTATTGGCTGCGCCAAATGGGATGACCGTGGCCGGTTATCTACATTACTCTGGACTCCTTGGGGTGGATCCAGATTCCTCTTGATGGTGATCTCAGTGGGATGGTAATAATAAGTAGTGGGTAGACTATTAATGTTTATTCCGAGGTCGTACAGAGGTGCGTCGTAGGAAGCCTAAATGCTAAGAGAGGACGAGTAGACAACATTCACGCCTTTTATACGTTCCGCATGCTGTCTCACTCATACACGCATGTCTCTTTCATACTGCAAGACATACGTTCACTACATTAAATACCTGGTTTAAACTCCCGAAAAGAAAGCTTTATACATGGAGATCACCTCAGGATGGAACAATCTATGATATTGTCAGGAACCAAATAGACTATGTGTTAGTAGACCATAGATTCAGGAACTCTACAAAGAGATTCACCACGTACCCTGGTGCGGACATTGGTTCTGACCATGTTTTGTTAACTGCCGATATTGTTTTACGCTTAAAACAAATAAAAAAGTCCAAAAACAAAATTAAAATGGATATCTCGAAACTCCACGAAGAAGTGGTCAGAAATAAGGTATCTCAGACTTTGAACGATAATATTAAGCTACTCCCTTGTGATCCATCGATAGAAATACAAATACAATGGGATAACCTTAAGTCAGTTATATGTGAAACCTGTGATACAAATTTGAAAGCTGATATGCAAATTAGAAAAAAGAATTGGATGACTTACCACATTTTGAACTTAATGGATGAGAGACGTAAACACAAACATAATGAGACACAATATAAAAACTTACAAAGAACGATTAGACGTGAAATTAAAAAAGCCAAAGAAGAATGGATGAAGTCACAGTGTGAAGAACTAGACTCATACAGTCGTAGTCACAATGCATTCAAACTTCACAAAAAATTGAAGGAAATTACGGGCACTTCTAGAAGAATTACTCCATCATGTTTAGTTGACGATTCCAATAAATTAATATTGGATGAAAAAGATATTCTACAAACATGGGAAAAGTATATTCATGATACATTCAAAGATATTAGACCGGATATTAATATTCCTAATGATCAATTGCATGGACCATCGATTTTAAAATCAGAAATTCTTCATGCGATAAAGACTTCAGACAATAGAAAAGCGTGCGGACCAGACGATATTCCAGTTGAGGTGTTGAAGCTCTTTAATGATGAAAATGTTGATTACCTGTTGAGGTTATTTAACTCTATATATGACACAGGGAATATACCCCAAGATTGGCTAAAATCCACCTTCGTGACATTGCCTAAAAAACAATACCCTAAGAAGTGCAGTGACTATCGATTAATAAGCCTGATGAGTCATGTCCTTAAATTATTCCTTAAAATAATACATGCCAGGATACGCAATAAGTGCGAGCAAATAAGGGAATAGAAGCTTCCTGAGAAAACCAGAGGCCCGTGATTTATTTTAGATAGATAGATAATTGAATTTTGGTCGATCCAGGGGAGTGAGTTTTAAATACTTTAATTATGTTTTGATGTTCTATTTATTACATGCCAGGATACGCAATAAGTGCGAGCAGGACTTGGATGACACTCAGTTTGGCTTCAGAAATGCGTTCGGGACGCGTGAAGCATTATTGTCTATCGACGTACTATTGCAAAAGTGTCGTGACCAAAGAAAGGAAGTCTTTGCCTGTTTTATTGACTACGAAAAGGCATTTGACAGGGTAAAACATGCTGACCTAATGAAAATGCTTGCGGATTGTAACGTTGACACCAAAGACCAGAATTTCATTAAAAACCTGTATTGGTTCCAAACAGCAGAAATAAGACATGGGAATGAGAGATCTAATGCAATTGCCATTCAGCGTACGACAGAGTACGACAAGGCTGTATCCTGTCGCCACTATTGTTTAATATCTATTCTAACTATGTCTTTAAAAGAGCCCTAAGTAATACTGATAAGGGTCTGAAGATCAACGGAGTTGTCATTAATAACATAAGATACGCAGATGATACTGTATTACTAGCTGACTGTTTCGATGACCTCCAAGACCTATTAAATCTTGTTAATAATGCTGGTGAGCAACTGGGCCTAACAATCAACGTCAATAAAACTAAATGGATGACATTTGGACGACTAGATCACTCTGAATCAGTGATACTGTTAAATGGTTGCAATGTCGAAAAGGTGGAAAGATTTAGATACCTCGGCAGTATTCTCACGGAGACTCTTGACCCAGATGTGGAGGTTAGATGCAGAATTGAAGCAGCAAGAACTGCGTTCATTAAAATGAAATCCCTCTTCTGCAATTACAATATCAGCTTAAAACTAAGGCAGAGAATGCTAAAATGTTATGTGTGGTCGGTCTTGCTCTATGGATGTGAAACATGGACCTTGAAAGTAAATACCATGAACAGGTTAGAGGCTTTTGAAATGTGGCTTCACCGGAGAATGCTCAAGGTCCCATGGACCGACATGATCACCAACACAGAAATTCTCAGGCGGGCTAGAGCAGATAGAGAACTACTTACATTAATAAAAATCAGGAAAATTTCATATCTGGGTCATATACTTCGAGGGGAGAAGTATCAATTGCTCCATTTGATATTGAAAGGCAAGATAGAGGGTCGCCGAGGGCCTGGTAGGAGACAAATGTCTTGGCTGCGTAATATACGAGAGTGGACCGGCATTAGAAGTGTGGAGGAGCTATCCCGGGCAGCGCAAGACAGAGAGACATTCTCAAGAGTGATCGCCAACGTCGGGGGGACCTGATACGGCACGCAAAGAAGAAGTTTAATAGTGCTGAAAGACCAGTTTGAAAAACAAGGTAGGTAGGTGTGAATTTTTAGATACCGTTTTGTAGCGCATGAATAGTTACAGTCGGGACAAGAAAAACGTTTTTGATCACTGTGAGTTAGGTTAGGTTAGGTTAGGTGGTTGAATAGTTGCAGTTGGAACATGAATAAGGTTTTTCTCCGCACTGAGTCAGCAACTGACTTCTTATGTATCCCTTTTGAGAACACGAATAGTAACAATCAGTACATGAAAAAGGTTTTTCTCTTCTGTGAATCGTACTGCGGATTTTTAAATTTTCCCTTGAAAACTTGTATTACTGCATCGGAACATAAAAAAGGTTTTTGTCCAGTAAGGTTTTTTTCCAGTATAGGTTTTCCTAATAAATTGTACAGCGCCCTTGAGGTGATTTTTCACAAAAACGGCGCTTTATAAATTATCCAATTATTATTATTATTATTATTATTATGGGTAAGCATGTGAATTTTTAGATACCGTTTTGTAGCGCATGAATAGTTACAGTCGGGACAAGAAAAAGGTTTTTCATCACTGTGAGTTAGCAAGTGCCGTTTTAGTTATTTTTTTCGAGAATTAGAATAGTTGCAGTCAGGACATGAAAGAGGTTTTTTCCACTGTTGGTAAACGTGTGATTTTTATATTTATCTTCATAGTACATGAATAGTTGCAGTTGGAATATGAAAAAGGTTTTTTCCACACTGAGTGTATCCCTTTTGTGAACACGAATAGTTACAATCAGGACATGAAAAAGGTTTTTCTCTTCTGTGAATCATACTGTGGACTTTTAAATCTTCGTTTTGAGGACTTGTATAACTGCATTCAGATCATGAAAAATGTTTTACTCCACTCTGAGTAAGCTTATGAATGTGGAGTAAAGTGTTGCTCCATGTGGAAACCTTTGTAAAATTACTTTCTTCAGGGCCTCCTCAGTGTAGCTAATGTATAACAAAATATGTGTTGTAAAACCATGTAGGTGTATTAAAGGTAAGACAGTATTAAATTGTGGACATCCGGAAGGAATGAAAGGCCGGTAAAAATAATAATATTTTCCCAATTTGTTTATGAATCACAATTTAAAACAATAAAATAAACAATATACACATGGACCTATTGCGAATTTGAAATCTCTTGTTCTATTTTTACCGCAAACGCGATTAAAACAAGAAAAAGGTGTTTAAGCGACTTTCCAGTACTTTGCACAATTTAATTGAGACTTTTAGATAAAAATAGTCACTTGGGTGTTACGTAACGTTAAGGGAGAGGGAGGTGCAGAAAAATATTACGGCGCGTTGCATGGGGGGAGAGAGGGTAAAAATTTTCAAAAATTGTGTTACGTTATACTTGAACGCCCCCTTTACTATTTCACGATTGAAATTTGATCGTTACACTCTGAACACAAAACTGGTTTTAACCTAAGTATTGGTTATTATGTTTTCATGACAGCAAATGATTTTTTTTCAGATTTTTGCAGCATATAAGAATTGAAGACTCAACTCGAAACTCTGTTATTTGTAGCTATATGGCTCGGTCGGTCAGCATTCCCCAAAAATTCTGTTATTTTATTTTCGTTCCTAGCTCTTACTATTGATTTATTGGGGATTCCCGTGAAATATTGCTCGCTTTTCCCCTGTGTCATTCTCATTTCTTTCGTACATTGTGATTGACGGGAACTCGCGAAGGAAATTATCACCTATCGATTGTTGGAAAAGCTGTTATTCCGTTAGTGTTTTTAATTTTGAGGATAACAATTTTTTTTTACATATTTGACTAGCTAGAAATGTTTTTTATATTTTGAGAAGTCAAAATTTGTGTTTTAAATTTCTCAAAAAAAAAAATTAATGGAGGGGGGGGGTGACACCGCGTTTTCTGCCCCGGGTGCCACCCATGCTAGCTACGCCACTGGCTCCATCGAAACCAGAGTTGAGTTAGCCCCTCAGAAACTGGGCGTACTGTACAGGGCCCCAGATACTTTAATAGTACACAACTGCTAACCCTGTACAAATTGCAAGTGCGCCCCACGGTTGAATTTGGCAGCCACCTCTGGTCTGGAGCTCCAAAATACCTAATAAAAACCCTTGACTCTGTGCAGAAACGGGCGGTCCGTTTGATAGATTCTTCCATTTTAACAGACAGACTGCAATCTTTAGAGCACAGGCGTCAGGTGGGAATGCTGTCCTTGTTCTACCGGTATTACAATGGAAGATGCTCCGAGGAACTAGCGTCATTGATCCCCTCGGCACCGGTGCATAGTCGGGAAACACGCCAAACACGCGCCCAACATTTGTACACGGTTGACATTAGTCACATGAGAACGGGTCGTTTCTATGACTCGTTCTTGAGTTCAACGGCTCGGCTGTGGAACGATTTGCCGGCCTCTGTGTTTCCTCCCTCCTACAACGTGGATCTCTTCAAGACCCGTGTTCACTCCTTCCTTTCCTCAAAAAGACCCTCCACACAGCATCTTCAAAGATGACATAGGCCCTTAAGGAAGTTTTTCCTCAGGGCCTCCTGTGTGGAGTTAATGTAAAAGAAAGTATCGCTAATTTATTAATTAATTTTATGAGTAAACAGTTAGCATCTTTGAGTTGAATTTTCTTTACGATTCCTTGGATCTCATTTTTAAGATAAATTATCACCCCGTCATTCTGATTTTTATGTTATGTAGTTATATACCCTATAGGTATCCTGATGGAATATGTTTTGTTTTTTATACGACACTATAAAACAGTGCGGGGTTTCCCAAACTTTTTCTGCAATGGAACACTTTGCACACCCGTAAATTTTAACGGAACACTTAGGTTATTTTTAGGTTGTGTAATTTCTAAAAGTAAAAAGTAAAATTTAAAAAAATGTTATTAAACATACTATTTTTGTAGCATATAAAAAATGGAATGTAAACAAAACAAAATGGAATAAATAAAATACCTAATGACTTTGACGATTTTGAGTCAGTGAACTGCATATTTTCTTGATATCAGACAAAATATTGGTAAGTCGGATTCTAATATCTAATGTGGCGTCAAGCCTGATCCTGCACTTTGACTTGGTTGCAGCATAATTAGAAAATCCCGCTTCTCATAAATAGGTAGTAAAAACGGAAGTAAGACAATAGCTTCTTTTGATAAATTGGGGTACCTACTCTTCTGACAAACTCACCCAGAAAGCATTGAAAGGCTGATCTTTGTATTTTTGTTTCAAGTCAGAGTCACTAATTAAATCAATTAGATTTTCATATTCACCTGCGCTAAGGCCTACTGATGTAGCTGTCACAAAAATGGATTTCAAACCCAGGAATCGTCCTTATCAGTTTTATGGCAAAAGAGTTGTTTTCAAGTTATGTACAACGCCCTAAGAGATATCGATATTTTCCACTGTACCCTTGAAACGTTTAAAATTAATTTAACCTTACAATGTTCTTAAACCAAAACTATTATTCCTTTATTATTTCTTTATTGTTTACTTTTTCTTTTTACTAACTAATTAATATAATTCTATCAATATCTACTTGCTTCCTAATCTGTAACCATTTCTTTTTTTAAATCATAAATGGAACTTCACTGGTTTATATTAAATTCACTATTAAATGTAAAATTAATGTATATTTACGACTGAATGTTTCCTAAATAAATTCAAATAAAAATAAATAAAAATAAAATGTACGTATTCTTAAAATTCT
Organism: Limnephilus rhombicus; assembly: GCA_929108145.2. NCBI lineage: Eukaryota > Metazoa > Arthropoda > Insecta > Trichoptera > Limnephilidae > Limnephilus > Limnephilus rhombicus. Next base: position 8,517,118 of record OV815277.1, on the reverse strand, counting down.
TTGCAAACTTCTTCAAATACTTTAAAATTTAATTCATTCAAACATTCGTGTATGATTGCCGTGGTCTAGGGGTAAGGCTCTTGACTCACAATCCGAAGGTCGCGAGCTCGAATCCCGGAGTGCACAAATAAATTTTATTTTATTAATTTGTGTTATTTCCCAATTAATTCATATAAAAATAATATTTAGTATATTTGCAGCACGTTCAACAGTGGAAGATACTCTCAGTATTGCAAGACCACCATTCAGAATTGAAACGTTACTTGAAATGGCTTTAACCGTGTTTGGTGACCAGAACTGAATAGCTAGGTAATTCCCAATCTTCATCTTCTCCATCTCCTTTCCCTACCCACTACCGTCAGCCTCTTAACTTACCCCAATTGGGAATTACCCCACTGGCTCCAAACGGTAGCAGTTGGGACTATTGAGAGGTATTCACATAAAAAAATATAAAAGACAAAATAAAAAGACAAATCAAAATGAACTGATGAAATCAAAAAATGATTTTTTTTTTAATTTTTTCACCAAAATTTACGGCACTATGCGCATTTTTAGTTCGACTTATTGCTAACGAGAATTTAGTAAGACTGGTTGATTTTTACATTTCTGTACTTTCAGGTAAAGTCGATTTCGAAAAAAATATGGTTGGGTTCCTTGGGAACTGAAATTTCGTGAAACACTTGCAGATCCGTTATCCCGTTGTTATTATTTCCACATCGCACAGGCGTTCTTATTATTGACTCGCATCAAAGTATTACACAGCACAGTTATAAATTTCAGAGATTTTGTTTTGTTTGTAAAATGAAGATTTACTACAATAACAGAATAAACGACTCTTTAACCTTCCATAAAGTTTAGTCTCTGTACCTGGAATGGTCTAGTTCTAGTGCCTGACTTAAGAACTTATTTCTTGTGAATAATTTTAGTAGTGTTGAAATATGAATATGTGTACATTAATTAAAAGAAATTCTTCCGACAAATCGTCGCGGAACTCCTATTCAGGTTCCGCGGAACACAGTTTGGGCAACCCTGCAATAGTGTGATGATGTTGATATCCTCATCAGGTTGATGTTCCAACACTACCAACATCGTCAGCTGTATTAATTTTTTTTATGCTTCGTATATTCTGGTGGAGTACTTTCAATGTTTTTGTTTTTTTTAAGTGATTATTTTCTCGAGTTGGTATCGGGAAAAGGGTTATCGAATTGAATAATTCGATATTTTAATTTAGATCAGCAATTAAAAGGGAGGCATTGATATTTTTTATCCTTTTTGAAATTAAATATTGAACATGGAGGTTTTGTATCAGTTGGTTTTAGATATTTGAAATTATCAGCTTCAATCACTTATGGTTCAAGATTTTTCCAAAGGCAGAAGTTATTCTGTTTGCAATTTCTTGCTCGTTAGCCGATACTTAAAATCCGGTAACATCTAAACAATTTCTTAATTATCTTTCTTCTATTTGTATTTATATAACATCCTCTAGTCGTCTAGTCCAGTGGTTGTCAACCAGTGGTACGCATACCCCTTGGGATACGCGAAGCAAGATTGGTGGTACGTGGCACGAATGTTGGATTTAAAACTCAGCTCAACGTTTGCAACCTCGGCGGTTTACGCTCGGTGGCTTGGCAGGCATTTGGTAAATAATGCAAAACAAAATTATAATTTTATAGTAAATATCGTTTCATGGAAATATGGATGTGGATTTTCTTCCACAGTATTTGTTATTTAGAACTAGTGTAAGATTGTGGAAAGTGGATTTCTCCATTTTTATGAGTATATTTTTGATATTATATTCATTGTATTTTTCAGTGTAGGTAAGTACTTTTCTTTAGTATTGACCATACACTTTGGGATCATAGTTGGATTCTATTAGTTTTTTTTAACTGTTTAGCTTTACGTATAATTTGACAACATAAATTTCTGAATCTTATATAAAATGAATAGGGTAACATCAGAGGGGTTGAGTTTTACTTGTTTATGTAACTTGTCTGGATTTTCCATGATTGTAATTTTTGTTTGCGGTGGGGTTTAATTTTTTTTGAGGACTTGGGACTCTGTGTTATGATGGTTTTTAAATATGTCTGTACTGAAGTAATGCCAAGTCTCATTTGTTGACGTTGTACTCCACAAATGCTCCGACGATTGTTCATCTAAACATAAAATTATGTCAGTTGACAATTTATTGCAGTCGGCACAGGTGAGTGCATCGGTTTTGGAGATCATATTTAAATTGCCTTCACAGTTCGTTTTACGCACACTATGGAGTCACAACACTGATTATATTGTTGAACTATTTTTGAGTACTTAACTTTTATTATTTAACAAAACTTTACAAAATTTAAAAGAGAACATGTCCTTTTCTCATAAATCTGGCCCTCGCACTGGAAGCTGCATCCATATTTTTAGAGTCCCGTCATCTGTGCGTCACTCTCTAATATCTCGCACCAAACTTGCTATAGACTGGCAGCTTCACCGCGTGAGAGACTGGGTAGATAGCTTGAAATGTGGCCATTGTCAACTATATGGCCACACAGCTTCCAAGTGCCAAGCAGACTCACCCACCTGTCCCCACTGCGCCAAGGTTGGCCACAACCGTGATGCCTGCCCCAAAAAGGAAAAATCTCCAGTATGTGCCACCTGCACCTTCTTCAGAAAACCGGCTTCCCACAAAACTGGAGCTCAAGACTGCCCCGCCCGCCAAGCTGCTGAAAGACGTGAACTTTCTCGGATAAATTTTTTAGGTTGAACTTGAATAATCGTTCTGAGAAAAATTCCTTCTCAATGTATTATCAAAACGTTCGTGGCCTAAATACGAAACTGAACACTATTCGCTGTAACGTCAGTGTATGTAATTACGACTTTATATTTTTAACCGAAACATGGCTATCTGAAAATATCTCATCTGCTGAACTTGGATTTTTTGACTACAACGTTTTCCGCAGTGACCGTTCTACTTCTTCTATTAAGTGTAAAGGTGGTGGAGTGATGATATGCGTAAACAAAAAATACCCCTGCCATATTCTAGAAACATTTACCAATGTTTCTGATCAATTGTTCCTGTGTGTTCTACTTGGTACCAAAAGGCTTGTACTTGGTTGTGTTTACATTCCTCCCTCCTCTTCGGTAGAAGTCTATAAGTCGCATACTGCTTCAATTGAACATGTGTCTAGAAACGCTGATTCCCTATTTATTTGTGGCGATTATAATTTACCTAAAATATTGTGGCTGAATGACGATCAAGGTGTCAAAACTCCTTCTAGTAATCTTTCTCCACAAGCTGTTGAAATTGTAAATTTTTTTGCCTATTTGAATATGTTTCAAGTAAATCCAGTCACTAACTATCTAGGCTATTGCCTGGATTTGATTTTCACTAGCATACCAAATGTCATAGTAAGTGAAGCTGATGTCTTTTTGTTACCTTTGGATAAATATCATCCACCTCTCTCTATTAAAATTACACATTTTTTCAAATTTGATTCCTTGAAACCAAATGTCTCTTATCACTACAAATATCTTAACGGCGACTATTTTAATATGAACAAATATCTATCCCAGATTGATTGGTCGACACTATTTTTAAATTCTGATATTAATGACGCTGTACTTAAATTTAATGAATGTGTATCACATGCTGTAGAATTGTTTGTTCCTAAGGGGTGTTACTCTCAACCTAAGTTTCCAAATTGGTTTAGCACGAAACTTAAACAGTTAATAATTGAAAAAAAGAAGACTCATAAATTATTTAAAGACACTGGGAACTTAAGCTTTTATCAAAAATTTTCTCAATTAAGTGAACTGTCCAAAATGGAATCAGCCAAATGTTATAAATATTTTGTAGAAGTTGCAGAGACAAAGTTACTGCAAAATCCTAAACAATTTTGGCAATTTGTTGCGCAAAAGCGTACTGATAATGATCTTCCTTCAAGTATGTATTATTATGAAACTCATGCTACTAAAGGCCATGATATCGCCAACCTTTTTGCCAAACACTTCTCCTCTGTATATTCTGATGCATCATGCAACATCCCTCCACTTAACTATGACCATAATATTGACTTAAATGATTGCCAAATTACACTTAAGGAGGTTTACCAATCCTTAAATAATCTCTCTAACAAAAAAGTACCAGACCTGATGGCATTCCAGAAATCTTGCTAAAAGAATGTAAATATACACTATCTAACCCAATTTGTATGTTGTACAACTTGTCACTTTCATCTGGAACATTTGCTGACTCATGGAAAATTTCATATATTCGACCCATTTTTAAGTCCGGAAACAAGTCGAATATTGGAAATTACAGACCGATATCAATTATATCTAATATTCCAAAGATATTTGAGTCGATAATAGAGAACTCCAGTCCAATTTTTTTATTTTTTTTAATGAATAAAGACCTTCAAACTTAAATAACTGCATTTTTATTTTTATTTTTATAGTTAGTTTTAATAGTTAAAATAATTGTCAAAGTTTTAATTTTTAAAGACTCCCAGAAACGCACCGTATCTATGGTGGTCTTTACCCACCGTCCCCACCGTTAGTTTTTTACTTTTTAAGTTGTCATTTTGAATCAGTGATGTCATGTCGAGGGAAATTTCCCTAGATCTAGGGGAGAAAAATATTTTTTAGGGATAAGGGAAATCAGGACAAAATCTAGGGAAATTTCGAACTCTGGCAAAAATTTTGGTAATTATCGGTTCGGACTGGCCACGCTTATTACGAATAATTTTTAGAAAAAAACTTTAGATTCGCCTTAATTACTATAAAAGGAAACTTTTTGGCTTTGGGGCGGCGGAAAATAATGCATTTTAATTTTCAATTGCATAAAACCAAAATTCACTTCGCGAACCGACGCAGCGAAAATCCGCGGCCGTAGCTGTCACTGTTATGGACTGTAGCTGACTTCGTGGGATACCTACATGAAATACCGCGAATCACAAACCATGTTACACAAACCTAGCGTAGCCGCTAAGCCACTTGAAAACTGGGATGTTTTTCTTGCCTTGACGCGAGTAGGCGTTATAAAGGGCCACTTTCTTTTGTATCACAAACCATGTTACACAAACAAGCCCGCTAGACAAATTTCATAATTACGCGCCTTATCCCACGAAGTCGGCTACAGTCGTATTAGCTCTTGTTAATTTATCAAGGATACCAACATCACAGTGACATGTACGGCCGCGGATTTTCGCTGTGTCAGTCGCGAAGCGAATTTTGGTTTTATGCAATTGAAAATTAAAATGCATTATTTTCCGCCGCCCCAAAGCCAAAAAGTTTCCTTTTATAGTAATTAAGGCGAATCTAAAGTTTTTTTCTAAAAATTATTCGTAATAAGCGTGGCCAGTCCGAACCGATATTTACCAAAATTTTATTACATATGACAGTATTACTGGTATTATTTATATATATATACGTATATATATTTTTTGGAATTCCTATGAATCTTAATTATTTTTCATGTACTTACATGCCATGTTATTTTTAACACTGACAACTCAAAATGATATTAGGGAACGTACCCATACTACGTGACACGTTCGGGGGGGGGGGGGTCTTCAAAATACCACGCTTGTTACAAATGAGCGGCGGGTTGCTTATGATTTTTATTTTGCAAAGTGTTTTTTTTTAATTTGGAATTCAGTTTCTAATTCACTGGTGAGTGTATTCGTACTTTTAAATTATTACTTCACGTAGCAAAAAGTGTTTTATTTGGAAAATCACGGTATTATTAGTATATTTACCAAGTTCCGATATCTTTCCAATTAATTATCATATTAATTAACATATAACAGGATTAGTGTTACACAATCAGGTGGCTACGTAGGTAATTGCGTAAATGTGAAATTCTAGGGAAATTTCACTTCTAACTGTTGGCAACACTGTGAAGAATCCAGAATAATCATGGCGGATAATGACTTTTAGGTGTGAGGTGTGTTTTTTATTCAAGATTAACTGCTTTTAATATAGAAAAACATTGGTAAAATGTCCACATTTCACCGCTACTGTTATTGTATTTAATCAAAGTGCAATATAAAAACAATAAATCATGTCTTTCATTGCAAATACATGTGACATCGTGTTTTGTGTCAGGTGTTACTTTGTAGGTACATTGTTTTATGTATAATACATACAGAAACACTGGTATTTATAATACACTGATCATGACGAGTGTGTAACAACTTGTATAAAAAGCCCTATACTAAAAACAATTTGAAAATACATAAAAACAAACGTCAAAATATGACATGACTTTAACCTCAAATAGACAACATTTATTGCAGATTGTCCGCAAATATAGCCCTTTTCGTAAATTGTTGAGGGCCTAAATTATGTTTCAATAAACACAATAACTATTATTTATCTAAATCTCTATAAACAGTATGAAAATAAACCAAAAACACGAAATGTTGAATTGCATAGGTACGCGTGCACTTCAAGTCATTTCAAATGTCAATACAATACAATTCACAGGTGACAGGTTAACTGTGACGTCACGGTTAACCATTTCAGTAATGCCAACTTAACGCTGTGTTTTCCGAAGAGGTTTAAAAATGCACTTTTTAATAATTTATTAAAAACTCTGCATTTAATATTATGAAATAAAACTTATATATTCAGAATCAGCGTTTCTTGGTCTATATGAACATATTTTTTTAAAGCCATAATATTTTTCACTGGAGTTCCTTATTACAAAGAAAATTACTCCTGTTTTCAAAGGTGTTCTAATTGAGGAACAGCATGGATTTAGATCGGCGAAATCTACAACGTCAAATTTACTTTCCTTTACAAGTACCATTGTGAAAGCCTTAGAAGATAACACTCAGGTTGATGTTCTATACACTGACTTCTCCAAAGCCTTCGACAAAGTTAATCACCGTATTCTCATGGCCAAACTTTATGCTATGGCATTAGAAACCCTTTGTTATCATTATTTCACTCTTACTTGACAGATAGAAAACAAAGGGTTAAAATAAATAACTTTGAATCCTTTAACATTGATGTAACTTCCGGCGTTCCCCAAGGAGCCCATTTGGCCCCGCTTCTTTTTAACCTTTTTATTAATGATATCACAAAAGTTTTTTCTCACACACGTTTCTGGCTATTTTCTGATCATAATAAGATTCTTAAGATTATTAAATCCCACCTTGACTGTTTACTATTTCAACTTGATATTGATTCATTTAACGATTGGTGCAAAATTAACGCATGGAACTTAATGTTGATAAATGCAAAATTTTGTCCTTTTATAGAACCAAAAACCTATTCAGTTTGATTATAAACTAAATAGTGTTTGTCTATCTACTGTCACATCTATCAAGGACCTTGGGGTCACTCTAGACTGCAAACTTTCTTTCCGTGATCACATAAATAATATCGTAAATAAATCACTTAAACTACTCGGCTTCATTCATAGAATTACCTCTGACTTCAAACATATAAGTACACTTAAAACTCTTTACTGTTCGCTGGTTCGCCCTCACCTTGAATATGCTAGTGTCATTTGGTCTCCTTTCTACGCTGTCCACATTTGTCACATCGAATCCGTACAACATCGTTTCCTAAGAGGAATTGCTTGGAGGTTGGGTCTTGAAAGAGGCAAGTACTCATATGATGAAATTGAACACATTTTAAACATGCCTTCTTTAGAAAAACGTAGAAAGGACTCTGATCTAATTTACATATTTAAAATTATCAACAGTATTACAGATACACCTGCATTGTTACAACTCATCCAGTTTAACATCCCTTCCCGTAGGCTTCGAAATAATGAATTGCTGTTCCTCAATCAACATTCTACTAATTACGGATACCATTCTCCCTTATCCAGAATGTCGAGACTTGTCAACGCAAGTCAAAGCATTGATTTTTTTGGTGTAAAACTAAATGACTTTCGGCAGTCGTTACGCAATATTTAAATGCTTCTTCATGCTTTGACTTGTAGTGTCTCTATATGTACTTTTTATATTTTATATTGTCATTGCTATTAATTTTAATGTGCTCTCCCTTCACTGTCATCTCTGTTTTTTTTTTATTTTATTCGTGTTATTGTTATGTTTTTAATGGACTGTTATCCGTAAATTAATAAATAAATAAATAAATAAATTATGATTGAAATGAAAAATGTATTTATCGAACTTATTTGGGATTTACTTTATGTTTGAATAAATCCTTTCTGAATATCGTGGTTTTAATTAGTTGCCCTGTTGAGATCGTGTTGGACACTGGACAGTTGGGCTTTCAGACCAGATTCAGGTTTTTAAACTTTTGTTGTATTAAAACATGGTAGAATACTTGGAGCACCCTGTTCTGCATCAATTTGTGCACTGAACCACCGAACAAAAGTTTTTTATTAATTTTGCGGGAACAAAACAAAACAGACAGCTGTCACTTTGAAAGATTGTAGTGATGTCTTTGTAATTTTTGTTGAAACAGGGTAAACATTTTTTTTTATGATTTCTCTAGAATATTTTCAAATATATGTGTGCCAGTAATCTATTAAAATTAACCCATCCTAATGAACACAGAATAAAATAAAATGAAAAAATTAAGCAAATACAAAAAAATTACATGTATTGTGTGTGCAGAAACGGATGGTTCATTTGATAGATTTTCCAATCTTTACCAACGGATTGCAATCATTAGAGCGCTTTCGTCGGGGGGAATGCTGTCCTTGTTCTACCGGTATTTCAATGGAGGATTCTCCGAGGAACCGGTGTACAGTCGGAAAAGACGACAAAACGCGCGCCCAACAATTGTACTAAGTTCGTATTTGTCACTTGAGAATGGGTCGTTTCTGCAACTTGTTTCTACAATGGGTCGTTTCTAAACATCTCAACTGTGGAATGATTTACCGGCCTCTGTATTTCCTCCCTCTTCAAGACCCAGGTTATATTGGACAGGTTATGTTGAACTCTTTTCTTTCCACAAAAATTCCACACGGCATCTCCAAAGATGACATGGAGGGAAATTATTTTCCTTAGGGCCTCTTGGACGGAGTCAATGTAAAACAAATAAAATGTTCACGCAATATATTGTACTTCACCGAAACTTATCGTTTAATCCACGTTTTAATGGGGTGACATTTTACACTATCTTTAAAGTGTTCCGTTTAATTTTTTTCAGTTGTTTTGTGTAATGTTTATTTAAAAGTTTCGATTATCAAAAAAATATTTAAATTATTATGGTTATTATTTTTAATAAAATATATTTCAAAATATTGTTTTTTTTCTAGTATTAGGTCCTTACATATGAAATTGGCGTTTTATATGGGAGGAACATAAAGTCGATTTTTTAATATAATATATTTATTTAATCAAAGTATGTACCATTGCTATCTATGCACTTTTGCCATCTCATAAGCAGTTCATCGATCCTTTACAAAAAAAAACCATTCGGACGGGAATCAATAAAATCTTTGAAGGCGGTTTGGACTGCCCCATCAGAGTTGAATTTTTTTCCTTGCAAGAAGTTATCTAAATTTCGAAAAAAATGGTACTCTGTTGGGGCAAGGTCCGGAGAGTATGGTGGATGTCTTAGACATTCCAATTGAAGATCCTCTAATTTTGTAGCCGTCTGTTGTGCAGTGTGTGGTCTAGCGTTGTCATGAAGCAGCAGTGGCCTAGAGCGATTAACCAGCCTCGGTTATTTAGTAGCTAGCTTTTCCATCATGGTTTGCAGTTGCTGACAATAGACATCTGCCGTAATCGTCTGGCCATTTTTTAGAAAGCTGTAGTGAACGACACCAGCACTAGTCCACCAAACGCTCACAATTAACTTTTTTAGAGTCAATTTTCGCTTGACTCTAAAAAAGTAATGTAAGACTCATCATCATTGTAATGCAACGCAGCAGTCAACGCGCGTTTGTTGATTTTCTTTACTCAATTCGTGAGGTACCCCCACCTTTCAAGCTTTTTCACCTTTCCAATTTGCTTCAAGTGGATTAAAACAGCCTGCAGTTAACTCGGACGGGGTTTGCGATGGATCCGCTTCCACAATAGCCTTCAATTCTTCATGATCAACTTTGATCTCCAGCCGTCCACGGGGCTTGTTCTGCAGGTCGAAATTTCCAGAACGAAAACCTTGAAACCAAAAACACACGATGTTTTTTTTTGCGGCACCGTCGCCATACACATCATTAATCCTTCGAGCCGTTTCTGCAGCACTGGTGCCACGGTGGAACTCGTACTCGTAAATAAAGCGATATTTCAAGTTTTCCATTTTGTAAACTAAGTGACGCAAAGAAAAAAAACAATTAAGGAAAAAACAAATGTTATAATTTTTGAAACACAAATACATGAGTAAATAGCTGTATAAATTTAAATTTGGACTTCCTAACCAAAGAGAAGATATTTGAGATCAAAGTTGCCAGTACGGCAAAACGCCAATTTTATATGTAAGGACCAAATATAAAATTTATGTATGAAAATAGAAGTATAAACATTGTATGCACAGTGTGTACTAATTGTTTAAGCACTAAAATTTAACCTGTGAAAATAATAAATTACCACAAGCGAGATGTAATTTCACAGGTGTAATGTTGTTCATGTGTTGGTCATTTCTTCCATGTACGAGTAGTATCTTAATATTCGTCGTACAAGCGGAAAACTATTAAATCTACTTTACATTTGGGGTCGATTTTCTCCATGTGCATTCATTAAAATAAATAAATAATTGAAGTAAATCATTTAAATAAATCTTTCATTCTTCTATCAATCAATCAATCAATATAAATAAAAAATGAATCGCCGAAATGTATATACGCGCATAACTTCCGGGCGAATGCACCAAATTGGATAATTCTTTTTTTTGTGTTCGTCATTGTCAGGACAAGGTTTGTATAAAACTACTAGTGACAATAAAAGTTTCCGGAGCGGGGGTACCCATTCCCGCCTTCCAAAACGTTTTATTATTGGTACTGAGTGATATCCATTATTAGTACTCCATCAATGATGTAGTACTAATAGCTGTAACTGAGGTGAATGATTAATGCTGGTCGCATACACACGTTTTCCGTATTCGATTTCCTAATGCGAAATTTCGATTTGGAATTCCGTGAGACTAGCGCGAACGTTCGTTTTTCTTCATTCGGAATGTATACACGTCAGTACAGATAGTGATAGCGTGGTGAACGCACGACGCGATTCTATGCGTAACAAATACAAAGAATACGTCCGATGCTCGTGGTGCGGGTGCGATGCCGAATAAAAATTTCCGAACGTGTGCGCCGGTACAAACAAAATGTATATAAGCGCTGCGTTCCGCATGACGGCATTAGGTTTCTCCGAACGCGAAGGCTTGCATTCGAAACGTACGTACGGAATTTTTTCCGTTCGGAAAAAAAGTGAACATGTGCGTCAGGTAATGGTATTTTCTACTGATTCCATGCATTCGGATGTCCGAATACGGAAAACAAATTCGGAAATCGAACACGGAAAACGCGTGTATGCGACAAGCCTTAGGTGTAAACTTTGATCAAAAACCGTTTAGAAATTATATTAAATAAAGCTATGAAAATGTTGGGTTTTGTCATTCGAATTTGCAGCCAATTTAAAAATATTCAAACCTTTAAAAATTTGTATATGTCATTGGTTAGAAGGCAAATCGAGTACAACTCGACAGTGCGGGCACCTAGTTATGCTAGTCATTCACTCACGATAGAAGGAATTCAAAATAAATTCTTAAGATTTATTATTTTCAGAACTATGATTATCCACCATGTCAAATTAATTTATTAAAATTACCCGAATGTAGAATAGTATATGGCCTAACATGTTTACATAAAATAATAAATTCAATAATTGGCAGCCCTGAAGTATTTTATTCGATTTCTTTCCATATACCTCGCAAACCAACTTCGAGGCAACATCTACCGTTCTATTGTGACAACTCCAACATAGAATCACAATTGCATACCCCCGTTCACCGTATACAAAATTCGGGTACTGACTATAGGATGTTGTAGATATATTTAACACATCATTCAATATACATATATATATATATATAAACAAGTCATTACCAATTTATATCGGAAAGGCGAACATCCATTTTAATTTAATTTAACTAAACAAACTACGTAGCTCTGCTTCGACTTATCTTACCAATGTTTTGTTCTTTTCCTAGTATACATCGAGAATTTCTCCATCTGGCATTTCTTGAGTATTTCGTTTTTTATTTTATTTTGTTCTTGACTTTACTTTTGTTTTAGTTTTGTTTTTTGATTTTTTTTTTGATTTTGTCTTGATATTGTTGTACTTATTTAGATGTTCTTTGTAATAAATAAAAAAAAAATCGAGTGCAGTTTACACGCGGTAAAAGCGAAACTTTACCAAAACAATCTCAACTAATACATTATTCATAATTTGATTCATATATTTTTTAGTAAATATAAAATGTTATTTACCTGCAAAAAAAGTAAAGTATGTAAATAAATTTTTTAAAAATAAACGCCCGGGTTGCCGGCACTGAAACTGAATACTGAAAAGTGAGGTCATAATGAGCGCAGACCAGCGTAATTTCCGTTTCATAACTCAACCAATATGAGCCTTTATAAGTAACAACATAATCAAAGCGGTCACTGAGCGTAGTTGATGCGTCGCAAGAGCAGTAATGGTCATTTTCGTTTCATCCGAAATGCAAATCATAGCGGGGCTATAAGTTTCACTTCAACAAAATTACATGTAAGAGCCTGAAATTCTAAAATAAATAAAAATAAATATCTAAGCCGGTGTAATTTCATATTAATAACCCCTTTTCATAATCACCCTAAATCTTCTGGTAAACTTTGACCTAGTAACTTTAACATAGTATTTGCTAGCTGCAAAACTTAATTATTGATATTTATATTTTTGAAATCGACAATTTATGGTGGAATTCCATTACAATCCTACTAATATTATATAGGCGAAAGTTTGTATGGATGTATGTATATAGGTATGTTTGTTACTCTTTCACGCAAAAATGACGTAATGGATTTTAATGAAATTTTACAAAAATATAGCACATACATCAGAATAACATATAGGCTATAGGTAAGGGCTCTGGCATTATGAAATTTGTATAAAAAAAATGCAATAGGTGGCACGCGAGCTGTTTGAAAAATGAATGTAAATGGGTATGGAGGGGGCGATAAGGGTAAGGGGGTGGGGGGGAAGGGAGGGAAGAGAAGGGGAAGGGGGGAGGGAGTGGAGTGGGGATAGGGAAGGTGGAGGAGGCGGAGTGGAAACCCCCCCCTAATGCAAAAGCTAGTGTATTATAATAAAACAAATATAAAACTTTTTCCACTTTAATTTTATTGACCGTAACCGGTTTCAGCTCGTTAGAGTCATCTTCAGACTGGTACAAATAACTCTTAGTCAACGGTTTAATTACATAACATATAGGGGAGGGGGAGAAGGGTAGCCTACAAGGATTTTAATCAATTATATGAACGAGATGAAACTGGTTACGGTGAATAAAATTTAAGTGTAAAAAAGTTTTACATTTGTTTTATTATAATATGTTAATTATTGAATTCAAATAAAATCGATACGAAAACGTTGTAGTTTTTATAGCCACTTTCAATATTTGCAATGGCCTATGTGGCCTATAAGATTTCCAGTTGACGCTTGTCCATTCCTCTTATATTTTGCGACATTGTATATTAAGATTAAAGTGGTATTCTTTTATAAACGCGTTATGCCATTATGTTACATCATTTGAAACTATTGTTTCAGGAGATTCACTTCGTGCACCTTTCCAATCATGGAAGTCGATCATGGATTGCTGTGGGAGCCAACGGAAGCACGAATGATTGATTCACTTTTGGAATCCTCAGCGCAGCTTCCTTGGAACATTCTAGACACAGAACCTTACCCAAGCGACCTCACTCTGGCGCAGTTTTCATCCGCTGTCTACACCGAGAGAGAGCCATGGGAAACCGTTGCGCACTACGGGGAGAGGCTAATTCTTCCCGAGGGCTGGGGTCCCCTGGCCCTTGGCTCCAACCCGGGTGCGACCAACGGGTACTTCGGTGCAGTGTTTGGGAACATCAAGTTACAGCAGGTGGTGGTGGCCCATCGTGGTACCGCACCGACCAGCTCAGGAGCGGTGTTTACGGATGTTGTCGGAATCTTTGGAACTCAATACACTGCCTGTATGAATTCTGCAATCACCTTCGTGGATATTATCAGGCAAGTAATACTTTCAACAAACGCTCAACATGGTAGGAAATATAACCTCGTCATAACTGGCCACTCCCTCGGGGGCTGGCTAGCGCAGATGTCGGTATTTACTGTTAAGTGGTTGAATGTGGATAACGGTGCACTAATTAAGAACACCATTGGGGGACTACATGCTAAGGCCGTAGTTTTCGACAGCCCTGGGGCAAAAGCTATGTTGAACAAAATACGGGATACTTATTTCGTGAGATATACGAAGGATATTTTGAGCATGTTGGACATTACCGTCTACGTTGTGCTGCCAAATCGTATTAACACTTGCGGTGAGCATATCGGAACAATTTATCAGGTTTTTATCGAAGTATTTGATTTTGACCACGGATCGAATTTTTTAAATTCTGTGACGTATAATTTTAAGACTCACGCAATTAGTAATTTTGTGAATGTTTTAGAAAAAAATTCTCCAAATAGAAGTCAAGTATTGGACTGGGCTACGAATGGAAATGAATATAAATCACTTTTTGAGGTTGAAGGGTTGACCAAGAACAATAATTATAACTTAAATTTTGAAAAAAAAAAAGAGTATTTAGATAACATGATCAAACGTTACCAAGTGGTCTCTCCCGGGCCTCAACCGCAGTCATTTTCAAGTCACTTTAAAGCTCTTTCAGAAAACGAAGTAATGCTTCTCAATAAGTTAGTAATTATTCAAAAGCAAGCGGATGTTAGGATTTTAAATGAGTTTATTTCAACGAAAAAACTTGAAATAAAAAACGACAAATTATTTCCCGATTTTGAAATTGATCAAATTAATCAAACGATAATCTGCAAGTCAAAAGAATTGTTAGGAGAATTTATAATGCGACTAAAGCAGCTGGTGCGGTGGCTGGGGACAGAGTTCGCGGAGGTAGTTGAGGAGCAGAGCAGAACAACGGACATCATTTACCGCGATGAGGGACGAACCTATTTGAACACAATAGAAAAGACCAAGCTAAAGTTTACTGACTCGATAGGTCTCCGGGACTTTTTGTTTTCGGAAACGGAACGAGTTTTCTCGATAGTTACACAAGGCGAAGAAGAAGACTCGAATTTTGAGATGATCCGACTCCTGAATTTATTCTCTCAAATCAAAGAAAGCGTTAGCGTGTCTGATCTCATTCATAAATATGCAACGGAAAATAATTACAATTTCTTGGAATTCACGCGGTTACAGACTCTATATAATAGATACGGTTCACCAATCGACCAAAATAATCTATTGATTGTTAATGGCCGTTCATTCTCAACCATCAGTTCGGAAGATAGCATTTTTTTAAATAATTTCGTACAATGCTCTCCTCCTAATTTTAAAAAACTTGTTTTCATCTCTTCAAATCCAATTGATGCGTTCAATTCTTTTGAACACTCAAAAAAAAAAATTATTGCAAATCAAAAAATTTATCTCATGGACTTGTCTTATGAGTCACAGGAAATTATAATTCAAAGAAATAGTTTGATACTTACGGGAAATACTGGGCATAGTTTGCAAGAATTTTTAGGAATATTTAAATTAGAGAAATGTTCGCTTAGTGATATCAGTCAGTTGGTAAGTTCA
Source organism: Limnephilus rhombicus (assembly GCA_929108145.2). Lineage (NCBI taxonomy): Eukaryota > Metazoa > Arthropoda > Insecta > Trichoptera > Limnephilidae > Limnephilus > Limnephilus rhombicus. The sequence continues at coordinate 8,501,362 of OV815277.1, read as the reverse complement.
GATTGTTTAAAGAGAATCGTGACCAACGAAAACTACCAAATTATGCTATATGACACTCGTCCACCGATTAGTGATCTACAAATGCCGACAATTAAAACAAATATCAAAACTAGCATGGAACACGTTACGAATTGTGTAGATTTACATGACACCCTGGTGGTTATCAGTGGGTTAAGTAGCGAGGATCTGGGGGAAAATCTCGCGAAGAAGATCATTCTCGCCAAGGGAGATATAGAGATTATCTTCAAAGATACATGCAACAATAATCAACATAAAACTATTTACCTGATTGAAGTGTCTGAAAAGGGCGTCTATTGTAAACAAATATTTAATCAGGACTTTTATGTACCCAGGGAGTTTAGACATAAAGTGTATATTAACTTGCAAAAGTTCTCGCAAACTCAGCAATTAACAAACTCAGACTTATTTGTCATTTGCAGTGAGGAACATAGCACGTCAGTTTTAGAATTGATAGAAAATCGTACAAAAAGAGAAGCGTTCTCAAAAATTAATTTACTTATAGCGGAAACTGAAGAACGAGAAGTAGACATAATCCACAAATATTTTGATAAGAATATTCATTTCGTGAAAATTTGTGAAAAGGATGAACTAAGTGAAAGCGAATATGATGGCAGTTATGCAAGCGATGAAAGTAGTGATTTTTTTGACAGTGATGACAGTGATGAGAGGGGTGAAAGGATTGAAAAGCATCAAATAGAGTGGCGATTTTCCCACGGGTCTGTGAAGAGCCTGCGCTCTTGTTTGTCCAAGAACTCTAAGTCGATAGATGAAGTAACTTTGAGCCAAACAGTACGTAACCTGGTGATCATCACAGACAAGCCAGGAGTTGGGAAAACAACCACCCTGGCGAACTTATCCAGGCTTATTAAATCAGCGTGGGTAATACACATTGAACTGAAACAATTCAGAGCGCATATAGATAGACTTTCAGAGAAGCTCACTCCTCAAAACGTGTCAACTTTTCTTTTGAGTGAGTGCTCCTCTAGAGTACAGTCAGTAGACGGCCATCTCGCTGACAGATTTTTAGAATATTTATTACAAAATAAGACGTCTGTCAAGCGAGTTATTTTGATGTTTGACGGGTTCGACGAGATGGATGATTATAATAAAAATATAGAGAACTCTAAGGACAAACTTGTAAAACTCTTTACTTTTTTGCAAAGCAAACCTGCGATTCAAGTATATCTGACGACTCGAAAATATTTGAAAGAATCCTTAGAAACAAAATTAAGTCAATTCTCTACATCATTCATCACGATGAACACAAAAGACCAACGACATTTTTTATATAAGTTTTGGCGGTCTTTTCTTCCCCTCGAGCAGGGAAGTGACCGAGCGGAAATGGAGAGGCTACTCGAGGAATATTCAGGAGAGGTGTTACGACGGAATAAGCGAGTGTTTGGTCCAGACATGAGCAGCTTCATGGGGGTTCCCTTGCAGTTGAGAATGACGGCCGAAGTTTTCAGGCCTCAAAGTGATATGTTGGTTCGCTCTCTAGAAGAATTATTTACTAAATGCAATGTCGACAGTGCGCCAGGTCTGTATAAAAAGTTTATACGTTTGAAATATGAAATTTATCTAAATGATAAAACAACTTTAGGAAAGGCGTTGAACGAATGTGAAAAAATTACATACCTCGAAACATTCACCAAACAACATGGTGAACTTGGTTTTAGGACATTCTTTACCGAATTTTACAATTCAAATCAACAACACTTCGAAGTTATTCCGGAATTTAGACTAATGACATTGAATAGAATCGGTCTGATAGAAGCAAAAACAGACGGAGATTTCGAATTTATACACAGAACCTACGCCGAGTATTGCTGTGCATACATGGTAGTTCGATGGCTTAACCAACGAGAAATTTTTCCAGAACACGGCTCTTTCAAGGACCAACTGATCAAAAACGTAGTTTTGCCGCAAATACTATTGCACTCAGACAGCAAGCTAATTAGGTATTTCATGAATTATGAATTCGACGATATAGTAATGTCGGATGCCACACAATCAAACTCTGAGCGTATTAGTAAACTGTGGATTAATAACAATACAATATTCAGGAATCAAGACCACCAAACGGCTCTGCACATTGCAGTACAAGAAAGAAATGAACATATCATAAAATTTCTTCTCGGTGGATTAAAAATAGAAAACACGCGGGAGGCCTTCGCCTCTTTCATTATTCAAATAGACGGCAATAATCATACAGCACTGCATATACCGGATAAACATCCGATTGGATTCGGTGAAGATGGTAACTTATGTGAAAGAATAATTGAGACAATGTTACTCTCTATCGTAACGTCTCCCGATGAAATTAGGGAAAGGATATTATTTGCTTGCTTATTATTTAAGGATGTAACAAAATCACAGGTTAAACATAGTTTACACAAATCGAGTAAAAGAAGTGGTGACACTCTTAAGAAAGTTGTTAATAGAGTAAAGACATTTGAAATAAATATTATTAGTTCATTTATTTCCGCTTTGGATAGAAATGATGTTCAACTTGTTAAAGAAATATTTTCTAAACGACTACTAAATGACGTCGAGCGATACTGTCTACTGTCGATGAAACATCAAGATTACGGAATGAAGACTGCGCTTCATCGAGCGGTACAGAATGGCAATCTTGATGTCGTTAAAGTACTTGTGGAGCAAACCAACGTTCCATTTACCTCATTAGTTACACGGCACGATGAAGAAAAGAAGACACCTTTACTTACAGCAGCTGAATACGGTCATTTGGATATTTTCAAGTACTTGTTAAATCACGGCGCAGAAATTGAGACAAAGGGAAAACTAGGCGAATCGACTCTGATGTTCGCGGCCAACTATGGACGCGTACTAATTGTAAAATATCTTATAGACATCGGTGCTGATATAAAATCTACAAATGAGCGCGGCGAGACTCCACAACATGTAGCGGCACTGCAGGGCCATCTCCTAGTAATAAAGTACCTCGTCGAAAGTGGTGCTGATCTGAACTCTACAGACAATGAAGGTGAGACGGTACTACATTTAGCGGCACACAAGGGTCATCTTCAGATCATGGAGTATCTCGTTCAAAGGGGAACTAATTTAAAATCTACAAATAATCGCGGAGAGACCGCGCTACACGCAGCGGTATGGCCAGGCCATCTCCAGATCGTAGAGTATCTGGTTAAAAGTGGCGCCGATATAAACTCTACGAATAAATACGGCGAGACTGCAATGCACGCAGCAGGTCGGGAGGGCTATCTCCCGATCATAGAGTACCTTGTTAAAAATGGAGGTCATGTAGACTCCGCAAATAAACACGGAAATACTGCATTGTTTGAAGCGACACGGGGGGGGCATCTCTCGGTCGCAGAATATCTGGTTGAAAGTGGAGCTGATACAAACTCTAGAGATAATGATGGTGAAACTATAATACATGTAGCTGCACGGTATGGCCATCTCTCGATTGTAAATTACCTCATTGAACACTTTGCTAATGTAAACTCCGCAAATAATGCCGGAGAGACCGCGCTTCATAGAGCAGCTCAAGGGGGCCATTTGCAGGTCGTAGAGTGTCTCATAAAAAGTGGCGCTAAACTAAACATAGCAAATAATAACGGCAGGACTGCACAATATGTGGCGGCACAAAATGGCCATCTTTCGATTATAAAATATCTCGTTGAAAATCGCGCTGATATCAACTTTTCACATAATAACGGTGAGACTGTACTACATGCCACGGCACGGCAGGGCCATCTTCAGATTATAAAGTATCTCGTTGAAAGCGGTGCTGAACTAAACGCAAGAGATATTAAAGGAAGGACTGCGCTCTTTATAGCGGGACAGAAGGGCCATCTCCCGATTATAGAATATTATGTTAAAAGTGTTACTGATTCAGTAAACTCAACAGACAATGATGGTGAGACTACATTACACGTAGCGGCGCGGCAGGGTCATCTTTCGGTCATAAAGTGTCTCGTTAGATTTGGTGCTGATGTACACTCCACCAACAAACTTTGTGAGACTGTATTACATGCAGCGGTGATGCAGGGTCATCTCCCGGTCATAGAGTATCTCATTAACTGTGGTGCTTATATATACCCTAAAGGCTGGCCTGAACTACATGTGGCGGCGCAGCTGGGGGAACTCCCGGTCGTAAAGTATCTCCTAAATAATAATAGTAGTTCAAAAATAAATTGTAAAAATGATGAGGGTAAGACCGAACTACATATAGCGGCGCATGGGGGATATCTACCGGTTATAGAGTATCTGGTTAAAAGTGGCGCTGATGTTATATCCATAGATAATGGCGGCAAAACTGCGCTACATATGGCCGCATACGGGGGACATCTCCCGGTCATAGAATATCTCGTTAAAAGTGGTGCTAGTGTTATCTCTACAGATAATGATGGCAAAACTGCATTACATATAGTGGCGCATGGGGGGCATCTTCCGGTCATAAAGTATCTCCTTAAAAATGGGGCTGCAATAAATTCTTCTCACAATAGTGGTGAGACTGCACTCCATGCAGCGACACAGCACGGCCATCTCCCGATCATAGAGTATCTCATTAAAAGTGGTGCTAATGTTATATCTATAGATAATGACGGCAAAACTGCGTTACATATAGCGGCACACGGGGGGCATCTCCCGGTAATAGAGTATCTAGTTAAAAGCGGCGCTAATATCAGCTTTATAGATAAAGCCGGTCGTACTTCACTTCACGCAGCGGCTCGGCAGGGCCATCTCGCGATAATAGAGTACCTCGTTAAAAGTGGTGCTGGTGTTACCTCTACAGACAATGATGGCAAAACTGCATTACATATAGCGGCGCACGGGGGACATCTCCCGGTCATAGAATATCTCATTAAAAGTGGCGCTAATATCAGCTTTATAGATAAAGCCGGTTATTCTGCACTTCATGCCGCGGCGCGGCAAGGCCATCTCCCGATAGTAGAATATTTAATTAAAAGTGGTGCTGATGTTATGTCTATAGATAATGACAGCAAAACTGCCTTACATATAGCGGCGCACGGAGGGCATCTACCGGTCATAGAATATCTCATTAAAAGTGGTGTTAATATCAGCATTATAGATAAAGCTGGTCGTACAGTACTTCATGCAGCGGCGCGGCAGGGTCATCTCGCGATCGTAGAATCTTTAATTAAAAGTGGTGCTGATGTTATCTCTATAGATAATGACGGCAAAACTGCCTTACATATAGCGGCGCACGGAGGGCATCTACCGGTCATAGAATATCTCATTAAAAGTGGTGCTAATATCAGTTTTATGGATAAAGCCGGTCGTACAGTACTTCATGCAGCGGCGCGGCAGGGCCATCTCGCGATCGTCGAATATTTAATTAAAAGTGGTGCTGATATTATCTTCGCAGATAAAAATGGCAAAACTGCATTTCATGCAGCGGCACATGGGGGGCATCTCCCGGTTATAGAGTATCTCGTTAAAAGTGGTGCTAATATCAGCATTGCAGATAAAGCCGGTTGTACTGCGCTTCATTCAGCGGCGCGGCAGGGCCATCTCGCGATCGTAGAATATCTCGTTATAAGTGGTGCCGATGTTATATCCGCAGATAATGACGGCAAAATAGCATTTCATTTAGCAGCACATGGTGGGCATCTCCCAGTCATAGAGTATTTCGTTAAAAGTGGTGTTAATATCAGCTTTGCAGATAAATTCGGTTGTACTGCACTTTATGCAGCGGCGCGGCAGGGTCATCTCGCGATTATAGAATATCTCGTTAAAAGTGGTTCTGATATTATATCTGTAGATAATGATGGTAAAAATTCATTACATACTGCGGCACAAGGGGGGCATCTCCCGGTCATAGAGTATTTCGTCAAAAGTGGGGCCAATATCAGCTTTGTAGATAAAGCCGGTTATACTGCACTCCACTCAGCGGCGTGGCAGGGCCATCTCGCGATAATAGAATATCTCATTGAAAATGGTGCCGATGTTATGTCTGTAGATAATGACGGCAAAACAGCATTACATATAGCGGCGCAAGGAGGGCATATCCCGGTCATAGAATATCTCGTTAATAGTGGAGCTGAAATAAACATGGGAGATAATCACGGCAGGACTGCATTATGTGTTGCGGCGCGAGAGGGACATCTTCCAACCGTAGAGTGTCTCGTTAAAATTGATGCTGATGTAACGTCTACAAATAAATGCGGTGAAACTGCATTACACGAAGCGGCACTTCTGGGACATCTCCCGATTATAGAGTATCTCGTTAAAAGTGGTGCTGAAATAAATAAAGGAGATAATAACGGCAGGTCTGCTTTATGTATTGCGACACGACTGGGCCATCTCCCGACCGTAGAGTGTCTCGTTAAAATGGGTGCTAATATAACTTCTAAAAGTATGTGCGGTGACACTCCATTACATGAAGCGGCACTGCTGGAGCATCTATCAATAGTGGAGTACTTTATTCAGATTGGAGCGGACCTTGATCTGACTGATGGTCGGGGATGGACCGCACTATCCATAGTATCTGCTCTGGGTAATGAGGTTATAGCGAGGATCTTGGAAGAAGGAGGTGCTGATATTAACGTGTAATGTGGCTACTTAAGCAAAGGGTGGATTCAAAGGTGGGTGCTTTTATATGAGCTATATTTTGGAAAAAAGGCACATCCGTTTGTGAAATATTATAAGTTATAAGATGTATTTCCAGTGTTGTTCGTTGTTAACTTGTCGTAAATGAATTGTTCGGAACAAAGAAGGCTCGGAAATTAAATCAGATCTGATATGATTTTAGATTTTCACGGCCAGAAGTATTTGCGTTATTTATTTTTGGAGTGCTGTGCCTTATAGCCCTACCTCCTTTTTTAGCCAACGTTTCGGACAGCGTTACAGTATTTTTTATTTTTTTTAATTATAGGGAAAGTTGAGAGCAAATCAGAGTTTTTTGTTATTTGTTTTTGAAGTGTTATGCCATGTTGCGCTACCTCATTATTTAGCCAACGTTTCGGACAGCGTTGCAGTGTCCAAAACTTCGACTAAAGAAGGAGATAGCGCAATACGGCATAACACCCCAAAAACAAGTAACGAAAATACTTTTGGCCGTGAAAATCTAAAAACTGAGATTTAACACAATTTATACAATGGTAAGATAGTTAATTATGCCAATTATGAACATTCCACTGATGATAGTGAATGAATAATAAAGTGTGACATTGTAGGGGTGTTTTTTTAAATTATTTTTTTCTTACAATATATGAAAGGGGAGGGGGGAGGAGAAACACAGAATTAGGATTAAGAGGCAAAGGACGGGAAGATATAGGGATTAAACTTTCTAGTTTGAATCATGTTGCTTAGTGAGTTTTCGTTTTATATCACGTAAAGTCAAGTTAAAAATGTCAATCTGGTAATAATTTAAGTTGAATGAGTATGTGGATCAAACCAAATCAACTCAGCTTATAGCCCAGTCAACCTGTGTTTTTAGATGGAAAAAAAATAGTATAAAGCTATTTTTTCCCAATCGACAACTACCATTTAGACAAGTGTTTAGCCAAAAGTCCCCGCTCCTACCCCCTTTGCTCCCCCCCCCCCCCTGTGACCCAACAACATGAAAAGTGTAAGAGTTTCGTAAACCGCGTCTATCTCAATTACTAAACAACATATCGGATTGCAATTTTTTGTATTCTCTTTGTTGTAACATTGTCTACAATTAATGTCGTGTTAACTTTCGTCGTAACTTTTACCGTTTGTTTGTAATTCGTATGAAAACGTAAATATTTGTATATTTTTTGGCGCAATTTTATTATAATTCTTGTATTTTTAAAATAAGTATTATCTACAAATGTATTGTAAAATTGCTGTCTTTTGATGTACATATATAATAATTAGTACGTCCTTTTTACGTATATTTTTTCTGTATTTTTGAAACATGTGTATTATATTAATAAATATCCTAAATCATTCAAATATTAAAATGGTTTACTTTGCTCTTGTGCAGTCAGTATTGCAATACGGCATAATCGCATGGGGAAGCATCTATAAAAATAATCTGTGTCCGATAGTAACAACACAAAAAATGATCATCAAAGTTATTATTAAAAAACCAAGAATTTTTCCAATCAGCGAACTTTTTCAAAAATTTAAGGTCCTACCGGTTTGAAAACTATTTTACAAAATGCTATTTTAACAGTTTTAACAAATATGAAGTGTCCTCAACACGAAGTATAAGACCTACGAGTAGAACATCTGGGAACATATATGTACCTAGATGCAACATGACAGCTGCACAACACATTATGAATATGTAGGCCCAAAGCTATATATAACGAATTACCCGATGCAATAAAAAGTGAGAAAAACTATGTTAAATTTTAAAAAACTCGCATTGTATTTTTACAGTTAAGCAAGAGATGCTCTTATTTTTATAGATGATTTTCAGATATATTCTGTTGCCAATATTTTGTTGATATTCTATTTCTATGATTATAATATGTATTTTTCGTATTGTAAAATATTTTGTAATATCTTACAGTATTTTTGAAAGTATTTTATTTTCATTTTTGTAACTATACATATTATCTATAAGCAGTTCTAAATATATAACGTAAGTACACAGACTAGCTCCCCAATTAGACCCGAGAATATATGTCTATTAATTAGGTAACCACAAAAACTGATGACTGATATGTAACATATTATTATTGTAAACATTTAATTTTTGTCTAAATTATTATTTTTTTTTAATCTAAGAGTGTATTTCAAAGTTATTATCTCTTGATACGAGTACATATAATAGTTAATACTTCGTAGTACGTTTTCAGTATTTTGGAAACATGCATATTATGTATATTTTTTCGCCATTTTGTCTCTAATTACGAGTCGATTATGACTCGACATTAAAAGTTTGTTCCAAAATTGTTTGTTATGTATGTCAAAGTTATAGAATTAGGCCACAATTATACCAGTACGTTATAAACATGTCCATATTGCTTTTTAGTTCACTTCTCATAATATTGCCATACCTTATTTTTTCGATCACTTTTACAAGCACATATTTATTGATATCAAAAAGGGGCACTGTATTTATTTTAACTGTATTCTCCGAAATGCTTACTTTTGAATTTGTTTAAAAATATTTTTGTTCTTTGTTATCTATATTTTATTATGTATCTGTGCTTTGTTATGATTTTTCTCATATCTCAAAAAAATTTATATCCCGTAAATACTTTGTGCCAGGGCAAGAATAAACTGTAAGCATCCCCTAAGTACTTTGTAGCGGAGCAAGAATAAACTGTAAATATCCCTAAGTCTTCAAACCAAACTGTAAATGGCGTTTGCGTACTGGAATGCTTTTGTAAAAATTGCTTACCATGTGAATTAATGTATCAATTTTAGTGAAATTATTAAAACGAAGAATTATACCAGGTTATCACATTTTTTGAAACCCATATAAATTCTAGAGAACTTTTACTCTATGTTAATTATTGTACTTTAATATTATTTCAATTCTGTTTTTATTTTGTGAGTTTATAATTCACTTTTTTTAATGAAACTAATAAATTATAATAAACATATTTTAAATTAATTATTGAAAATAATCTGAAGAAAGAATAACGTTAAAAATTCATTTCGATATTATTTTCAATAATTAAATATGGCTTTGAAGGTTACTGGTTCAATAAAGGTTAAATGTTCAATTATTGGTTTATCCTATTTCTGTAATATTTATTTAAGTTCAATTTTACTGTTTACATGCTGTATTAAAATAATGCTTAAAAGTTTATTGGAAATATTCACTTGGGAGCTAATTTAAATTACGTACAATGAGTATAAAATTCTATAATTAAATTGTGCAGGACGTATTATGGTACAAAATATTAATTCAGCAAATTATATCTGACTCTGAATATAAGAAGAAAGCGGAACATATATCTGAGTCTGAATATTAGAGGAAAGTGGAACATGAACATTTTAATTTTTGGTCCTATTTGGTCCTATTTGGTCCCCTTTCTATAAAGTACACTCTAACAAAATAGAACGTGTTCAACACAAATTTCTTAGGTACTTAAATTTCAAACTCAAAATTCCAATAGAAAACATTAATTATTTAAGTTTAATGAATCGACTAAATTTAATTACGCTGTCTGACAGAAGAATTATTTCAGACCTAATTTTATTGTACAGAGTTATGAACAACCTAATTGACAGCCCTGCCATCGTTTCTAGTATTAAACTCCATGTACCGACAAGGAATACTAGACAAAATATAACATTCTTTTGCAACACATACACAACCAACTATCAATCACACTCACTTACCAATAGGATGCATGATTTAGGCAACAAGTTTGGTGGTATTGTAGATATATTCGCTGATTCCCTTTACATTCTAAAATGCAATTTAAACCAACACTTTGTGGAATCCTACAAATTATTGTAACGTGGGTATAATATATTTAACGATTTGATGTGTTATTGTAATGTTTTATATTATATTTTGTTCTATGGTATTGTTAAATATTACATTGTTTAAAATATTTCACAGTTTTAAGCAAGAATATACAAGTGGTTTTTTCTTTAAAAACTACTTGTATATTCTTAAAAGTTTTTTCACTTTTATAACGTTTGATATAAATTCTATGTATGTGTAATCCTCGATATCTTAAATATTATTTTATAATCTATGTAAAAGCCCCCACGGGCGTATAAGAACAATAAATAAATAAATAAATAAATAAATAGGTTTGCAAAGAATGAAGGAATGCCTGTTCCAAAATATAACAAAAAATATGGAGAGCAAACCTTGGAGTAAAAGTGTCCAAAATATTTTACGTATATTACAAGTAATACCAAGAATTGCGAATTACAAACTAGTTTAAGATATAAAATGCTGAAAATATTTTCTCTGTCTTGTGACGTGGTTAGTGTACACTAAACGAGGCGTTCTTGTTTTCATATTTTCTGATTCCACAAAATTAGTATTTATTAATGGAAAACACCTCTTTTCGTTATATCACGGTTATGGTTTTGGTTTCATATAATTCTGTTAATTTCTTATTAGGAAAATATCTGTTATTAGTTGTATTTCTTATAAGGAAAATATCTGTTATTAGTTGTATTTCTTATAAGGAAAATATCTGTTATTAGTTGTATTTCTTATAAGGAAAATATCTGTTATTAGTTGTATTTCTTATAAGGAAAATATCTGTTATTAGTTGTATTTCTTATAAGGAAAATATCTGTTATTAGTTGTATTTCTTATAAGGAAAATATCTATTATTAGTTGTATTTCTTATAAGGAAAATATCTGTTATTAGTTGTATTTCTCATAAAGAAAATATCTGTTATTAGTTGTATTTATAAAATAAAAAAGGTATAAATGTTAAAATTCGTCTGTTGGATATCCCAAAGATTAATAAATATATATTATTCATTTTTATGTGTTTACTTTTTTAATTTTTATTGTGTGATTAGTCCCAACTGATCCCAACCGTCTGGAGCCAGTCAGACCATGGCATCCTAAATTGGGGTATGTTGTGAGGCTGAAGGTAGTGGGGAGGGAAATGAGATGAAGAAGAGGAAGGTGAGAAAGTACCTGGCTATTCAGATCTGATCACCAAATATGATCATTCATCGTGCATTTCAAGCAATTGTGGTCTTACACTAGGGCGATACTGAGAATATCTTCCATTATGGAACGTACCGTAAATATACTATATATTATTTTTATAGAATTAATTGTGAAATAACACAGATTAATTAAATTAAATTTATTTGGGCACTCCGGGTTTAGGTCCCGCGACCTTCGGATTGCGAGTCACGAGCATTCCCCCCTCGACCACGGAGGCCGCCATTTTTACTTTTACTGTGTGTTATTTTGGTTCAGGAGCTAAGAAAGAAAGAAAAAAGAGAGAGATTTGTTTTGCCAACGCATCCTAAAACCCACATGGTGCAGCGTAATAGCCCCAAATAAGGCGGGCTTTTATCCTAGGAAATTATATCTTATTATATATAAAAATTAATATTTGTTCGTTTGTTCTGCAATACCGTTAATCCGATTGTGATAAAACTTTGGTGACTTGTTGCACGTCTGCGAAGGTTTCCATGCATATACTGGTGAGCTCTGGCATTACGAAATATGCATGAAAAAATCACAATAGGTTGTTGTGTTCATTTCGTATAGTTTATCGGCAGGGAGCGAAGGAGGGTGGAGGAGGGGAATCCGGGAGGGAGGAAGGGGATTTGAGGGATTTGAGTAGTGTGGCTTGATCCATCAGCAGAGTTCCCGGGTTCTAATCTCGGCGAGGGCACTGTGGGTATTTCTTTATAATTGGAAGAATAGTGTATTTACAGCACTTTCCTAAGAAGAAAATATTGTCAGCATCAACCCGGTGAGAGATCACAAACCAGAGGTCAGAATAAAAATGTCATTGCTCGAAATGCTTTTCTCAGATCTAAATAAGCAGGTTCCTCCCAACATTACACTTGCCCAACGCCTGTCCCCACCGAACCTCACAATATTCCTCTATTTAGATGCTAAAACTCGCTTGCTTAGAGCATTTGGGACTATTGTGAGGAAATTCAGCATGGAAAAGCCACCCAGTGAGCTTACATTATTAAATTATTCTGTAAAATGTAAAATTTTGACAAAAATGGTTTTTTTACATTAACTCCACAAGGAAAATAATTTCTCTCGGGAACCTTTCTTAAGAAAAAGAAAAGAAAGAGAAGTTCTCGGAAGGAAGAAGGTAAGAGGTGTGAATGGGAATCTGGGGGTCAATGTGTCCAGGAGTGTCAGTCCCACTGCGGTGCAAGGCGACAGTGGTTCCAATCAAAGACTTGTCTTGGGTCGTAATCCGCCATTTCGAAGTGATTAACCGCATAAAAATAGTTGACATTTAAAGAGAATTGCAAAGTGTACTTCGCCGCATCCCAGATGCGTCGACCGGAGTCACCGCCTCTCTAGATCTTGGACTACCTAGATCCGGCACCGACAGCGGTCAGGCAATGTAAGTCGCTGTAAGTATTACCAAATTATGTATTCCAAAAAATCACTGAGAAATGGGAATAACATCCATAATAATATCCATACTCTGTATATATCCCGTCAATAGCCCGTCCGGGGTTAGGCATTTCCCCACTATTACAGATGCCACAAAATTAAGAGAAAGTCTCCATAGAAATTCTGGGCTTTCAACTGACTCAGATTTTCACAGAAAAATTGATATTTTAGGAGAACGGAATAACTTTCACAGGCTAAAAACAAATCAGTGGACAATGTCAGTCTTTGGTATTTGATCAATGCATGAATTTTTGTATTTTTTTTTTCTTTTGATAATATTTTATATGTGGTAATAGAACAAAAAATGGTAAATGGTTTAACCCACTTATGTAAAAACAAACCATCTTCTAAGGCTGGCCGCGCACTAGGCAGCCAAAATATTAAGAAGCCAGTTTCGACAGCCAGAGTCGACGGCCAGTAGTCACCCTTCCGTCAAGCGATGTGGACGTAGAAGAAACCTCTTGTTTCGTAAGAAACGCAAAGCAAAGAGAAGATTTTGGATTCATCCTCTTCTTCTGGAATGACACTTAAAAGGCTTATTTAATAATTATTTTAAGGATCTTCATAACCGCGAGGAACGTTTTTTTAACTATACAAGAATGTCAGTGAAATCGTTTGATAACCTCTTGACAAAAATTAGAAATTCATTTTCAAAAAGAAGCTAAAACTAGTTTCGGAGCGTAAAATACTTCTGGCTGCTACAAGTGCGCGGAGACTGAAGGCAGCCACATACTAGCCTGTGGGTTCTGCCTTAAACGCTCTGGCTGCGTGCAGCCAGCTGGCTGCCGTGCAATCGTACGCGATCTATTGCCTGCCGCAGCCAGGAATTCTTGGCTGCCTAGTGCGCGGGCTCCAATGAGCCACCGTATGTTAGATTGGCTACGGCAACCTGCTGCCGCAGCCTGGCTGCCTAGTGCGCGACTAGTCTAACAATCAAAGCGTGTCACTGTCGCAGTTCGGTCATAGCTAAGGGGGCATTCATTAATTACGTGAGCAGTTTTTCTTCGAATCTAGACCCCCTCCCCCCTTGGTGAGATAAATTTGGGTTACTTCGTATATTCATTCAAGTAACGTGAGATTTTTCTCGACCCCCCCCCCCCTCTTCTTTTTGAGCTCACGTATCTAATGTATGCCCCATAACTAACTAACCATCACGCCATTTTTTCGCAGGGCTACGCAGAGAGGACGGACTGACGAGCAACTCGGTCTTGGCACACACTCCTTGCTTCAATCACATTCATACGTTCTCATATTTTGTTATTCTACATTTGGTTCACTTGATCGTGCCATGTCTTCCTCCAGCGTCCCCAACCTCTTCTATCATTCACATTCGCTGAAATTAGATGAGAAACTGAAATTCGGTTTCGGCTGAAAATCTGGTTACAATAGGTACTCGAATAATCGCAATATAGCGTGGGGAAAGACAACCATGCACAATTGAAGCTTTACTTGAAACAGATTTAACTACCTACATACAATTTAGTGATTTATTTTTGGGGTATGTATAATGTCGTGTTGCACTACCTCCTTCTTTAGCCAACTTTTGGGACAGCGTTACAGTGTCAAAACGTCGGCTAAAGAAGGATGTAGCGCAACACTGCATAATACCCCACAAATAAATCATTTAGAATTAGTGGCGGCTCGTGACTTTTGGGAGTGCTAGAGTGCTGATATTAAAAAATGGCATTATTGATGTTGTTGTGGCCGAAAAAAAAATTTTTTTTTTTGAAAATCAGTTTTTTGTATGAAAAATTTCAGAAAGTTTCAGTTTGGCGGTGTGCCGCACCGATTTCCTGAAAAATCTTCATACAAAACACCGATTTAAAAAAAAAAAAAATATCTTTCGCATACGACAACATCCATGATGCCATTTTTTTAAATTAGCACCCTAGCACACCCAAAAGTCACGAGCCGCCACTGTTTAGAATACTTTTGGCCGTGATAATTTAAAATCATATGGGTATATTAGTAATTTATTAAATTAAAGCAATTTTAGTTTAAAGTATATATGAAGTACGTGGACTTACGTAATTATAAAAAAAGAGAGTTGTTCTAATAAAAGTTGAATGTTCATTTAGACTTTTATAAAAACGTCAAATATATGTAAATAAAATCGGATATATTTATCCGAGACACTATCTAGGTTACAAACCAGCTCTTCAAACAATTGTTTCCATTGTTCAATTATTATGGAGAAAAAAATTGTCGAAGGTAATATTGTTAAATGTGACGTTTAAATAAGAGGTGGCAGTAGCCGAATTGGTAGGGCGTTTGTTCCGGTAAGACGAGGTTCTGGTTTCGAGTCCCAGTTGTGACCGTTATCTTTTTATTTTTCTATGTCTTGTCCTATTTCATATTTTTGTTTATATTGTTAGTGTTATCTTCTTTATCAATGATAAAAATATTTGTATTAGTTGTTGTTAATTTGAATTCAATTCAATGTTCACAATGCGTCAGTGATAACATCAAGAGGCGATGTTTTTCCCGAAACAGCCAACTTAAAAATCTAGTAAGGAGCATTTTGTTTAAATCCCTTGCTTTCGCTATTCTGTGGTTATTAGGATATTTTTATATTGTTACGATACGCTCTACGAGTAAATTCCCGCTTTCCCCTTGCAAGAAATGACATACCACACCCCTCGCCCACATTCCCGCAAGCCGCGCGTCGAGTGCAATTCCCTCGTTCCCCTTGCAAGAAATGACATACCGCACCCCTCCCCTGCGATCCCGGCAGGAGCCCGCTGCCCGCCCCAGAAATCAACCAACCGTCGTTTCGACAGGCTGCGCTTATCGCGGTACACTCAGTAAATTCCCGCGGAATCGCCGATTTTAATGGCGTTCAAATTAAAGCCGATCTCAAAAGTAGTATACGCCCGCTCATTTATCATTTACCCCGGATTGCAGCCCCCGGCTTCCTGCATTTGTCCACCAGCTGTGAGTTGAATCTCGATTTCCCCCTTAATTAAATGTGTCCCCTAGCCATACACGGTTGGTACGACCACACCCCAGAGGGATTTGAGAGACCCCTTCGTAGGAAATACCTAGCTAGGCCTTGTTGTTGATTTGTGACTAATAATTATGTTTTGCTATATGTTGTATTTAGACAATACAGATATGTTTCACCCAGTTACCTCTTTCATTTGATGGGATCACGTGGGCGGGCTTTTTTAATATTTTTTTTTTTATTCCAGTTAAAAGAAAATTACATTTTCACTCATTTAACTAGAAATAATTATATAAATTAAAATAAAGTAAATATTTCAATACAGCGCTATTCAACATCATTATTTTGTTTATCAAGAATAAATATTAATAATTTTTTTTTAAATTTACCCAGCTTCTTTTCGTTTTTAATGTCGTTTGGGAGGCAATTATATAAGTTGCCTCCCTCGTAACCAATGGATTGTTTACCATAGTTAGTGTGGATGGTGTTTAAATGTATGTTATTACCTATGCAATTACCTATGTACCTTTTACCCCCTAGTCACCTACGACCTTGGCGAGGAGAGATTTCCTGCCTGCCGACGACATTGAGCTGGCCGAGAGCAAAGGGTAAATGGCCTCCCCCCCCCCCCCCTTGGGACCGCTACAATATATAAAACAAAGTCGGGTTAGTTACACTATTTATAACTCGAGTTCGGCTGGACAGATTTTGATGATCTTTGATTTTTTGGATTTGTCTCCGCCCCGGATAACATATTAACTATTAAAACATCGCAAAAATTCACGAAAAAGAAAGTTATGAAGAAAACTTAATTTTTCGTACATTTTGTATGGAACGAATTCTCATATTTTGAAAGAACTGCAGCAATATTGTGATAGGTATAATATTTAACTGTGCGTGAATTCCAAAAATTCAAAAACGTCAAATGTCAATGCCATGATTGTTTTCTTTTTGTTCTTAATAATATAATGCTGCCCCTCTTTCTTACACACTAAATGTCAATAGTCGAAAATGAGACAAACGGTGAACGGTCTCTGCACCCCTCCAAAGAAAAAATACAATAATAATAAATCTCTGAAATGAATTGCATTTTTTTACGTAAGCTCCACTCAGGTCCTATGTCATCTTAGAGGATGCTGTGTGGAGGGTCTTTTTAAGGAAGGGTAGGAAAGGAAGTTCTGGGAAGGAAAAAGACATGAGGGGTGGGTAGGAATCTGGAGGTTAGTGTATCCGGGAGTGAATCCATCCCTCCAACTGCGGTGCTAGACCATTGCCTTGACCGAAGTTGACCTTTTACCTTGACCTTTCTAGCCGGACTCTTTCGACCCATTCAAAAGGTCAAAAGGCTTCCCTCAACCAGTCTCTCTCGATCCGGCCCGCCACGTAGCAGGTGGGCAGACGCATCCGCCACCAAGACCCGCACAAAAGTCACCCCATGAACCCGGGCACCCCTGCTAAATCACCAAACGTAGCGAACCAATTGGGGTGACCTATGGCAGAGGTGTTGGTTATCCAATAAATGGTTCCCGGGGCAGCGGCACCCGTACCCGCTTCCTTTCAAAAATTCCCGTAAGTAAGTGGAAAAGTAAGCAAATCACAAAAAATATAAAATACACAACGCCATCTCTGATACTGACAAAAACAAAACACATGGGCAGTTGGGTATCGATAATAATTGCTTCATTATGTAAATTTTAACATAATAAATTTTTTTATATAATTCAACAGTCATTGATTCTGAGGCGGTACGAAGTTCGTCGAGTCAGCTAGTACTTTATAACTCACAATGCATGCCTTTCTTTTGAAATTTTGTATGAAATCAATTCTTACAAGGATTTTTACATTAGCTCCACGCAGAAGACCCTGAGGAAAATAATTCCCCCGGGGGCCTATGTCTTCATTGTCTTTAACATGGAGGTAGTTTTCTAAAGATTTCCATTGTTTTTTTTGAGTTATATACATTATTATTGATGTTATGTTCAAAAAATGTTTTTTTTTCTCTTTTCATAGAAGAGTTTACTTAATTTTTTATATTGTGTAGTGCAGGGTTTCCCAACCTTTATTTCGCCGAGCCTCCCGAACCAAAAAAAAAGTGTTCATGCCCCCCCTTAATTATGTTTCAACAACAATAAGAAACACATTTTTCATATTAACTAAATTATTTATTTCAATTTCAAATAGGTACAATACAGATACAATATATTAATTTATTATCGATCTTTAATAGAAGAGTAGGTACACTAATCATTAATTACTTTTACATTTACATTTCTTAGTTTTCTTTTTTTTACATTAGCTCCACACAGGAGGCTCTGAGGAAAATAATTTCCCTCAGGTCCTATGTCATCTTAGGAGATGCTGTGTGGAGGGTTGTTTTAAGGCAAGGAGGGAGAGGAAGTTCTGGGAAGGAAAAGGGTACGAGGGATGGATAAGAAACTGAGGGTCAGTGAGTCCAGGAGTGACAGACGTATGAATCCATCCCTCCAACTGTAGTGCAAGGCGATGAATCGGGAGATTGGGGAGGGCAGCAGGTGAGCAGACACATCGGCCGCGAAGACCTGGACGAACCTCACCCGCATGAACCCGGGCACCCCTGCTAAGTCACCAAACGTAGTGAACCACTTGGGATGACCTATGGCAGAGGTGTTGGTTATCCAATAAATGGTTCCCGGGGCGGCGGTACACATACCCACCTCCCAAATTGTAAAAATAATTGTAAGAATAATATGTATATATTATTCTATTATATTTTTTGTTTATTTAAATTATATTTTTTTAATTAGATAATGTCTAACAACTTTCAAAGTAATTTTAGAATAAATAAATAAAAACTTTTAAAGTACTGATGGGATACTTGAGCTTGCATGCTCTCTGCTCTGTACCAGTTGGTCGGTTCTGGGTTCAGTCTTTGCAAGAGCTATGGTTAAATCGCTATGGACGGCAAGGCGATTTCGCTGTTTAGTTTTTATTAAAACTAGAGCTAAAAAACCTGTCTCGCATAAGTGGACGAAAATGGAATAAGTATTTTCAAAGCAAGAGAAGCAACTTTCGGATTAACAATGAATCTCTCTAATGTCAAGAGATGAAAGTTGTGTTCCATGGTCGAGTCAGCCATCATTTCTAGAAACTCTTCCTGAACTTCTTCAGGTAATTGTAAGACATCGACAACAAACAGGTTTCTGGTCATGTGCCATATTGTTGAACCGGAATTAACATCTTGATAGTATCGGATAAATTCGTTTCCCAACACTTGTAAATGATTTTCCATTTCAGATTTTTAAAAAAATATCATGAATTATCTCAATACAAAATTAAAATTGAGAAAAATAATTTGTGGATTTTTTTATCGCCTTCGCCAATATCTGCGCAAAGATATTGGCGAAGGCGATATGCATCCAAGTGATTAAAACAATAATCTGAATATTTCGATTAATTGACTTTGATCGATTAGGTACTTAATTTGTAGACAAAACTAAATATTTTGATAAAATAAAGGTTTATTTATCATTTGTATTAACACGAACGAGCTTATGAATAAAAAATGTTTACGTACTTGTTGTGGAATAAAAGGAGTTCGCATATGAACCCATTAGTACCTACTTCACAATAAACCATCATAATTTATGTATAAACTTAAAACAAAATTTTACGAGCAAGTATGTTGAAAAATAAAAAATAAATGGTGGGGAAAGTTTAATATACTAAAAAAACTTACCTTTTATTTACGAGATGAACAATTTCACACTTAAATATCTCACTTAACAGACTTGAAACGAAACTTGGATTTTTTTGTGAACCAACTATTGGCAAGAGCGAGTACGGCGAGTGAGTGAAAGATGGATTCAAGAGGGAAGGTGGGGCGGGGCGAGGGTGCGCATCACACGTCGTGTTGTGACCAGGGTTGCCAGGTTTTTTCCAAACATATACCAAACAAATTCCAAATTTGGAGGAGAATTTCCCTAGATTTCGGTGGTACCTTGGCAAATCAAAACCCGCGTCGGGGGGTCAAGCAGTCAAATTATTCGAATAATCACATTTACGCAAGTAAATCACCTGATGTGTAACACTAATCCGCGAAATGGCTCGAAGACAGTGAGCGCGTGCACGAAGCGGCAACACCGCTCAAACTAAGTAGGGAACATCGATTGCCGATTGCGTCAAATCTGACAGTTGAATCGTTTATTAGGGAGAAAAATTGATCAGAAAAAAATACCGAACAGCCCATACTTCGGTATTTTTGTACACCGAACACCGAACACGGTGCCAAAATACCGAACACCTGGCAACCCTGGTTGTGACTTGTCGAAACTTGTACAGCAGCGATTGAATGGCAATTCGGAACAGTTAATTTACCTGCGCGTTAAACAGATTTTTTTTTTTCGGAAATGCAAACGTACCAATTATTCCCCCCTGACATTTCTCTGGGCCCCCCTTGGTGGGAAGTCCGGTGTAGTGTGATTCTAATTTTGATTTTAAATACCTGGCATGCGCGCGATCTCGATTTTTCATCATGTATTTTTATGACATCTGTTACCCAAGGTTTGTGTTTTTCTTTAATAGTTATTGTCTGTTTAGTTGCATGCGTATCATATATATTCAAAACGTACGTTCAGTGCGTTCATGTCTATGTCTTTAGTATTACTGAACGTTATTCTTTTTGGGGTATATTTTGGTTTTGAACATTTTAAGTTTCATGTAACTAAACCGTGGTCGCTAATGTTTTAAAATGGTAAATTAATGTACGTGTGACTACTTTTGGTTTATTATTGAATACTACATCTATAAGTGTCGAGGAAGTACCTGTTCCTCTTATTGGTTCGTTTACATTTGGTGAAATATTAAATGCTTGCAATGCGCTTATTAAATTTTTTGCATCCCGTTCTCCTTTGCTAAATATGTTTATATTCAAATCACCCAGTAAAAAAAAGTGTTTCACACTAAAACATGTTGTAATATAAGTTGTCACTGATACAATCGATTGCGTCATTTGCGCTGTTTTTACCAGTTCTGTATACCGGAGCCCGGAGCTAAACAAATGTATATCGATATTCGGGGTCTTAATCTTAAGCTAAGTCCTTTGTTCTAAATATTTGTTTTCGTGGGGTAGTATAATCCTAGATAATTCACTTTGTACATAGAAACCTACACTTCCACCCCGTTAAGGGCGAGGGGAATGATGAAAGTTATAACCCAGAATTGCTCTTTCTTCTGCTCGCATCAATCCAAGTTTAATTTAAGGCTAATTCATTGGGTTCATGTTCTCTTATATAGATACCCAGATCATCAAATCCTGTGCCTAGCGACTGTGCATTTAGAAAACAAATATTCAGTATATGTATTTTGTTTATTATGTGGAACCATTTATGTAATATGAACGGTAAAGACAACATATTGAAATATAGACTATTTAAACATAGATACGTTGAATGAAATAACAACAACAAAAAATAAACCAAACCTGGCACAATATTTAAATATTCTGGAGATAATAAATTAAACATCGGTTTTTTAACCCGCAATAATTTTTTTTACATTAACTCCACACAGGAGGCTGTTACTAAGAAACACAAACTTATATGTGTGTACAGATTTAGTACATAAATATAGAATAATAATATTGTTATTGAATTTTTATTGAAGAGCGACACACTTATGTGTTTTGTAATAATGTAATAAAATCTGCCAGCTTTTTTTTAAAGGGCGCCACTGGTTGATTAACCAGGCTAGCAGATGGGAAAGCAATAATCCTCTCTCAGGGCCTTGGGAATTCAAACTTTAAGGTTAATTAATATAAAAGAATTAAAAATGATAAACCGTATTCATAAGGAATAATAATAATACATTTATTTGTACATATTTTTAACACAAATAGAACTTAAAACATAAATAAAATTTAAAAGCTCACCCCCTGGATCGACCAAATTCCAATTATCTAGCTATCTAAAAAATCTCTGGCCTCTCGTTTCTCAGGAAGCTTCTATTCCCGACGAAGAATCTGTCAATTTTCCGTGAACTGAAGACGGCTGATGCAGTTTTGCTCAAATAAAATCGCCCCAACCAAGGAACAATTACAAATCCAGGCGAGTCTATCTTTCCATGAGCAAAACAGAATGTTCTCAAATACTTCAAGACTTCTTAAAAAATCGGCCAGGCTAGACTCCTTGTTGGTAGTTGATCTTCCATAATGTATTATATTGATAGCCTTGTTACTCGGCAATATGAAAAATAGAGGATAATTTAATCCATAGTAAATAAATTGCGGTTATTTGAAACGCGCGTCACAATAATAAAGTAAATTAAACACTTTCACGGCGCTACGAAAATACTGATCGCGGCCTTCTGATAAAGAAACAATTAGATTAATGAAGCAATCATTTTAAAAAATAGCGCACAATTCAACTGTGAAATAAAAATCACGTTAGACTTTCAGTATAGAGTCCATCACCTCAGGCTCCAGACCAACAAGTGAAGCGCCTAGCAAATTGTCAAGTCTCAAATACCTTCTTTCAAAAAATAATTGAATAATTTAAGTTCTACTCTTGAAAAATATATTTACATTGATGTTTTTTTAAACTTATGCAAACACCTTTGAAATTAGGTACCTGCCTAATTCTATGATAAAATAAACTGCAGTCATATTAATAATTATTTTATCATAACATTACCACCCGGACCACGCAAATGTTTGTCCCCAAACATAACTATAAAATAAACCTATTCTGTCTGATACATTTGTCGATTCAAGGATTTCTATAAAATAAAAAACAACAAAGCAATTATTAATATTTAACAATCTTTTCAAAGATTAATAAAACATAATATTTAGTAAATAATTCGTTCGAACCTTTGTAATATTTAAAATTGATTAAATTTGAATTAGAATATATTATTATAGAATATTATAGTTAAAATACCTAAAATAAACAAAACATTTATTTATTTATTTATTTATTTATTTATTAATTTACGGACAACAGTCCATTAAAAACATATTAATAACACGAATAAAAATAAAAAAACAGAGATGACAGTGAAGGGAGAGCACATAAAAATTAATAGCAATGACAATATAAAATATAAAAAGTACATATAGAGACACTACAAGTCAAAGCATGAAGAAGCATTTAAATATTGCGTAACGACTGCCGAAAGTCATTTAGTTTTACACCAAAAAAATCAATGCTTTGACTTGCGTTGACAAGTCTCGACATTCTGGATAAGGGAGAATGGTATCCGTAATTAGTAGAATGTTGATTGAGGAACAGCAATTCATTATTTCGAAGCCTACGGGAAGGGATGTTAAACTGGATGAGTTGTAACAATGCAGGTGTATCTGTAATACTGTTGATAATTTTAAATATGCAAATTAGATCAGAGTCCTTTCTACGTTTTTCTAAAGAAGGCATGTTTAAAATGTGTTCAATTTCATCATATGAGTACTTGCCTCTTTCAAGACCCAACCTCCAAGCAATTCCTCTTAGGAAACGATGTTGTACGGATTCGATGTGACAAATGTGGACAGCGTAGAAAGGAGACCAAATGACACTAGCATATTCAAGGTGAGGGCGAACCAGCGAACAGTAAAGAGTTTTAAGTGTACTTATATGTTTGAAGTCAGAGGTAATTCTATGAATGAAGCCGAGTAGTTTAAGTGATTTATTTATGATATTATTTATGTGATCACGGAAAGAAAGTTTGCAGTCTAGAGTGACCCCAAGGTCCTTGATAGATGTGACAGTAGATAGACAAACACTATTTAGTTTATAATCAAACTGAATAGGTTTTTTGGTTCTATAAAAGGACAAAATTTTGCATTTATCAACATTAAGTTCCATGCAGTTAATTTTGCACCAATCGTTAAATGAATCAATATCAAGTTGAAATAGTAAACAGTCAAGGTGGGATTTAATAATCTTAAGAATCTTATTATCATCAGCAAATAGCCAGAAACGTGTGTGAGAAAAAACTTTTGTGATATCATTAATAAAAAGGTTAAAAAGAAGCGGGGCCAAATGGGCTCCTTGGGGAACGCCGGAAGTTACATCAATGTTAAAGGATTCAAAGTTAATTATTTTAACCCTTTGTTTTCTATCTGTCAAGTAAGAGTGAAAGAATGATAACAAAGGGTTTCTAATGCCTATAGCATAAAGTTTGGCCATGAGAATACGGTGATTAACTTTGTCGAAGGCTTTGGAGAAGTCAGTGTATAGAACATCAACCTGAGTGTTATCTTCTAAGGCTTTCACAATGGTACTTGTAAAGGAAAGTAAATTTGTTGTTGTAGATTTCGCCGATCTAAATCCATGCTGTTCCTCAATTAGAACACTTTTGAAAACAGGAGTAATTTTCTTTGTAATTATCGACTCAAATATTTTTGGAATATTAGATATAATTGATATCGGTCTGTAATTTCCAATATTCGACTTGTTTCCGGACTTAAAAATGGGTCGAATATATGAAATTTTCCATGAGTCAGCAAATGTTCCAGATGAAAGTGACAAGTTGTACAACATACAAATTGGGTTAGATAGTGTATATTTACATTCTTTTAGCAAGATTTCTGGAATGCCATCAGGTCCGGTACTTTTTTTGTTAGAGAGATTATTTAAGGATTGGTAAACCTCCTTAAGTGTAATTTGGCAATCATTTAAGTCAATATTATGGTCATAGTTAAGTGGAGGGATGTTGCATGATGCATCAGAATATACAGAGGAGAAGTGTTTGGCAAAAAGGTTGGCGATATCATGGCCTTTGGTAGCATGAGTTTCATAATAATACATACTTGAAGGAAGATCATTATCAGTACGCTTTTGCGCAACAAATTGCCAAAATTGTTTAGGATTTTGCAGTAACTTTGTCTCTGTAACTTCTACAAAATATTTATAACATTTGGCTGATTCGATTTTGGACAGTTCCCTTAATTGAGAAAATTTATGATAAAAGCTTAAGTTCCCAGTGTCTTTAAATAATTTATGAGTCTTCTTTTTTTCAATTATTAACTGTTTAAGTTTCGTGCTAAACCAATTTGGAAACTTAGGTTGAGAGTAACACCCCTTAGGAACAAACAATTCTACAGCACGTGATACACATTCATTAAATTTAAGTACAGCGTCATTAATATCAGAATTTAAAAATAGTGTCGACCAATCAATCTGGGATAGATATTTGTTCATATTAAAATAGTCGCCGTTAAGATATTTGTAGTGATAAGAGACATTTGGTTTCAAGGAATTAAATTTGAAAAAATGTGTAATTTTAATAGAGAGAGGTGGATGATATTTATCCAAAGGTAACAAAGAGACATCAGCTTCACTTACTATGACATTTGGTATGCTAGTGAAAATCAAATCCAGGCAAGAGCCTAGATAGTTAGTGACTGGATTTACTTGAAACATATTCAAATAGGCAAAAAAATTTACAATTTCAACAGCTTGTGGAGAAAGATTACTAGAAGGAGTTTTGACACCTTGATCGTCATTCAGCCACAATATTTTAGGTAAATTATAATCGCCACAAATAAATAGGGAATCAGCGTTTCTAGACACATGTTCAATTGAAGCAGTATGCGACTTATAGACTTCTACCGAAGAGGAGGGAGGAATGTAAACACAACCAAGTACAAGCTTTTTGGTACCAAGTAGAACACACAGGAACAATTGATCAGAAACATTGGTAAATGTTTCTAGAATATGGCAGGGGTATTTTTTGTTTACGCATATCATCACTCCACCACCTTTACACTTAAAAGAAGAAGTAGAACGGTCACTGCGGAAAACGTTATAGTCAAAAAATCCAAGTTCAGCAGATGAGATATTTTCAGATAGCCATGTTTCGGTTAAAAATATAAAGTCGTAATTACATACACTGACGTTACAGCGAATAGTGTTCAGTTTCGTATTTAGGCCACGAACGTTTTGATAATACATTGAGAAGGAATTTTTCTCAGAACGATTATTCAAGTTCAACCTAAAAAATTTATCCGAGAAAGTTCACGTCTTTCAGCAGCTTGGCGGGCGGGGCAGTCTTGAGCTCCAGTTTTGTGGGAAGCCGGTTTTCTGAAGAAGGTGCAGGTGGCACATACTGGAGATTTTTCCTTTTTGGGACAGGCATCACGGTTGTGGCCAACTTTGGCGCAGTGGGGACAGGTGGGTGAGTCTGCTTGGCACTTGGAAGCTGTGTGGCCATATAGTTGACAATGGCCACATTTCAAGCTATCTACCCAGTCTCTCACGCGGTGAAGCTGCCAGTCTATAGCAAGTTTGGTGCGAGATATTAGAGAGTGACGCACAGATGACGGGACTCTAAAAATATGGATGCAGCTTCCAGTGCGAGGGCCAGATTTATGAGAAAAGGACATGTTCTCTTTTAAATTTTGTAAAGACAGACCGGTATCATTGGAAGATTGATGATGAACGGCATTTATGATTTCATCTGCCGAAATATCTTGAGGGAGGTTGTGAATGGCGATCCGTGGGAGGCGATTTGGAGCAATAGTTGCTTTAAGTCCCGCTTTGTTTAGCGCTGGAGCATTCGCAAGTTTATCTGCCTCAGCAGAAGTACTAGGGTGTACTAAGACATCGCCACTTTTTAATTCCCTCATTCCAGTGACACGGATGCCCAGTTCACTGGGATTGACTGCATTTTTTAGTGATTTTAGGGTCGACTCGGAGGTGGACGGGGTATCAGTTGACTGGTGGATTATGACTGAAGGTCTGGCAGGTCCAGGAGGAGCATTATTCCTAGTAATAGGAGGTAATCGGGGAAAATTTTCAGATTCAATTTTCGAGTGAAGCTCATCACGATAGTTGTTTTCCCTTAAAATTCTATTTTCACCAGTTATTTCAGCCATTTTTGCCGCCATTTCGCTAATTACACCTAATATAGTTATGGTCTTAGGATTCAATTTATTCATTTGCTCCTTGCTAAGTTTCGTTGAAGTATCATTAATACAGTTTTGCATCTGTTTTACCGCTTCCGTAGCTTTGGTAATGTAGCTCTGGGGATCCATCTTGAGTTTTGAGTTTTGAAATGTAAAAATGAAATAAATGTCTATGGTAAACTCAGCTTGCGAAATTTTTCTGTTATTCTCAGCTTGACTCTACCGTCTATTTCCACAAGTATCTATGGTTAACTTAACTGTCAAAATCACTTTAGAACCTAGAATTCTCGAAGTTTATTTACGGTAATGAAAAACTTATTTTTGCAGGAGAACATAATTAAATGATACGTGAACGGGACCCGCAAGCACCCACAGCATTAATGATGCTAAGTGTTGTTAAATTAACTTGTGTCAAGGGCTACCGTTGACATTTCATTCATAAGATAAACAACACACATTAAACTGAAAAAAAAAATTATAAATATTATTATAAATTATAAATATTATTAGACCCATGTTATAGGAAGAAGGAAACTCAGAGGCCGGCAAATAATTCCAGAGCCAAGCTGTTGAACACAAGAACGAGTCGAAGAAACGACCCGTTCTCATGTGACTACTGTCAACCGTGTACAAATATTGGGCACGCGTTTGGCGTGTTTCCCGACTATGCACCGGCGCCGAAGGGATCAAAGATGCTAGTTCCTCGGAGCATCTTCCATTGTAATACCGTTAGAACAAGGATAGTATTCCCACCCGACGCCTGTGCTCTAAAGATTGCAATCCGTCTGTTAAGATGGGAGAATCTATTAAACGGACCGCCCGTTTCTGCACAGAGCCGAGGGTATTTTTCAGATATTTTGGAGCTCAAGACCAGAGGTCGCTGCCAAATTCAACCGTGGGACGCACTTGTGATTTGTACAGGGTTAGCAGTTGTGTACTATAAAGTATCTGCGGGCCCTGTACAGTACGCTTAGTTTTTGGGAGGCTAACTTTACTCTGGCTTCGATGGAGCCCCCATACCTGAGCTGGTCACTTAGGGTTACACCAAGCATTTCAATGGAGGGCCTGTTCGGAAGATTGCTTCCGTTGAAAGATACTAGATTTTTATTTCGATCCCTTTTAGACGCAATCAGACGAGATTGGGTCTTTGAAACATTAAATTCAATGAGATTATTTTTACCCCAAGACAAAACACTCTCGAGGTAACCGTCCATTCTTTGCTTTAAAGCCCTCCGAGCCATTGGAGTTTGTGAGCCCTTTGGGGGCTTGTCAAAAAAAAGCTATCATGGACTGTACTGTCATCCGCGTAATAGTGAATTGGTGCACATGACAAAAGGTCGTTGATGTGCAACAAGAACACAGTCGGAGACAGAACCGATCCCTGTGGGACGTCAGCATTTATCGAGTGTGCTGAAGAGGTGAAACCATCGGCTACTGTCTGAATCGATCTCTCCCTCAAAAACTCGGCAATCCACGTACACAAGGATGCGGGAAGTCCGTAAGAAGGCAGTTTGTTGACAAGTCCTCGGTGCCAAACCCGGTCAAAGGTCTTGGAAATGTCCAGTGCAACCGTTTGGGTCTCACCGAAACGTTCCAGGCATCGCCCCCAAACATGCGTCACATACGCAAGAAGATCACCGCACGAGCGGTTCCGCCGGAATCCGTATTGACGGTCGTTAATAATTTTGTTCTTCTCGAGGTATGTGAGCAGTTTGTCGTTGATCACACGTTTCATCACCTTAGACAGAACTGATGTGATCGCTATGGGGCGGTAGTCACCCTTCTTTGAAATAGGATGGATAACCGCTTTTTTCCAGCCAGAGGGCACATAGCCAGTCTTCAGGGATATTTTAAAAAGCTTCGTCAAAATTGGATACAAAATTGATACAAATAGTTTGTAAAAATTTTATAAGAAAAGTCCACTAGGGCGTGTAATAAATAAATAAATAAATACCAGGCAGGTATTCCGTCAGGCCCACTAGCTTTATTAACATCAAGCCCTCGTAAAATACGGAGTACTTCCCGATGCCGGATCCTCACCTTTTTCATACGAAAGCCGCAGTGAGGAACCGACGTCGGGACAGCATCTTGGTCATCGAGGGTTGAGTTATCCGCAAACATTTTACCTAATAAGTTAGCCTTTTCGGTAGCGGTGTTTGCTAGTGAGCCGTCAGGTCTGGTAAGAGGTGGCAGACTGGATTTGCAGAAATTGCAACCTATTGAGTCCGCAAGCGACCAGAATTGCCGGCTGCCATGCGGGCATGCAGCCAGCTTTCTGCTGATCTGCTGGTCGTGCTCGAATTTTGACCTATTTATGATTCTCTTGGTTTCCTTTGCCATTTTGTTGTAAGCTGTTCTGTCTTCGGATGTTCTAGATGTGTTATAGGCTTGGTATGCGGCGTTTTTTCGTCGCACTGCATCAGCGCATTGTCGACTGAACCACGGCTTTGAGCCTACACCAGTGTCTTTAACAGTAGATTGGATGAAGCCATCCATCGCGGATGTGATGACTTCACCAATTTCCTGGGCATATCTTGAGAGATCCGAAGTCCGAAAACAGACAGCTGACCACGGGAAAGCATTAAAATGTGCCCGCAGACCGAACCAATCTGCTGACCTATAGTGCCACACTTTTCTCTTCAGCCTCTCGTTTGGTGGTCTGAAGTTTACAGGGATTGATGTCGTCACCAGGCAGTGGTCGGACGATCCTAAAGGCGCTGTGACTTCAATCTTGTAACCGTGTGGCACAGAAGTTAAGAATAGGTCTAACAGATTGGAACGGTGAGTCTGGAGATCAGGAACCCTTGTAGGCTCCTGAACCATTTGCTCCAATCCGTAGCAAAGGGCAAAGGATTCCGCTTGGCATCCAGCCGAGTCCGTTGATCCTGAGAACTTCAACCAAAGTTCATTATGAACATTGAAGTCCCCCAGGACCATAAACTCTGCCGTAGGGTAGCGGGGCAAGAGGTCATCAATTGTACCGCTTAGGTGTTTGAAGAGCTCGGACGTGTCTGATTCGCTAAGGTTCGGTGAGCGGTATAAACACGCGTAGAATCTTACCGTACTGGCAAGATTGACTATTCCAGATTCGACGTAATGTGGGTACAAGCTCAGCTATCTGCGTTTCAGACAGGAATAGTAGGTTAGAGCGTTGAGAAAAAAGATGGTGGTGGACAGAGTTTAAATTGGTATGCAGGCCGCGAATGTTGGTGTAATTCACAAACATTTTTGGCCTGCACCGGGGTCTCCTACTTCTCGTCGCTGTAATGAAGTTAATTTGTGTTGGTTGTGTTGTCATGATTTTATTGATTGATTTTTTATTTTTGATTTTTGATGATAGGATGTGGAGGAAGGAAGGTCTGGGAAGGAAAAGGTATGAGGGGTGGGTAGGAAGCTGGGGATCAGAGTATCCAAGAGTGATGAACGAATGAATCCAATCCACCCACTGCGATGCAAGGCGATGGGCAGGAGAGTCCGGCTGGAGAGGTCGCCCAATGCGCCCCAAAGGCTGCTGCTGGGTCCCCTCCGGTCACGAACCAGCACAAAACAGCAGCGGCGGGGTTTTTACACTCGTTGATGGGGCAGCCACCCTCAGTTGTGAGCCTGGGGGTCGGGCTCCTGTACTACCGAGCGGCCCGGACAGCGGTAACTGGTTGTAAAGGGTCTCCCTCAACCAGCATCTCCCAATCCGGCCCGCCACGCAGAAGGTGGGCCGACGCACCCACTATCAAGACCTGGACAAACATAACCCCAAGAACCCGGGCACCTCTGCTAAGTCACCAAACGTAGCGAACCACTTGGGGTGACCTGTGGCAGAGGTGTTGGTCATCCAATAAATGGTTCCCAGGGCGGCGGTACCCATACCCGTCTACCAAGTTCAGAATGAACATGTAATGAACATTTAATATTTGTGAGATAAAGAAATGTTTAGAAGAGAAAAAAAAGTTGGAACTCCATACCACTGCTCGACGGTTAAAATTAATAATATAATATATAAATATCTGTAAAATAAATCACACATAGACAGAAATAACTATTCACATACAACCTAACCCATAAATGAAAATAATTGAATCCTGTCAAATTTAACCTATAAATAGATTAGGCAGAATTTATTTCATTACTCCATCTCCAACATTTATAAAATAACTCTCTTTAAAAGATTTACCATCCTTCCAATCACCCTTCTGTACTAATTCTATTCATAATATGTATTTTACCAGAAATATCCTTATAACTACTATATTCATTTATATACCTGTACGCCTGTCTCGACACAGGTATACCCTAGTGAGACAGGCATACAAATAAAACCATTGTAAATATATTTTATTATAGATAAATAAATAAATAAAATATAAATAAAATATGATCGCCGTACTGCCACACAACGCGCAAAAAAAAATCGAGATGTAATACAGTAAAAGGTGATCGACATGTCATCTAAAAATATTATACCACTAAATGTTATTATATATAAATGGTAATAACATAATGGAATTAAATTATGCGTACCTATATAAAATAAACTCATTATAAATCGGTATGCTTAGAATAGTTATAATAATATAATGGTTACTTGTTTGAGACAGTATTACGACTTGAGAAACCAGAAGCATGAAAACAGAAATGGAACAAGGAGACGGTAATACATTACAATAAATTATCAGTTATATTATGTATGATATTAGATAAATTATGTTATAGATAATAAATGGTTTTAATATATGTAGATAACAGGTTCAAAATTATTTTAGTAAGAATTGAAAACTGATAGGATGTAATCTTGACTAGTGTAAAAACAAAATAATATTATGAATAGGTAGGTATATACAGCAAAATTTTAACTTTTTTGATAAACTCGTATACATGAAATTCTTAAAAAATATTTTTATTTTTAAGCCATGTATAAGGCAGATATTTTTTTATTATTTAGGAAGCATACAGTTATGTATAAAGTAATTGTACATAAAATAGTGAATATAATTTAAACAAGTTAAGTTCCATTTATAATATTACTAGCTGACCCGGCCACGCGTTGCTGTGGCTAATAAAACACAACGTCATCTACTGGATGGTTATCCAACCTTTATAACCACCGCCGTCTTTGAGTTTATCGCGAAGAGACAGACAAATGCCGCGGAGGACTTTAATTTATAATACTTAGAGATGGTGTGAAAGATTATAATAATGTGCTTGAAATTCTTAACGTATTTATGTTAATAAGGATTAATACTGTATCCGTCTAAATAACTTTTCAATTACCGCAATGTACGTGACCATTTTTTTAGAAGATATAATGGGTATAGTAAGCTATCCGTAAAAGATAGATATATGCCTTCGCGGACTTTTTTGTAGATCTATAAAAGAGAAATATCCCACCATGCATTGTTTTGTTATATCCCAAAAGGATTAGGCAGCGTTTTAGATGAAAGCTACCTGGCGGCTTGACTTTTTCCGACACTTCTAACAATTATCGTTATGTTTCAACTAATTTACGCAAATCCTTGACAAATTACATACCTAAACCTGCCTCACGAAACATTCTATCTATTGGTAAAAACCGCATGAAAATGCGTTCAATAGTTTCCGAGTTTATCGCGAACAGACAGACAGACAGACAGACGACGCGGGGGACTTTAAGACTCCACTATTCGCATGTAATATTTCGATTTGGACCCGTGCGGGCATTTAGTATTAATAAATCTCGATAGGAGGTGTTCTTACCGGGTTTGAAACTTGGCTAACAATGAGAATTGCAAGCAGCGCGCGCCTTTTAAAAAAATTCGTTCGTAAGACAAGTCTATAAGGTAGGGCTGCCAATTTTATGATTAGCGTGAGATTCATGCGGTAAGCAAATTATAAAACATTTATATAAAGGTCCAACTAAATACTTTAACAATATAGTCGGTTTTAGTAAACAAGAGGAACTTTTATTTAATTACATTTACGGTAGATACTCGTATATCGGTATGATACTAGAATGTTTCTGTTGATAGGTGATAGGTAAAATATTATTAACATAAATATTACTAAGAACATAATATTACAAACTTGAAAAAAATTGCATTCCTTTTTAAAAGTAGGTTTGTAAATAATGCATAAAATAATTATTATTCATTATTAATTCATTATATTACCATCCGTTATATTGTGTTTAACAAAGTATGGGTCGGTACTTGAATACTTTTAATAATAAAACAATAACAAGTGTCACAGTAGTCACGTATTTTTTTCTCTCCACAAAATTTTACGGTGTGCATTGATTGAACGAGTCTTTGTAGTGATTTTTATTTGCGATTACTTAAACAAAATCTAAATTCACATTGTATAATTATAACAGCAGCTGCCAACCGGTAAATTTTTACTATTTAACTCAAATTATCAACTGTCACCGGAGTGCAATAGACATATATTTACCCACGCCAAACAACGTCGGGTTGATACCACTATATTAAACCAAATAACAAACAAAAATCAAACAATCAAGATGAGTACCACCGATGCACTTTCATACATAAATAGGGCAAAGGAAGAAATAAGTTTATTACACACTAGCATTACTGATCCAGGGCTGAAGCTTACTAAAGATCAGATGACTAAATTACTTAATAAACTTTCCAACCTCTCCGGCACCACGTTGGATGATGGTGTCAAAGTTGGAATCCTCGAGGGTCAGGTTAAGTCGTACGAACATATGGTCTCCTCAAAACTGATAGAATCAAACTCATCACAAGAATCTTCAAATTCATCAAAATTTATCAATGTGCGAAGCTGCTGATGAGCTCGAGGAGAGGAAAAAACGATCGAAAAATTTAATTATATTCAACTTTCCCGAAAGCTCAGCCTGTTCCCAAATAGACAAAATTACTGATGATACGACGAGAATCTCTACTACACTAACAAATCTAAACTCGACCATCACGCAAGCCAACATTACGACCTTTCGTCTGGGGATCAGAAAATCAGACAAACCTAAACCTCTAAAAGTTATGCTTGTCAATCCCGCCCAAGCCATTGACATATTGAGAAAAAAACAGCAAACCGAGTACCCTGGTATTAAAATTTATTCCGATCAAACTCCATCCCAAAGAAACTATCTCGCCAATCTACGATTAACCCTATATCAAAGAACACAAAATGGTGAAACAGAACTCACAATCAAATACAAAAATAATAAACCTACTATTGTAAATACTAATCCAAAAAACTAAAATCTATCATGTGTTACTACCAGAACGTCAGAGGATTAAGGACAAAGCTGAACGAATTTAGGATAAACGCCCCAATTACTTCACACGATGTCATCGCTCTTACGTAAACCTGGCTAGAACCTTCAATATACTCAACGGAGCTTGATTTACCCTATCATCAAATCTACCGGCTTGACAGAAATATCAAGACCAGTTCCAGATCCAGAGGTGGAGGAGTCATTTTAGCAGTCTCCAATAAAATGTCTTCAAAAATGTTAAAAACCAAATATTGTGATGTCGAACAAATTTTCATTATGGTAAACGGTAAAAATCAAAATTACATCATTGGTTGCGTGTACATTCCTCCGTCAGCTAATTTTTCTATATATATAAAAATCATTCCGAAGATGTCGAACTTTTAAAATCAGAACATAAAAAACATAAATTCTTAATTTTTGGAGATTACAACCTTACAAATTGTAATTTCAACTGTACTAATTACTAATCAGTAACAATATGCGAAAGAGAAATCATTGATATGTCAATATTTCTGAATCTCACCCAATTTAATAATGTACATAATTCGAGTAATCGCCTCCTAGATCTTGTTTTTTCAAATGAAGAGGACATAATAGTTAGAAAAGCATTAGAGTCTATCCTTCTCATAGATAACCACCATCCTCCACTGTCAGTAATTATTCCAAACAATGCAAAAAAAGCAATAAACTCACAAGTTCTAGTTTTAATTTCAAAAATGCCAATTACACTGAAATTAATGATCATCTCAGCAAGGTAGATTGGTCGTTTCTCAAGGAAAACAATATGATCCATAATATAGAATCATTTTATCATTAAATAAAAGCCATTATCATAGACCTTTAATAAAATTCAAAGAATCAAAGCATCCAAAATGGTTTAATAAGGAATTATTCCAATTAATAGCTAAAAAAAAAGTTTTACACATAAAGTATAAAGAAGAGAGATCCCTATCAAATTATATTGAGATCAGTAAAATAATAAAAGATTGCAAAAATATGTCAAAATTTTTTTACAACAATTACATAAATAAGGTAGAAATGTCAATTAAAGGAGACACAAAACAATTTTGGAATTACACAAAGTCTTTGAAAAATGATGATATTAGCATATCCTCCAATATGTGCTATGAAAGAAAAATAGCCAACGACTCTCAAAACGTAGCTAACCTATTTGCCGACTTCATTAAAAGTGTATATGTCTGTGACTCAATAATAGTCAACGATTACTCGCCTAGTTTTTTCCCAGATCATAACTTAAATTTAGCCAATGTAATAATTGAATATAAAGATATACTGACTCAGCTAAAACAGCTGGATCAAAGTAAGAGCGGTGGTCCTGATAATATCCCACCTGTTTTCTTAAAGAATTGCGCTACCACTCTTGCATATCCACTACATTTTCTTTTCAACCAGTCATTCAAGCAATCAAAGAGCAATTTAAAGTAAAAATACCAATTTGATAAAATTTATCATAATAACTTATATAACTTGTAAATATCTGCTTAATAATTTCAAACAAAGATAACTTTGAAGTTAACAATAAACTCAATGCAAATTTACTCTATTTAGTGCTTATAAATACTGTTGACAACTTTTTGACAAGTCCCCTTTATTTAGGTACATCTTTTTTATTCTAAATAATCCTAAATTCATTCAACAATTACTGCTTATTACATTTTTCCACCTGAAAACATCAAACTTTATTTTTGCGAGAGGAACACTGTTAGTGTTAAATCCGTCGCTAGGTGGCGTCGAGACAAATTATGTCTTCGTTTATTGGGGAAATACTTAAACTTGTCAAATATTAATTTTCTCGGAAGAGTTTTCAATGTGGATGAGTGTTTCAGGCTGATAATTATTGCTTATAATAATTGTTACCCTTTGTGCTATGCATAAAAATTTTGTCTTAAACGTTAGTTTAACAATTAAAAATAATAATTAATATTTGACAAGTTTAAGTATTTCCCCAATAAATGAAGATATAATTTTTCTCGACGCCACCTAGCGACGGATTTAAGTCTAACAGTGTCTCTCTCGCAAAAATAAAGTTGGTTTTTTTCAGGTGGAAAAATATAATAAGCAGTAATTGTTGAATGAAACACTAGTATATATTGAATCATTTTGTAACATTCTTAATTCCATTTAATTATAATCCATACGTCGCCATCCCACATAACCTCATACCTAAAATAAAACACATATAAACATGTACGCACTATGCGTAAGTGAGATGTGGGTAGGATAATAAAAGAAAAGACTGAATGTTTATAGTAACAAAGGGTGAAACATTTATTCTAAATCTCCAACATTAACAGTAGAGCATGAACTAATTAAAGTTATTGAATTTACAGGGGTGGTTGATTACCTGCAGTAATCAATTAATGTGAAGCTAAATTCGGAACATGTGGTATCGAACAAAGTACATAATTATTATAATCCTGATGAGCGCCTGTATAGATGGACTATACATATTTATATGGATTATTTAATTACTAATAAAATAAGAAGCCAAAGTTAGAATTATCTCGTGATGATTTGTTAGAAATAATTTCGCTCACGTGTGTTTCTGCCATGACCTTAGACGGCTTGTTGACCAGCTGTTACACCAAGCACTCCCAGGAACCAACTGACGAACCTACCGAAACTTCTCGTCTACTCTACCGGCGCCTGTAACGACCGGCTGTCAAACTAAACAGGTACCCGCGTGGCTACAAACTCTCTCTAAATTAGGCAAATACTTGCCCAAACTGTTGCATTACCCCCATGGCCAAGAGAATTTTTGCAAAAAATTCCACTACGCCACCTGGCGTCAGAACCGTGAAGAGAGAAAACACCGCTGCCACCAAGAATTCCAATGTTATCCAGATTTGCGGTGAATGAGTTATAGCTTCTAGCGCCGTCCCAACTGAGTCATTTCTCGTAGTGTTCTTCCCACATGTGTACGGCTGAATTATCTTCAAGGTGATGTTATGAAACAGTAAGTCCTCCCTCGATGATATTCATTGAACCAGTGAATAAACTTCATACTGTCCAAATGATTCGGCTCAACCCTCTGCTTATAACAGAGCCACTATTTGTATGATGATGCAATGAAGTGCTGATCCCTGCAGATGAAGAAACTGTTAGACGCCGACCAATGTTTGAGTTAAACTTCTGCTTATTCAATAGCAACTGAACGTAGGTTGACATAAATAAGTGATGTGCCATGTTGTTGTAGAAATTCTCTTTTGACGCAGTCCCAATTGCTTGGGTTAAAACTTCTGCCTATTCAAGAGCAACTGAAAGTAGGTTGATATAAATAAGAGATGTTCCATGTTGATGTAGAATTTTCTTTTAGCCGCAGTCCAAATGCTTGGGTTAAAACTTCTGCCTATTCAAGGGCAACTGAAAGTCGGTTGATATAAATAAGTGATGTTCCATGTTGATGTAGAATTTTCTTTTAGCCGCAGTCCAAATGCTTGGGTTAAAACTTCTTTGAAGAATGTAGAGGAAACACGTGAGCGAAAAAAAATAATACTAAGCTATTTTTAAGAAAATGCAATCACTATCTATTAAAGGTGAAATCAAATTTTATACAAAGCAAATATTTAAACTGCGCAAAAAAATAATTTGACCTAAACATGAAAATATTTAAACAAAAGAAGCTTGACTCTAATACCACATTCCACAAAAAACCTATGCAAATATTTATGCAAAAAAAATTACTGTTATGATACCATTGAATTTAAGAAACATCCAAAACTTGACACCTACCAATAAAATTTCAAGTTAAAAAAAAAACCAACCCCTCAAAATATATAACATTAAGGTAATGCCACAACCACTGACATCTGTTGAACAGTATAGAAAGATGAACGAACCTGCCAATATTTAAAAGGTTGAGATCCCGGATAATCAATCTCAATGCCGTGTTTGAAAAATTTAGGAATTTAAATCTGTCACACAGTTCCTTTTTAAAAGACAACATGTGCCTCCAAATGAGTTCCGAGCTCTAGAACAAACTTGAAGTCACATGCCGTGTTAGTAAAACGGAATTGTGCAAGAATGTTAAAATTAACCGCAAAACCATTTAACTAATATCAGGTACCTAATCTATAGAGATACTAATTGAATTATCATTAATATGCATAAATCATTAAACTTATCAAATATAATTGTTATTTTATTATTATTTATTTATTTTCCCATTTCTTACTGATTAAAATCATGATTACTCGAAGTAAATTTATACGTTATAATATAACTCAAGAACTTGTTCCTGACAATTAAAAATAAACATGCAACGGAGCTTCCTAAAACTCAAAATAGATAGTTGCTGTGAACTTCTGAGATTGTGCGCAAGTATTAAAAATAAGATTTATGTCTATAAACACGAATGTATCGTATAGCTTCCTCAGTAGAGATATTTTTAAATTATTTGTGTAATACCAACAATAAATTCAAATAATATAAATATGAAATTCTGTTATGACTATATTTCTTGAAGAATGCATTTCACCGAGCAACATCAAATTATATATCGGTATATGTAAAGAAAACCCATTTCCCTAAACTTGGAAAATTCCCATGCTGTGAAGCTTCCTAAAGCTCCCAAATAGATTACTGTCAGCTTCTGAGGCTATTGATTATGAAAAATTATAACCAAGAGAAACATGTGGAATTCTCCAAGGTAGAAACCGTATATACGAACATCAATTAAGCAAATAATTTTTAAATATAACCATATTAGAAACCATGCACAGAACCATGTAGTATATTATAAACACCAATCATAATTTACTAAAATTACTAGTAAGGCTTACCTACAGGGATAGGAAGCACCAATTTTCTTTTTTTTTATTAGTTCAAAGCATGAGCGTAATGGCCAATTACCCCCATGCTCCGAAGGAAAATTACACATTTAATTACCCAAAACGTAAACTAAACTTACTGTAACAAATACAAGGACAAAACAACCACAAAACAATTAACATATAGCACTCAATGTGTGGACACAAGTTTCATACAAAGTCATGTCATCACATTGAATGTATTTTGCAAACATAAGGTCAAAATGCATGCAAATTTTACTAACTATCGGTACGATAGACCGAATTAAATCCCATTATGGAAAGGTTGTGTTATTATTTGAAAGGAAATAAAATTAAACCGCAGACTCCTCCGCTTGCTCGGATTTTAAAATGTCCTTCACGTGGAAAGAACCTAAGAGTTTCCCATTCATGTCAGCCAACTGGTATGCCACCGGGGAAATTTTCCGAACAACCTTACTTCTTATAAATTTAGGAGCCAGTTTAGCTGAAAAGTGTTTAGAAGCATCTGAAAGAATGAAAGACCTACGCCACACAACGTCACCTTCCGCGTACTGCACCTCCCTACGACGAAGATCATATTGGCGTTTGTTGCATTCATATGACTGTCTTAAAGATGTGCGCACCTGTGAAAAAATATCATTTAACTCTTGCAAGCCTGCAGCCCAGGAATCCCGTTCAGCAAATTTAATTTCTTCCGCGTTGAAGTCAGCACCAATGTAGTCCTTCCCTGAAATTATAATTTCCCTACCAAAATTGAGAAAGAACGGAGTGTAACCAGTGACTTCGTGCACCGCAGTGTTGATTGCTAATTCTATCTCTGGTAAATAATTTGCCCACATTCTGTGGTCAGTGCCTACATACGAAGCGAGGGCCGAGACTAAAACCTTATTAACACGCTCAACCGGGTTATTCTGAGGGTGATACCTGCAGTTGTAGAAAAGGTGCCGAATATGAAATTTGCTAACTAAAGCCTTCATGTCCCGAGATATGTACTGCGGACCATTATCTAAAACGATAGTGTCTGGCACTCCAAACTTGTAGAAAATTTCATTTTCTAATATGCTAGCGATATTGCTACCCGTTGCCTTTCTTAAAGGGAATAGCCTAGTATATTTGGAGAAAAAGTCAGAAACTACTAACAAATATGTATAGCCTTTTTTGTAAGAATTCGGATACGGACCTAGCAGATCTGTGGCAATCATCTGCCAAGGACGCTGCACCAACTTGGGATTTCCCATTAGCCCTGGCGGTAACAAATTGGTGCTTTTGTACCCTAAGCAAATTTGACATTTACTAATGAACCGTTTGACATCAGCTGACATTTTAGGCCAATAATACTTAAGTTTTATTCTATTCATGGTTTTCATGATCCCGAAATGAGCACACACTGGAGGAACGTGGTGTTCCAAAATAATGTTCTTCCTACTCTCCTTTGGCACAACCTCCTTCCAGTCATATGACCTGTGAAGAGCGTCCATGCTTTGAATGTGTTTAAAAATCTTATCGTTTTCCACTTTCCAAGCTGAAAATTTGTCCGGATTTGTTAAAATTTTCTCTCTAAGCCTGATGTACCACGAGTCGGAAGTACTAAACTTTTGAGTTAATGCATTTACTTGTAAGGGGTCACGTGATAACGCATCTGGAATGACATTGTCTTTACCCTTACGGTGAATAATTTCAAAATTAAATTGTTGCAGTCTTACTGCCCAACGTGCGAGCCGTCCCGTGGGCGACTTTAGCTGTGTTAACCACTTGAGACTATAATGATCAGTAATTATTCTAACCGGAATAGGTGAACCCTCAATGTAACCTCTAAACTTTTCCAGAGCAAAAATCATAGCGTTTAACTCCCTTTCCGTTGTGGAGTGATTCCTCTCTTGTGCAGATAACGACCTTGAAATGAACGAAATCGGGTGCTCTATCTGATTTTCATCAAATTGACTTAAAACTGCCCCGAGGCCTACGCTTGAGGCGTCACAACTAATGGTGAAAGGCTTACTAAAGTCAGGACATGCGAGAACCGGAGCGTTG
This sequence comes from Limnephilus rhombicus, assembly GCA_929108145.2. Taxonomy (NCBI): domain Eukaryota; kingdom Metazoa; phylum Arthropoda; class Insecta; order Trichoptera; family Limnephilidae; genus Limnephilus; species Limnephilus rhombicus. The sequence goes on along the minus strand of OV815277.1, from coordinate 8,460,424 downwards.
ACTAGGATATTCTTTAATTTATCAAAAGCCGATTGCGCCTGCTGATTCCACGCAAACTTTTTTCCCGCGAATTCCTTCTTTGTTAGGTTGTGTAAAGGAGACGCAATGATTGAAAAGTTATGGATAAACCTTTTGTACCACGATAGCACACCAATGAATCTACGTAGACTCTTTTGGGACGTAGGGGTGGGAAAATCCACAATTGCTTTTACTTTTTCAGGATCAGTGCGAAGCCCTTTGCTGTCTACAACAAACCCTAAATATTTTAAAGAGTCCCTGCAGAAGACAGACTTATCCACATTTATGGTAAGGCCTGCGGCTTGCAATTTCTGTTTCACCTGTCTTAGAAATTCTATATGCTCTTCAAACGAAGAACTTATTATGATAATATCATCTAGATAACAGAACACTTTGCCATCAAATTGTGGCCCTAGCACCTTGTCCATTAGCCTCATCATGCGGGAACTCGCTCCATGAAGGCCAAAAGGCATGGTCACAAAGTGAAACAAGCCTCTTTTAGGGATCGTAAATGCGGTTTTTTCCTTTGAGTTCTCTTCTAAGGGAATTTGAAAGAAAGCGTCATTCAAGTCTAGCGTTGTTAAATACCGAGCACCCCCCAAGCTATTCAAAATATCAGAAATGAACGGAGTCGCATATGCGTCGCGTTTAGAGTTTGCGTTCAAAAGTCTACTATCAAGACATAACCGGTAAGTGCCATTCTTCTTTGGTACTAATACAATTGGATTATTCCACGCGCTATTGCTGGGTTCAACCACTCCCAAAGCTAACAGTCTGTCTAATTCCTTGTGTACCTGCGGCAGTAGGTGCGGTGAAATCGGATAAATCCGTTGCTTAATCGGAGAGCAATTACCTGTGTCAATGACATGCTTCTCTAAGGATGTTCTACCTAACCGATTACCCGAATATGAAACATACTCCCGAATTACTTTATTTAAGACTGAACGTTGCGAAATGGATAAGTTTTCAGCGTTTTCTAAACCTATTGCATCAGCTCTACCCTGTGTTTTGACCGACTCCTTAGAAGCCATCAATTTTGAAATTCTTGGACAAATATTGAAGATTTTCCAAAAATCACAGCCTAAAATAATGTTAGCATTTATCTGAGGTATTACCACAAAACTGAAAACCCTCTCAGCGTTTTCAAAGCGAATCGGTACCGTAATTTTATACGAACAAACAACAGAATGACCTGTAGCAGAAACTAAAGAAAACTTAGTGTCTAGCTCGGAAAGCTTGAAACCCAAATCTAAAAATTTCTTATGAAAATTGTTCCCTAAAATGGAAATGTGAGAACCCGAATCTAAAAGACCAGAAAAATTTAACCCTAAAACTTGAAAAGAAATGTGAGGACGGTTGTCCCTGTTAACCGCTCCCATCTCCTTTGAAGTATTTAAATTTCTATAAAAATCTCTTACTACAGCCAGCCACGAAGCCCACTCCCCGGAAGTCTCCTCGGCGAGCGTCGACGTCTTAACGCCCGCTGTCTGGAACTCCGGGGTAATCAGTTTTTTTGAACGGCGGCAGCCACAAGCTGGAGACTTCACTCCTGGTCTCATGTCCACGAGTCCTTGTCACGGCTACCACCTAGTGAGCCCGCCCAGGGGAACGGCGTGCCACCGTTAAGTCGAATCGAAGTGGAGATAATAATTAAGGGTTTGGGTCCAAAAAAGGCACCGGGATTTGATAGATTGAATGGAATAATTGCGAAGAATGTCTGGATCCACGCCAAAGAGGAGTTCTACCAGGTGTTGGAGACGTGCTTGCGTAGGGGAAAATTCCCTACGGAATGGAAGAAGGGCGTGCTCCGGATTATACCAAAGGGCAACGGTAAGCCGAAGACGGACATAGGAGCTTATAGACCTATAACATTATTGCCAATTCTAGGTAAAATATTGGAAAACATCATCAAGCACCGTCTACACCTCACCCTAACGCCGCCTAGCGATCTTCAATTCGGCTTTGTCCCCGGCAAATCCACGGAGCACGCCATTAAATATGCGCTTGAATGGGTGAGGGTATGCCAAAAGAGGTACGTCATAGGCATCTTCTTGGATATCTCGGGTGCCTTTGATCACGCGTGGTGGCCGATGATACTTACCAAGCTGAAAAGCAGGAATTGCCCGCGTAAACTGTTTGAGATTATTAGTGACTACCTAAGTGGTAGGACAGTTATCATAGGGCACGGGGACGTTTTAATCACTCGAACAGTCGACATGGGATGTCCGCAGGGGTCGGTCCTCGGACCCGACCTGTGGAAAATCTTGTTTGACGACTCCTCCAGGTTGCCCTTGCCTGAAGGTTGTATATCGGTCGACTACGTAGATGACAAATTGTTTTTGGTCTCTGGGAACAGTAGAAGGGAAGTGGAATCTAAGGCTGAAGAAGGTTTACAAGTGATCCTTGAATGGGGACAGAGAAATAGACTGAACTTCGTTCCCCACAAGACCGTGGGCCTCCTTATGAAGGGCATGCTCAGCCGAGGCAGGAACCCCTTCATCAGAATGGGAGGCACACCCATCCGATTTGCAGAAAACACCAGGTATTTAGGCGTAATTTTGGACAGATCTTCCTCGTTCCTAGCCCACGTCAAGAACGCCTCCGACAGGGCCCAGGCCCTGTTTCAGAAACTGAGAAGACTCTCAACTGCCGAGTGGGGATTGCGTTCTCCGGCGATTCGCCTGCTGTACAGAGGGGTATATGTGTCGCAAGTCTCATATGCTGCCTCTGTGTGGGAGCATCGCTTGGATAACGTCTTGATAAATTCGGCTCTTAAACGGGGTCAGCGGACTCCTCTGTTGGCGCTCTTGGGCGCTTATAGGACTGTGGCCTCAGATGCATTACCGGTTCTGGCCGGCGTCCTGCCGATTGACCTTGAAATTAGGGAAATATTGACCAAAAAGGAACTTATTAGAGGCAGGGCTGCTGTCCACCTGGGAGTCGAGCTGACACCGGGAGGAGTAGTGGCCCTCCCTGGCTTGCTCAAAGCGATGCGTGAGAGGACGCTGAGTGTATGGCAAGAGCGATGGGATAGGTCGACGAAGGGCAGATGGACTTTCTCCTTCTTTCCTTCAGTTAAATTCAGAATGGAAGGGGCATACATTAAACTAGATCACTACATGACGCAGATGCTTTCTGGGCATGGGGAGTTCAGGGGTCGGCTTCATAGCTTGACCCTCTCTCCTCACCCAAACTGCGCATGTGGTGATACTAACCAAGACGCCAAGCACATTCTGTGGCACTGCGAGTTGATGAAGGAAGCACGAGAGGAAATGTTGGATGGTTTGCGCGGAATAACAAGACCAGCGTGGAATGCTGACCTTGTGTCGAACAAAGAGAATTTCAAATGCTTGAAAAAGTTTGTCAAGTCCTGGGTAGAGAGATGGCCTGTACTTAGAGTCGCCGACCTAGACTAAATTCATCTTTGTTTCAGGTGCTACACGTATTGCTCCCGTCTTCTTCGGTCCTCCTCTATTACTCTTTATTTAGTGAATATGCTTTGAACTATCTATAATATAACTTATGTGACCTGTAAATTACTGATTACGTTTGACTATTTTTTTTTCTTCTCTGGTCTCTGCTAACAATGATTTATTTTTTTACCTCGATAGGTCATCTTGGTGAGCGATGGTAGTGATGACAGTATCGCTTGATACATTATCACTCTGTACTGATTCTGAAATTACGTTTTACATGTATAAATGCTCTTATTATTTTCTATTTTTCTTGATTAGTTTTGGTTTCCATTCTTTGGTGGCGCAACTGAACTGTGCATGTTATGTATCGTCATTCCCCCATAGAAAGGGGGTGGGATAGACCCTGTCCATGCACATTGCCAGGCGAACATACAACAGAGCGGTCTTCCTGCGATCCGCCCGCGCCTCCCCCATCGACATGCGTTGGCCTGAGGCGTAACCGTGCGGTCTCGATGTCCTTCCGTCCCCCCTCCAGTAACCCGACGCTCATCTTTCCTCAAGGTCTTCAAAAACTTCCCCTTCTCTCCCAAGTACATTTCTTCGAGGCAAAATCGGGGAACCGGCTAAAGGACGCAGACTTCGAGCATCGTCTGCGGTTGGGCCGATAGCTATACGCATTCTCATTGGGACTGCCCGGTGGTCTATGGAATACTTTCTCTGGCTTTTTTTTTTTTTTAATATGTTTTATTTTATTTCCGCTACTATAGTAATTACTTACATTATAACATAATCATATAACTGTTTTTTCCTCATTACTTATTTTATTCACAGAAGGTTTCTTCGACTGGTCATAGCCGTTATTTTTATTTTTATTTTTCTTTTTCTTTTACTAACACTATTATCTCTTTTTGATGTTACCTATTTCAGAAGAATTATTCCACGGGCTGCTACTTCTATTTATCTTTTGTATAATATTAATGTAAGTACTTGCATACTGCTTACTAACCCCGTATGCATGGACATTGGAGGGTCTAGAGTCGTTCAAATAAATGTAGCTTCGTTCAAAAAAAGTAGAGTCTTGACGTGTGCGGTGAAGGAGGAAACCATATGTTTCCTTATAACGCCGTTGGGAAAGTGGTGGGTCCCCTCCAACTCCTGGTCTCCCGCAGCGGAAACAATGCACCTCCCTGGAAACGTTATTTAAAGGGCTAAGATTACCATGGTTCGTAAAACGACGGTTATTTCTAACATTGGGATTGACATTTCCTGAATTAATATTCCTACTATTGTTCCTGTTATGAGAATTGTTATTTCTAGCAGAATTTTGGTTATTAGATGAAACAGTAGAAGAAAGAACCCTGTCATTTGAGCGGCTGTCCGCTAACTCAATCATTTTTCCCAGTTTCTTCAGAGAAATAATATCCGGAATTACTGATAGCGATAACTTTTGAATATATCTGGGTAACATGTTACATTGTAATATTTCCAATACTTCTTCATCAGGTAACTTCGATGCCAGACGATTATTCAAAATTAAAATACGAGTAATGAAGGAGTTTAAATTTTCCTTCTGCATTTGAACGGTAGCTCTCAATTGAGCCAACAGTCGTCTCTCATGATCCAGAAACTCATATTCCTCCTTCAGAGCCACGACGATGTCAGACCATGAAGTAAATGAGGAGCGATTTACCCTATACCACAAGAGTGCATCACCAGAAAACAATTCAACAGCAGATGTAAAAAGAGAAGCTTTACTCACATTCCGGGCTAGTGCGAGCTCTTCGATTCTCTCTATGAAATCGTGAACGCCAGCTGAGCCGTCAAACGAAATGTTCCACTTATGCACTGGAACCGACAAAGGAGACGTAACGGGGATCGATGCCGCCGAAGTTTCACCAGCTTTCGCCATGTTGATTGTATCTGCTTTACTCCTTGTAACAATTGTAAATTCCATAACCTAACTACAAAGGAATATGAAACAAAGTTATTAGAACATGCGACAACACAACATGATACCACAATACTCGGAAATGTTTCCCATGCAAGTCAAGATCAAATTATAATATAATGTCGCCAGATAACTGGAGACGTTTGAAACGCGCAAAACGCCGGTGAGTTGGTTCCCTCAAAGCCAAAATTGATAACCTATAATACTAACGGGAGACCCGTGTCTATGCAGGTGATGCAACAAGCCGCCGTTGACAACACACGCGAACGAAACCACAAGACATCATGAGATAATTCAAACTAAAACGAAACAATAAAATACCCGACCACATGTCCGAGACGCCACATTAAGTTCTTCTATTACGTTGGGCCCAGATTGTAACATTCTTAATTCCATTTAATTATAATCCATACGTCGCCATCCCACATAACCTCATACCTAAAATAAAACACATATAAACATGTACGCACTATGCGTAAGTGAGATGTGGGTAGGATAATAAAAGAAAAGACTGAATGTTTATAGTAACAAAGGGTGAAACATTTATTCTAAATCTCCAACATTAACAGTAGAGCATGAACTAATTAAAGTTATTGAATTTACAGGGGTGGTTGATTACCTGCAGTAATCAATTAATGTGAAGCTAAATTCGGAACATGTGGTATCGAACAAAGTACATAATTATTATAATCCTGATGAGCGCCTGTATAGATGGACTATACATATTTATATGGATTATTTAATTACTAATAAAATTAGAAGCCAAAGTTAGAATTATCTCGTGATGATTTGTTAGAAATAATTTCGCTCACGTGTGTTTCTGCCATGACCTTAGACGGCTTGTTGACCAGCTGTTACACCAAGCACTCCCAGGAACCAACTGACGAACCTACCGAAACTTCTCGTCTACTCTACCGGCGCCTGTAACGACCGGCTGTCAAACTAAACAGGTACCCGCGTGGCTACAAACTCTCTCTAAATTAGGCAAGTACTTGCCCAAACTGTTGCAATTTGGCGGGTATAAGATAAGCCGCCATAGCTCAATTGGGAGAGCAGCTGACCGGCAATCAGAAGGGCACGGGTTCAAATCCCGTTGGCGTCATGTATCTTTTCTCGGAAGATTTTTCAATGTGGATGAGTATTTCAGGCTGATAATTATTGCTTATAATAATTGTTACATTTATTTATGTTTAGAAATAATTGGTTTTCTTTTCAATATTCATTAATTCTATTTATGTCTTCTTGTAATTCATTGCAATCATCTGCTGAACTTATTCATTTGTGTATTTTCATATCATCAGCGTAGAGAATGAAATCAGAATGAGTGATGACATATTTGATGTCATTGAGATACAAAGTAAAGAGCAGGGGCCCTAAATGAGAACCTTGCGGTACCCCGAGGGATTATCTGTGACATGTAACCTTTTAGGGCAATAGGGACCTCTATTTTTAATGTCAGATGAGAACCATCTGAGAAGATTTCCACTTATACCATTTTTTTCCAGTTTGTTTAAGAGTGTTTGTTTTAATCATGATTCACTTTGTCGAAAGCCTCAGAAAAATCAGTATAGATAGAGTCAACTTGTTTGTTTTTGTCCATAGAATTAAGAACAAAATCGGTGAACTGCCCCAAGTTCGACTCAACAGATCTGCCTTGAAAAAAACCGTGTTATTGGGGATTGATAATTGTGTAATTAATTAAGGATAAATTAAGGATGTACATAAGTTAAGAGGGTATTACCAGAGAAAACCAGAAATACGTCATTTTTAAATCAGATTTTAGACCTATTGACTCTTTTCAAGAAAAAATTATAAATGGATTTCGAAAGATTGTTATTTTATCTAGCATTTGCATGTTTTAAATTTTGAGAAAAAATGTTTATTTTTAGTATAATAAGGTTATACCATAGGTCGTTGGCAGATTTGTTAAATTTTCAAAAAAGATTTTGTATTATATCATACCCATTTCAATTCATATAATCATGCAGTAAAGTAAATCAATACATTATCTGGGTATCGAATGTTTTAGAATTTTAATTTTAGTTTAAATAAAATCATTAAAAAATATATACGTACATGTGTTTCTTGACGAAAATTTGTCCGTTTGTGTATTAACTTTTGCACTTACTTTTTTTTAACATTTTAAAAAGTACATTATTTTAACCCGGCGGTACTCGCCAAGTATTTACGAACATGAACACTCGCTATCGGGTAACAAATACGACAGAGTTTAATTGCCGTTAATTTCAAAAAGACGTTTGATTTTTAATGTTTGGCAATGTATTCGTATTATTGGTACTCTTGTTCATAAATAAAACGACAAATGCAAGTTTTAATGTTTATTTATTTATATTGAGAGTTTATCCTAAAAATTAATCAAAAAATATTTTTTTTCTTTGTAATCTTACGAAAATCAACAATAATATTTTCTTCTTACAAATTTGGCAAAATTGAGATCGGTATCGAAAATAAACTAGGTACACTCCTAAGATACTAAAAAATAATGACATCTTTAAACTAAGTGAACATTGAGATAATCAACACTAAACAAACTGTTCCAAATATTTTGCTAAAAATGAAACTACTTCACTCTATCATAGCAATCCTCACATATTGGGGTTGTATGCTCGCGGCATATCTTGTTGATGCACAATTCGCAAACTAACTTCTGAATCTGAAGTTAGACGGTCAAAACAAATTTCTGAATTTGAGGGCGCGTCTGAACTATCAGCTTCCTGTTCAGTTTCACTTTCGTGTTCACTATTCTCCTCAAAATCTTCTATTTCTGACACATTTTCTTCTCCGCTGTCTTCTTCTTGAAGCAGCTCTTCTATTGTACTATCACTATAGGAATACTCATTTTATTACAGCTCTAAAACAAAAAACATAGTCATAAACATATCGAAAAATAATGGAACAAGGATCGTCGCTACCGAGTATTTTTTACTCATACTCACTTTCCACGTGCGTCATTAACAAGCACCGTGCGCGAACTTACCGCCCCGCGGGGTGAGGACGTGTGAACTATCAGTTTGAAGGTACTTAGAATCTTGGGTTGCCAGAATGCGTAGAAAAAAAAATACAACCAATTTTTTGTACTCAGTGGTATTTTTTACCCTGTAGCGAGTATCGCCGGGTTAATAGTTTTATCATCACGCCTTTCAGCATTTTTGGATGCAGGTAAAATCGATATAGAGCTATAATTTTAAAAAGCTGGTACGGAGAATAATTAATCTTTCTCTTTGTAACAACCCTACACGATCGTAAGAACAACTTTCGACGAAATGTGGATTTTTAGCCGCTGGCTGGTTAAAAGCTCTTAAGGAGTTGGTCATAAACGATTTTTTCCAGGATTTTACTAAAAATGAATAGCTTTGCTATAGGTTCGTAATAGAGATGTCGAGAGTGAAAAAAAAATGGATATATCGATGTATCGATATTTATTAAAATATCAATATAGACGTCGATATATCGAGGAAAATATGTCGATTTATCGATATATCGGTCAAATTTTCAAAAGATTTTGCGTTTTTAAAATAATAGTGTTTTCAGATAAATATTATCAATAGTAATTTTTATACACAATGTGCATTATTTTAATGCACAAAAATCTCAGAGTGATCAGGTGGCCTCTGCACTCTGAGCTACACACCCCGCCCCCGCCGCCTTTCCTGTCCCACCGCCCCACGCACCGAGAAGGATGACATTGGTCGGAGCCCGCATACTGCTTTCCCTAAGAGGGAGCGATTTACAGTGATAAGACATTATGTGACACAAACATTTTACAAGGATATAAAAACTTAACAAAAATATGAACATTTTACGATGATACAAAAATATTTACGGTGATAAGACATTATATATTTTTTTCTTTTAGTGTTAGTTTAATTAAGTTGTCAGTGCAGTGCAGTAAATTGTTTGTATTAATTTTCACTATTGTTATGAGTTATATATTTATAGAGGTAGGTTTGAATACGTGTAACGGTGTTTTTATAAGGTTAAGGTAGTTTTATATGTAGTCCTTGGAGGAAGGGAATGGCCGACAGAGGTGTCGATGAGGCTCGCTACCCATCACATCGCCAACCCCTTGGTGGCGCAAAGAGGAGGACGGAACGGGAACAATGTCGAATTGGTACGTGGAATATCAGAGGAGGGATGGAAAGAAAGATGAATGAATTATGTGAAACAATGGATAGTAAATGTTTGGACGTACTTTGTGTGACAGAGAGTATGAAAAAAGAGAGCGGTTCAATGAGCACAACGATAGACTTGTCATCTGGTCTGGGAGACCAGATACAGAGAGGGCTTGTCAGGGTGTTGCAGCGTTACTGTCTCCCAGAATGGTTGAATGTATGTCGCAATATGAATGTGTAAGTCCGAGAATAATGTGGATCCGATTCAAAATTGGTTTGACAAGGGTGTTTCTGGTTATTTGCTATGCTCCTGTTAATTCTGAAAGCGACGAAGTGAAAGATGATTTTTGGACTGGTGTGAACGACGTAATGAGATTAAAAAATTCGAATGAAAGGATTATAATGGCGGGAGATTTGAATGGGTGGGTCGGAATTAGACGTGACGGATTTGATTCAGCCTTAGGTAAGTTCGGGGATGAAAGAACGAATGACAATGGGAACAGAATACTTGAAGTATGTTTAGAGTGGAACCTGTTTGTATCGAATACTTTTTTCGATCATGAATGTGTCCACCAATATACGTGGGAAAAAGGAAATGAAAGATCAATAATTGACTTTGTGGTAATTGACTCTAGGTTGAGAGACGTTACCGAGGACACCAGAGTTTTCAGAGGGGCGGAGGTTGAAACTGACCACTTTCTGGTGATGTCGAGAGTAAACCTCTTTCGCGGCTGGCGCTCTAAAGTGAAAACGACATCAACTCCAACAAGAGTCAAAGAAGAAAAACTGCAAAATGCTAATGTCAGAAGTGAGTATGAGAATTTGGCAGAGATGAGATTGAATGAGAAGGAAATGGACGGTCTAAGCATTGATGAAACATGGAACCACATAAAGGTGAGTCTTTGTGAATCTGCTAGAGATGTATGTGGAATAAGTACGCAAGGTAGGAAGAAAGGTGACGCATGGGGATGACGAGATCAAAGCACTGGTCTCAGAGAAGAAGAAAGCATGGTTACGTCTGATAGCGGCTGGCACTGATTCTAGCGAAGAGAGAGATAGAGCGAAGGAAGTTTATAAGGGATGTAAGAAAAGAGTAAGTGTTGGAGTGAAAGAACGAAAGAAACGTCTGGAAGAGGAAGAGGGAATAAAAATGACAAAACACTTCCAAGAAAACATTAAACTGTTTTGGAAGGAGGTCAAAAGGTCCCGGAGTGGTTCAGAGAACAGAAGCCTGAAAGTCATAAAATCGAAAGGTGGAAAAATGTTGACGAATGAGGAAGAAATGAAAGAGAGATGGATGAAATATTTTGAGGAGGTTTTCGAAAGCAATCCGGGTGATAGTGAGGCCAGCAGTGAATCGGGTATGAACGATGACGGAGTGAATTCAATCAAAATCAGCGTGGATGAAATAAAAAAATCTATAAAATGCATGAAGAATGGTAAGGCTGTTGGTTTCGACAATATTGCTGCCGAATACTTTAAAGGAGATAGCCATATTATTCTCACATGGTTGTGCAAACTTTTTAACCAGTGTTTAGAGGAGGGTTACACGCCATTAGATTGGAGAAGGGCTGTAATCATGCCGTTATACAAAGGTAAAGGGTCACGTATGGAATGTGGAAATCATAGGGCAAGCTGTACGGAAGAATATTGATTGAAAGGGTAAGAATGGAAACAAAGGATAAAATATGGGATGTGCAAGGTGCCTTTATGAGTGGAAAGGGATGCATGGACCAGATTTTCTCCTTGCGTATGCTTACTGAGAAGTTTCTGGCGAAAAACCAGAAACTTTTCTGCGCCTTTGTAGATCTACAAAAAGCATACGACCAAGTCGACAGGAAAAAGCTATGGAAGGTTTTGTCCAAGTATGGAGTGAATACAAATCTCATACAGGCAATTGCGTCTCTGTACGAGGGAAGCGTTGCGTGTGTTAGGGTGAACGGTGGTTTTACGGGGTGGTTTGACATCACAAAAGGTGTCAAGCAAGGCTGCGTAATGTCACCATGGCTATTCAATCTATACATGGATAATTGTATGCAAGAATTGAAAGAGGTGGGATTGGGCGCGAAATTGAGTAATCTGAAAGTATGTTGCCTGTTTTATGCTGATGATGCGGTGCTGATTTCTAACACTATGGAAGATCTACAGTCTCTCGTATCTAGGATGAACGAAGTATGTATGAAGAATGAGCTAATGATGAATGAAGTAAGTCTAAAGTCATGGTGTTTGAAAGAGAGAGTACGAAAACAGTATACAACATAATTGTGAATGATGAATACTTGGAGCAGGTGGATGAGTTTGTGTATCTGGGTAGTATGTTTACGAGAGATGGGAAGGCTGAAAGAGATATTGAAAGAAGGGTGAATGCCGGTAACTCCATTAATGGTGGACTGAATGCCGTTGGCGCTAATAAAAAACTGTCAAAAAAAGCGAAGCTAGCAGTCCACAATGGAGTCCTGGTACCTACCCTGATGTATAGCAGTGAGGCATGGAACTGGCAGAGGAAGGATGAAAGTAAATGGAATGCTGTTGAAATGAGATCCCTGAGACGTATGTGTGGTAAAACAAAGTATGATCTTGTGAGAAATGTGGATATCCGCAAAGAATGTAAGATTAAGAAAGGGACCCTCAGATGGTTTGGGCATGTAGAGCGAATATACGAAGGAAGTAGTGTAAGAAGAATATACGACGCGAATGTGAATGGTAGAAGAAGTTGGGGACGCCCGAGGAAGACATGGTACGATCAAGTGAATCAGATACTTGAGTCGGGTCATGTTAAAAGTCAGAATAATAGAAGAGAATGTATGAGACGATGTATGAATGTGAGTGAGGCAAAGAGTGTGTGCCAAGACCGAGTTGTTTGGCGGTCCGCCCTCTCTGCCTACCCCTGCGGGAAACGGCGTGATGGTTAGTTAGTTAGTTAGGACGGGAATATCATATATCTACACCGTTACACCGTTTGGAGAGAGTACAAAGAAAATTTCTTCGATACGTTCAATTCAAATTGAGACAGCCTGTAATTGAAATCCGCTACAATGCATTAATGTCAGATCTAAACCTACCACTACTTTCTACCCGGCGTACTATTAATGACATTCTTATACTTTTTAAATTACTGGACAATCTCATAGACTGCCCTCAAATGTTAAGTGTTATTAATATTCGTGTCCCTGTTAAATCAACTCGACTCCACCACCTTTTCCACAGTGACAATCATAGCACTAACTATTCCTATCATTCACCGCTTATGCGTTTTCACCGAACTGCCAATACGTATACAGACCTTTTAGATATTTTCAATATAACGAAAAGGTCTTGCATCAAAGCAAAAATAATTAGTTATTTATCAGTGATGCAACGAATACGAATATTCGTATTCGCCGAATAGTAGACATTTCCCGAATATTCGTATTCGGCGAATATATATTTACGAATACGAATACTATAAAAAAAAACTTTTGAATTAATAAATTGTCACAAAATGTCAAAATGTCTATGGATTTTGTGGCACTATACTATGAACCTCGAATTTTTCATTTAATACGCGTTCTTTCTCTTAGTACGATAGCACAGGTCAAGTGCAAGTATATATATATATATATATATATATATATATATTAATACACAGTTGGCATTTGTTTTTCGAAAACTCACTATGGAAACGTTGCCTTTTAGAGACAGGCGAAAATCGACCACTCTGCCTATCCAGTTTCACCGACCGCAGAGATCGATTTGGCCGGACAGGGGGCATGGACAGCGATCTCATACAAAAAATCGTAAAAAAAATCGCGTTTTGATGATGCGATAATCGACCCTTCTCCCCCGCGATCCGCAAGACCTTACGGCGCACTGTCGCTTAAAAAAAAAAGTCGCTTACGCCCTTTCAGATAAAAAATTCAGAGCACGTTTCAGTACTTTGACTTTGCGACAAAAATTAAGCGTTTTTTAGCCTACAAAATTTAAAGAAAAAAACTGGCGGCGAAAACTAGAACTCTAATAAAATCACTCAATTCGGCTCGGTTACACTTCTCGCCGACAGGTTCGCATTAAAAAACAAGAGATGTCTTTTTCCAATAGTTTCAATGCAAATTAAAATGCTAGGAATATCGAGTCAGGTCAGGATTAACCCATCTCTTTTTGCATGTTTGCGAATGCTGAGATAGGTATATGTAGATTTCAAATGTCAGTTTTATGCTACCGAAACGGACCTCTCAGCGGTTTCGGTTGAGGAATACTGCATTACAGCCCAAAAAGCGATCCCTGCTTTGATATTTTTAAAAAATATAATAGAGTAGAGGAATACGCAACTTTTTATACCAAAATTATATACGCATCTCTTATAAAATATGTCAGTAGAAGCTGACAAATATCACACATTTCCTGAAAAGTTCATGTCGAAAATGCGTTCCCAAATTATCCGAGAGTATTAAATTACTGGCCATATGAAAAAAACTCAATTTATAACGGGGGAGGTACCTACCGTTCCATCGATAGAAAAGTAACAAAAGTACCTACAACAATGTAATTTTTCTCGGGGTTTACCAGGTAGGTACCTACCGGCTTAGGAACAGTATTCTTTCATTTAAATATTTAATGATATGAAATTAAATAAATCACTTAAGATGGTCACTTTTTTATCGATGTAGGTACCTACCTGCACATAACTTACTCGGAATCATCTGATGATTTTGCTTATGTATTTTTTTTGTAAATGTATAACGAAATTGCTTGAAGTTGAACGGGATAATTATATATTTATTATTATTTACTTTTACTTATTATGTTAAAACTGAAATAATTACGGAACTTGAATAGAATTTAAACAGAACTTTCACAGAACCTTAAAATTAACTTGAAAAATTGAGGTTTTTTAATTTATTTTTTGTTATTTTTAGGACAAGGTTTGTATAAAACTACTGGTGAGCTCTGGCATAACAAAATTTGCATAAAAATATTTCAATAGGTGGCACGCGAGCTGTTTGAAAACTAAATGTACCGGCAATGAATTAAGGAAGCGCGGGAGGGGGGAGGAAAACCAGGGGAGGGGGTAACCTGGGAAGGGTGAGCGGAACTCGGGAGTGGGGTTTGCGGGATGGAGGAAGGGGGGGGGGGGGGGAGTAGAGTACGCTATGAAAGAAAAAAAATTCTGTTTTTTTTTACTAGAATAAAACAAAATTTTTGTTTCTAAAAAATTCAGAAAAATTCATTTTTGTAGCGGCGTTTTGGAAAAAAATACTATAAGTCTATTAAGTACCTACCTGCGCACTATGAAATAATTTATTTTTTTTACTGTAATAAACCTTAGTTATTGTTTCTAAAAAAAATGTGACAAATGTACCTATCGATTTGATGTCTGTATCAGACCACTAAATTATAAATTGGGAGGCGGGAATGGGTACCTCCGCGCCTCCCCGGGAACTTTTATTGGATAACCAACACCACTACCGCAGGTCACCCCAAGTGGTTCGCTACGTTTCGTGATATAGTAGGGGTGCCCGGGTTCATGGGGTGAGGTTTATCTAGGTCTTGGAGGCGGATGATCAGGACTCACTGAACCCCAGATTCCTACCCACCCCTTAACCCTTTTCCTTCCCAGAACTCTCCTCTCCTTCTTTGCCTTAAAAAAACCTCCACCCAGCATCTCCCACACCCAGGAGCTCCACACAGGAGGCCGTGGGGAAAATAATTTCCGTCAGGGCCTATGTCATCTTTTGGGATGCTGTGTGGAGGATTTTTTTTAGGAAAGGAAGGAGATGAGAGTTCTGGGAAGGAAAAGGGTATGAGGGGTGGGTAGGAATCTGGGGGTCAGTGTGGCCAGGAGTAACGGACGTATGAATCTATTCCTCACACTGCGGTGCAAGGCGAAGGGTTGGGAGAATCAGGCTGGAGTGGTCAAAATTCTCCCTCAATCAGTGTCCTCTGATCCAGCCAGCCACGCAGTGGTTGGGCAAACGTATCCGCCACCAAGACCTAGACAAATACATACAGTTTTTTAATACAAAAATGAGCTCAGGCATCACGAAATTACGCGAGAAAATGCCCGTTCTGAATCCTAGGGGCCTATGTCATCTTTGAGGATGCTGTGCGGAGGGTTTTTAAAGGGAAAGGAAGGAGAAGAATTTTTTTTTTTAACATGATCTCCACACAGGAGGCCCTGGAAAATATGGAAGATATGGATATAAAAGAAGGATGGGGAAGGGGATAAGGAGGGAAAGGATAAGAGGGAGATATAAGTTAGTGACGTGTTTTATATTGTTAATGGACTTTTTGTCCGTAAACAAATAAATTATATACAGTGGGTACCCGGCATGCGTTGTAAGGCCACTTTAACCTCGGGGTCAATTAAACTGTAATGGTTCCATCCCAAATCCCGGAAAACTACATTATAATGCAAGCGCCTGTACTATATAACATTTAATATACAATGGGTACCCGGCATGCGTTGCAAGGCCACTGTAACCTCGGGGTCAACTTAACTGTAATGGTTCCATCCCAATTCCCGGGAAATAACATTTTAATGCAAGCGCCTGCAATATATAACATTATATACAACGGGTACCCGGCATGCGTTGCAAGGTCACTGTTACCTCGGGGTCAACTTAACTGTATTGTTCCATGCCAATTCCCGGGAAATAACATTTTAAACCAAGTGCCTGCAATATATATAATGATATACAACGGTTACTCGGCATGCGTTGCAAGGCCACTATAATGTATAATGTAATGGTTCCATTCCAATTCCTGGGAAATTACATTTTAAACCAAGCGCTGCACTACATAACATTATATACAACGGGTACCCGGCATGCGTTGCAAGGTCACTGTAACCTCAGGTTTCTTCATATATTTAATTTAACACACACTCCTCCTAGCTTCATCCACGTTCACACGTCAAATCGCATAGTGTTTTAACCCGTTAGTTGCTTTTGCAACGGGCCCAGCTAGTATTGTTTATTACACGTGAGTTAGCTGCGAAGTAAAAGGAACTAAATTAAAATAAAATGTCCTCTCGTAAACGTGATCAAAATGATATTATATGGAAACATTTCGATAAATTACTGAGTAAGTAGCTAGCTATGTAGTGTTTGTGTTTGCTTTTCAGTTTTGTAGTGTAGTATATTACTGTAATAATTGTAACGTAGTGTTGTGGTTATTTAATTTTAGATTTACTTTTTTCAACGGCTGGCAACATCCAAACTGAAAAAACAAATCCCCTATCACCAGCGAATCTACAGATGTTATGTTTTCTGAATTAAAATTTGACAATTGTAAATTTTAATTATTAGTACCTATAATAAAACAAACAGAACAAGGTTAAATAAATGAGTGTTTTATTACTCTGCCAAGTTATTCGTATTCGTATTCGTATTCGCCGGATAGTAGATTTGATATTCGTATTCGTATTCGTAAAAGTAGAATTCGTTGCATCACTATATTTATGTAACTGATATGTTTGGAAAATGATAAATATTTGTTGTATTAATATGCATCGTATGTATGTACTGTATGTTATTTACTGGGTCCGGAAAGTTTGGAATCTTTCTCACCCTTTTTACAAAGAAGAAAAAAATACAATAAGAAAATTGCAATACAATTTCTTTTTTATTTTATTTTTTTTTTGTATTGCAATTTGGGAGGCGGGTATGGGTACCGCAACTATATGGGTACGGAACTATTTATTGGACAACCAACACCCCTGCCATTGGTCACCCAGAGTGGCTCGCTACGTTTGATGACTTATCAGGGGTGCCCGGGTTCATAGGTTGAGATGTGTACAGTTTTTGGAGGCAGATGCCTTTGCCAACCTACTTCGTGGTGATCATACAGATCGGGAAAGACTGGTCGAGAAAAACCTTTTGTCCTCTTCAGCAGGGCTCTCGCGACCCATCACCTTGCGCCGCAGTGGGATGGGTGGATTCATTCATTCATTCGATTCATATATTTGTCACTCCTGAATACATTGATCCCCCAGATTCCTTCTGAACACTTTCCCAAAAAAACCCTCCCCAATAATGACATAGGCCCCGAGGGAATTTTTTTCTCAGTGCCTCGTATGTGAAGGTAATGTAAAAAAAAACAAAGCTGAAATTGACGTAGATAATGTGTAATACTAAAATTCATTAAATATATTTGATACGGTTGGTTTTATCATACAAAATGTTACTTTATTATCGCTATCATTTCCATTATAATGCTTTAATCGTGCAGAATGATTATAAATAGATAAAACTAGGTGCGAACAAAATAAAGTACCAATTTAAAATCAGTTATTTTCAGATAAGAAGTTGATAATATTACGTGTTGACTCAAAGGGCGAAACACGTATAAACTTAATTGTACTCTAGCGACCAGACTACCCATACGTCATAATATGTATAATGGGTGTTTTAACGTTTTCAGTTTGATTAATAGGCTTTTAGTTTGATAGTTCAATTACGTACCTACCTAAAAACCTATTATAGTGCGCACCAAGGTTAGATTTGGCAGCCACCTTTAGTTTGGAGCCCCAAAATACTTGAAAAAACCCTCGACTCTGTGCAGAAAGTCCGTTTGATAGATTCACCTATCTTAATAAACGGATGGCAATCCTTTGAGCACAGCCGTCAGGTGGGAATTCTGTCCTTGTTCTACCGGTATTTCAACGGAAGATGCTCCGAGGAACTAGCGTCATTGATCTCCTCGGCACCGGTGCATAATCGGGAAAGACGCCAAACAAGCGCCCAACATATATAAACGGTTGACATCAAATGTCAACTGTTTATGTCGTGATGTATTTGGCATGAGAACGGGTCGTTTCCACGACCTCTTTCTTGAGTTCAACAGCTCAGCTAGGAACGATTTGCTGGCCTCTGTGTTTCCTCCCTCCTACAACATAGGTCTCTTTAAGACTCATGTTCACTCCTTCCTCTCATCTAAAATACCCTCCACACAGCATCCACGAAGAGGGGTTAGTGGAAAAAATATATATACGAGGTTTGTTTAAAAAAGGATACATTAGATTTTAGAAAGTTTGTTCCTGTTTTGTTGGTACACATGCCCCAACATTAGTTGACATTATCACTATTATCAGCCGTTTTGCATTTTAGTTATTTTTTGTTATGTTGGTACTAGTGTTGAGTACCTCATTCAAGAGGCACCTCAAATGTCCCACACAAACACGTAAAATGTCCCCCCACCTCACAAAATATATTTGTACCAACTCTTTTTCTTTGTATTACTACAGATGTCATGTCACGTTGTCGCGCATGGGACAAATATGAAGGGGGGACAAATATGAAGTGTCAGGTGGTTGGTTTATTGGACTACATTCATGTCATGTCACGTATGGGACAAATATTGTAATGTCTGTGTGAATTGTATGAGTGCAAGCGAGACAACATGCTTGCGTGAATCTATATAAGGCGATGCATGCTAGATTCGTCCTCCTTTGGCTTAAGGCAGCTCCCTAATAAATACATAGTACAGAACACTATTACGCTCTTCATTTAGTGTACTACCCACTACAATTCTCAGTCTACCACATCTGTAAGTCCGCATCTGGATTAGCTCTGCCGCAACTGGCTCAGACGGACATTGCAACTGGCGCAGTCGATAGTAGCATTACAAGCTACGAAATTGTAAAACCTGAAGACGAGATTACGGAAGAGCAGAGTGTTGCGACAATATAATAAAAATTGTTGCATGAAGACGCATTCAAGAAGACGCCATCACGTATATCAAGAAGACGTGCATTAGAGCCTGCATCCATTTTGCAGTATTGAGGGAGCAAAATTTGGCGTGGCATGCTAGCATTGCATGCAGGAAGAAGAAGACGGTGACAAGAGGACCATCTACGGAAGAAGCCGGAATCTGGGGCAAGGGCTCAGATTCTGTCGCTGCAGCTATACAAGCGGGACCAGACAAAGGGCTGGATTCCGTAGCTGCAGGGAGACGGACACGGGCAATCAGCGGTCGAAAGAGACGGCTGGTGACGGAGATCCGGAAGCTGTGTGGGGAGACGCTTTGGAGCGAGGTTCTGTAGCGGATTCACCCGGAAGCGCTGAGATAAGTTTTTTAATCAAAATTTGTTTCAGCTCTTATTCCCGATGGATGCGATTTGTAAAAGTCTGGGGGCATTCTGTCACAAGACAGGAGTGTGGTCCCTGTTCAAGGAGAGACTGGACCAAGCTCTCATATTATATGATGAGAAAATTTTGTCGCCAGAACGTAAAAGAGCGTTCATCTTAAATAATCTCACCGAAGATACCTTTTCATTGTTAAGCGATTTATGTTTTCCAAAAAAAAGTGTCGGAAACCTCATTTGAGGATTTGTGTAAATTTCTAGATTCCCATTGTAAGCCTATTCACAATATTTTTGAATCACGGGAAGTGTTCTATAAATATAAACAATCGGCTAATGAATCTATGAAAGAGTTTGCCGCGAAGCTTAAAAATATTAGTTTGTCATCTAACTTTGAAGCAATATTAGAATCGTGTTTGAAAGACATATTTATTATTGGTGTGTTCAATGAGAAAATGAAGCACCAACTTTTTATGGAAGGTTTAAACAAGTCATTTCTAGAATGCATTAATATAGCTTCCACGTGGGAACATGTATTGAGTATGGAGAATGCAAAGTCGAATTTAAATGAAGTTCATAACTTCGATAAATCTAGGCAGGTAAGCCGTTATAAGGATTTCAAAGTGCGTAGTAAATCACCCCACAAGATAAATAATAATATGTCATGTTTTATTTGTGGAAAGAATAATCATGTGCAAAAAGATTGTTGGCACAAGAAGTTGCAATGTTATATTTGTAAGAAGGTAGGGCACACTAGCTCGACTTGTAAAAATAAATCAAGTAGTAAATATTCACGCTCGCCTAGTACGAAGCGTGAAGGTAGTACGATAAATGCGGTGTCGCTAGATAATAATAATGATCCTATGTTTTTAAATTTATGCGTAGATAATATTATTTTGCAGGTTATGGTCGATACGGGAGCCAGCATAAATGCGATTCCATACGAAATGTTTAATAGATATTTTAGTGAAAAGAAATTAATGGTGTGCGATATTAAGTTATTAGGGTATGATAATAAATCATTAAAAGTTATGGGTAAAATTATATGTAACGTGGAATTTAAAAATAAATGCGTGCCGACCGAATTTATAATAATCAATAATGGTAGTTCATGTATTGTGGGTAGGAAGTTTCTCAAGTGTTTCGATATTACATTACACGGAATTAATCTGGTGAATAAGAGTGTTGCGGATAATAATATTCGCGAGATGTTAAAATTAAAATACCCTAACGTGTTTTCGGATAAACCAGGTAGATTGAAAAATTACGAAGCTAACGTTAAGGTTATCATTAGAGTCACTAATAATAAACGTCAGACGCCTATTTGAATGCTCCAACACTAATTTAATCAATAGTGTAGTAAAAAAGTAAAGTGGATCACTTCAGTTTGTGAAATACAGTGTAGTTTTTTACGCGCTTTCGTCGTGTAATCTTACATCCTCAATTTTAACACCCGTTAGTATCTTAATAGTGTTTTGGAAATAAAAACAAAAAACTGCCTACCAGAGTTTACAGTTCAACTCGTTAAAGGTAAAATAAATCATAATAACGGAAATAAATAAACTGTGCTTCATCCTACGTATAATCATCCAGCCGTCCCTATTAAAAAATACACGAATCTGTTCTAAATGATCTATTCAAAAACATCATTCAAACTGTGACATTTTGACATTTATTTTATAAAGTGTAACATAATCAACCTACATAAAAATATTTCCCTCTAGATTCTTAAATCAAGACAGTGAAAATTAAAATATATAAATGAAATAAATTGAATTATTGTGTCCAGTGCATACCAGATCAGTTAAATAAGTTAAATAAGCAAATGTCACTATAACCTTTATTTATTTATTTTCTTTTTTATTTAACGCCATCTGTGTCTGCGAGCAATAACAAGAACATTATTAGAAACATTACTAATCTATTAGCTCGATCACCACACAGAGGCCGCACTATCCACCGAATCCTACTCTTCCGAATATTTATTTAAAAAAAAAAAAGAAAAAAAAAAAAAAAACGAACCAACAATGAATTGCGAAGCCTGCCTAAACCTTATCACCAAAAATGACCATGCGCTCACGTGTGCCACTTGCAACATCGGTTTCCATAATAATTGCCTAAATATCACAGATATCAATTTCAAAAAAATGTCATTAAAAAATAAACAAATTTGGAAATGCCCAAAATGCAAAAGCAGACCGAGCTCACCTGCTACGTCGGCCGCGACACTCGGATCAGAAGCCGACTCCTTATATAATCGTCTCACCAAACATTTTGATGACAAAATTTTTGAAATAAAACAAATGTTTGAGGAGGAAATTAATGACCTCAAAAGAAGCAGTGAATTCATCTGCAAACAATATGAAGACCTGCTATTAAAATTCAAACAAGTAGAGGACATTCATAAAGAAGCAAAATTCCTACGCGAGGAAAACGAAAAAAAAAACAACAGAATCTCTTCCCTGGAAAGTCGACTCGCGGATTTAGAACAAGTCAAACTCTCCGACAGCGTGGAAATGGCGGGTGTGGACTTACGGACGGGAGAACAACCCGCGGAGGCCGTTCTTCGGGTAGCTGGCTCGCTGGGACTGCCCCTCCAACAACTAGACATCCGCATGGTGACCAGGACACAAGATCGCAGGCGGAACACCCCGGTCAAACTACACATTGCCTTCTACAGCCAAAAAACAAGGGAATCGTTGCTCTCGCTAAAGAAAGAGGCCAAAACCTTAAACCCAAACTCTCCTATCTTCATCAATGAAGTACTCTCTCCTTACTTCAAGGAACTGATGTGGAAAACGAAGCAAAGGGCCAAAGAAACCCTTTATCAATTCGTATGGTTCAAATCTAATAAATTGCTTGTCCGCAAAGCAACTGGGGAAAAAATAATTGAAATAAAACATGAAAATGATTTGAAAAAAATGGGGATTCAACTGTAGATAACTAAGCATTCTACTACAAACTTCCTGTATTGCAATAAATCATAATGGCAGAATTATTTAACACATTGCAATCATTGCAACTATATTATTCCCCTACAAGTCCCATTTCATTAATTATTTCTACCGATTCTGTTTACAAAAATCTTTCTAATTCTTTCTATTATCCAAATTATTTTAACACCAAATTTTACTCCTCTAAATGTTTTTATTACCAAAATCATTTTAATTATTTTAACATCAAATCTTATTATTCAAAATTTTTTTTTACCCAAATTATTTAAGTTATCTTATCATAAAAATTGATTGTTTTGAATGTTATTACCCAAATTCTTTTAATTATTTTTCCATAATTTTTTATTATAACCCAAATTATTTTAATTAATTTTCCATCATTTTCTACGTTTGTGTTCTATCTCTGTTTATTGAAGTGCTTTTGGATACATATTTTTTTCGGTTTTTCCGTCTTGTGCATACATGAATAAATCGGAACGTTTTGCGATGCATCGGCATTTAAAAAAAATAATATAGGTAATAGTATCTGACCGAAATTTCGGTTTCGGTTTCGGCCTAGTTTCGGCAAAAAAAAACGTGTTTTGGCTTTGTTTCGGTTTCGGCTGCCATCCAGTCGAAATTACGGCCGAAACCGAAACTGAATTCGGGAACAACTATTGAGTGCTGCAGGTAAAATTTATTCAGACAGGAGTGGCAAACTCACTTATTTAATTACTAGTCTACTAGCTGGTACCCGGCATGCATTCCTATGCCCTAAGAGTATGGATACTAGAGAGACGGCATGTAAAGTGTGCCCCCCTGCCCAAAACATGCCTTTTCAAAAATTTTACCGAACGGTTTTTAGATGGCTGACATTGGCTTTTACACCTCGGTCGCGCATAGAGCTCACAGAAAAACGTTCATAAAACATAGAAAAATGGTCCACTGTGCCGTAAAATTGTGTAAAAGTAGTTCTATGAAGACCTTTAAGAAGAAAGACGGTCTTACCTTTCACATGTAAATGTTTAAACATAGCTTAAATATACATTTTATAATTTTCGGCGTGTTCATTTCAACCGCCATCGCCACGAGCCCGATGTTATCACGTGAACTCCGACTGCCAATGGGCCGAATCAGTTAACTTAAATTATAATAATTAAAAATTACCAAAAAACTTTTATGTTTTTATTAATCATAACGCACAAATATAAAGTTGTGATTCACACATGTCATAGGTATATGTTTTTTATCATTTAGCTTATTCATTTTTATAAATTTTTACTTTGTCTTTTTTGCACTGTTATTTTTAGATTTTCTTCCTACTAATTTACCACTCCTTTTACATATGTTTACAACGTTAATTCAAAGTTTATAATCACTGTATTGTTATGTAAAAGTCACATTGACATGCCCTCGTAGTCGAGGGGTAAAGCTCTTGACTAACAATCCGGAGGTCGCGGGTTCAAATCCCGAAATAAATTTTATTCGATTGATCTGTGTTTTCAACATTTTATAATTAAAAACATTATAAGATATAGTTCCAGGTGGAAGACATTCTCAGTATCGCTCTGGCGTAGGTAAGACCACCATTCAGAATTGAAATGTTGCTTAAAATTGATTTAGCCGTGTTTGTCGACTAGATCTGAATAGCCGAGTACTTCTCCAGCTTTCTCTCCACCATTTATTTCCCCTCACCATTTACCTTCAGCCTCACAACGTGCATGCTACAGACGGAAGCAGTTGGGATTCTTGTGATAAATTATATGGTATATCTCTACATATTATAAAACAAAGTTATTCACCGCGTCTGTCTGTCTGTCTATTCGCGATAAACTCAAAAACTACCCAAACGGATTTTCATGTGGTTTTCACCAATAGATAGAGTGATTCATGAGAAAGGCTTAGGTATATAATTTGACAAGGTTTTGTGTAAATTTATAGAAATATATAACATATCTGGTTAAGCGGCAGCGGGCAGCGGGCAATGGGCTGGCAAATGGGCGGTGTGGATTTAATTTAACAGATGGCGTTGGTTATAAAGGTTGGGTAATGGCGTGGCATTTTTTTAAGTTAGCCACAGCAACGTGTGGCCGGATCTGCTAGTATAAAATAATATGTACATTATTTTTAAATAAATTAATTATGAAATAACACAAATTAATCAAATAAAATTTATTTGCCCACGCAAATAAGTCAAGCAGTGTTTGTTCCTATCACTTTTTTTGTTATCATTGTAAAACTGTAAATACAGTTCTTTTATAAGATTAATATCGAGCACTCCTTTCTTAAAACTCAAGCACCAGCTTACATCAGAATAGAACGCACAAAAATTTTCACTGCAAGTCTGTTGATTTTATAAAATACGTATAAAAAACTATACTTACTATTTATATGATAAATTAAAATCTATTTCAAACTGATGAGTTAAGCAATGATAGCACCAAGGAATGGTGCCTTGAGTCACAATGAGTTCATAACACTAGTTTTTTTACCCACTTGCACTTGTCAAGTGAAAAGTGAGGCCGATGTATTTCGACAAGCGCTTCACAAATCTTGATTTCGCAAAAAATGAGTTAAGTACGTCCTAGTAGATGAAGGTAACTTAAAATAACTTGTATAGGGAACAATAAAAATTAAACAACACATAAGTCTCCAGTCTCCTTGTTACTACCCTTTCCTCATTTCATTACTTATTTTTCAATTAAGCTATTATATTTTATGTCCAAAATGTAATAAAAAATTAACGAAAGTTTAAAAAATATAAAAATAATAATGATTCCCATTCACAGTTCGGCCCTTATCTCCAGAGCGCCGCCTTCCCCCCGGAAGTTAGCCACATTCCCCGTTTCTATCCCCTCCCACTAGACGGCTTCCAGTTTGCAGAGCTACATAGGTTTTTCGCTTATCCCCGTAATATTCCGAAAGTATTGCCGCTTCCCTTCAATCTTAATTCCATGGCTATGCCATTTAATAAAAAAATTGTTTCTCCCTGAAAGTGAACGGGACAAAATCAGCTAAATCGGCCCAGCCGTTCTCGAGTTTTAGCGAGACAAACGAACAGCAATAGATTTTTATATATTTATGTATACAGATAGATTAAAATTATTAATATGTAGTTGTAGCGCAATAAGGTTTTTTTTTTGTTTTAGAGAAAACAGTTTTTATTTTCGCATACTATGTATTATTTGCAATAAAAGTATTTAGTTTTAAGTACTTAGTAGTAGTAGTAGGTACTTTTT
The DNA here is from genome assembly GCA_929108145.2 of Limnephilus rhombicus. Lineage (NCBI taxonomy): Eukaryota > Metazoa > Arthropoda > Insecta > Trichoptera > Limnephilidae > Limnephilus > Limnephilus rhombicus. The sequence continues at coordinate 8,434,677 of OV815277.1, read as the reverse complement.
AATTTTATTGTAGTTTATTAACCCTTAATTACTCGCATGGGGTCAAAGCATTTTCGGATTAAAAAATGAAGCACTTGGCGCGGCCCGATTCCCCCCGCGCCCTCGCTAGCTTCACACTTTTGATAAACTGGTATGCAGAGCTCCGGACCAAATAAGGCCCCTTTCTCTTTAGGGGGGCGTTAAGGGCGAAGTTGGTTAGGGGTGCGTTGGGAGGGTGATCGGTATTGAGGGCGGTCAGGGGGAGATCAGATTGGGATTTGGGGAGGGGGCAGTCAGTTTGGGGAGTGGTGAGAGAGTGGTCGGTCTGGGGGGGCAGTGGGGGAGCGATTGGTTAGGGGGACAGTGGGAGGGCCGTCGGTTAGGGTTGCGGAGAGCGGGCAAACGGTTTGCGGAACAGTGGGGGGGGGAGATTCGAACGAGGGGCAGCGAGGGGGCGATCGGTTTGGGGGACAGTGGGAGGCCTGTCGGTTAGGGGGGAGGAGAGGGGGCGAACGGTTTGCGGGACAGTGGGGAGGAGATTGGTACGGGGGGCAGCGAGGGGGCCATCGGTTTTTGGGGCGGTGAGGGGGCTATCGGTTTGGGTGGCGGTGAGGGGGCGATTGGTTTGGGGGGCGGTGAGGGGTCAATCGGTTTGGGAGGCGGTGAGGGGGCGATCGGTTTGGGGGGCAGTGAGGGGGCGATCGGTTGAGTGGGCAATTGGAGAGCGGTCAGTTTGGAGGGCAACAAGGTGTAGAGCTGCTAGGGGGGTGGTGAGAGGGGGGGGGGCTGGTTGGGATAATGTTACTTGAATCGAGCTGGGGTGAACTGAAGGGGCAGTAGGGGGCAGTAGTAGGGGGACGGGCGTGATGTCTGCGGAGGAGCAATCGAAAGACGTGCTCTTGGACTTCAGGGGACATGTTGTTGTGGTCAGGGTGGTTGTTGAAGAAGTTGGATACTTCATGTGAGAGGCGATCATATTCTTCGTCTGAGGTTGGGCTGGGTTAGTGGGAGAGCGGAGAAGCCATGGTTGTTGATATAGGGGGAGATTTTTAAGAGTTATAAAGATTGAATAGCAAGATTTGAAATAAGTGATTTTACGACTTGGAGGGATCTGCACACCGAGTAAACAAAAGACTTACGTGGAGGAGTGTGGCACGCTGGGGCTGGTCTGTGGTGTAATGCTGAACTGGCGGGTGGTTCAGTGATGATTTCGTGTCGGGGCTGTTCTTTGGCGAGCGATGAGCCCTACTTTTACAAACACGGGGATAACACGGGGAGGACACGAAAGTTCAAATCACTGAAAGTCTGGAGATATTTTAGCGGGAGAAAGCAATGAATGTTGAGTGAAAACAATGGGCACGTGTCGGAAAGGGCGTGGGCGGGGAATACGGTGGATTGGAGACGGTTGGTTTGGCCGACGGCGGTTAGAAATGGCGCGAAACTGTGGGCGCGGCGATGGCGGGCGGCCTTGGGCGGGATGTTCCTTTGGTGAGGCACTGGGGTGGGTGTGGAGACTGTGATGGGATATTCTTTTACTGGGAAAGGCACTTTGTGGTTTTCACGAAACTAGTCTCGAAACTGGCGCGATTTCGTAGGCGGTGGAGAATGACATTTTCGTCAAGCCAGGGAAGAAATATTTTTTTTAGACTGGGTGCTGCGTGAGCTGGGTGCTGCGTATGGAATATTTTTTTTCACTAGCTTCACAACGCGCGTCTAAGTTTGTATTTTAAGTCACGGGAGTGAAACGACGCGAAATTACGTTACTTTTTTGGAAGAGGTAAGTTTTATCGCAAAGTACCAAAAAATGCAAGAAATATACAAGATAATGATCACTCTGAATTATACTGTCAACAGTGTAACAAGAGTGATTCGGAGAGTTCCTAAAAATACGACTATTAACTATGATCTCAGTATACCTAAGTAGAAATTGTTAATTATTGATAATTATTTTAGTTTAACTTGTTTTTGTATAATTAGTTAGCAATTCATATTATTACTTATAGATATTTCAGAATAAACAAAGCACTTTAAAGATGACATAGGCCCTGAGGAAAGTTATTTTCCTCAGGGCCTCCTGTGTGGAGTTATTGAAAAAAAAATAGTTTCATTAACTTATATATTTCAATATATATTAAAAACTACTCATACTATATGGGGTCATCTGTGACCCCATGCGAGCAGTTATGTAATGTTCTTTCTGCGAGTAATTAAGGGTTAAAAGAGTGTCATACAAAGACGTAAGTTTAGAAGAAATTATTTTTTTCAAAGAGTATTTTTGTTTAGTGAACCTAAACAAATTAGGTAAAAAAAGTAATTTTGTTTTCTACCTTTTATTTTATGTTTTTCGTAAAATAACATTATAAAGAAATAATAGGTAAAACACAATATTTCTTTTTTAAAATTTTATTTACAAAGGAGTTGATTTGAAATAAATATGCTAGTACAGTAGGTATATTTATTTCAAATCAATTCTTTATTTCAAAAAGCACAAATAATTTATTTGAAATAAGGAGTGATAGTTATGTTATGTTTATTATTAGTTCAAATATCAGAGACTAAATGATTAATGTATGATTTAAAAATAAAGACTGACTGATTAAGATTTACTATTTTTTTCCACGAAAAAATTACCTTATATGGTAGATTTGGTTTCGGTTTCGGCCGACTCTGAGACCGAAGCCGCAATTAGGTTTCGGTTTCGGTCGGACATAACCTATATTATTGAATCTTAAGTTTAACTGATACAAAGGATATTGATTGATAAAAATATGGTAATAATAATAATGAATGTAATAAAATGAGTTTTCCATGTAATTTCTATTGTAATAAATAACTTCGTTTATATCACGTATAAGATTTTCAAGTATAACTTTTTTTTTTAAATAGAAAGACTAACATTCCTTGGTTACAAATAACCCAACAATGTTTGAAAATCTCCAACTACCAGCACAGAAAGCCGAAAATTTTGCTTGTGTTGTGATGGAGGACTTAGCCAGCCGTGGAATCGAACACGCGACGCTCGGTTGGGACCCAAGCGGTTTGCCCACTCAACCACTGACCGGTCGAACCGGTCGATTACCATGTTGTTTCACGAAACTAACCATCACTCCTTCACCGCCACACAACTGTGTATTGGCACACATTCATTGCTTATTCGCATTAATACACAAAAAAAAACAATAATGGAATTTCAATCACTCATGGGAAAAAACATTTTTTGCGTTGTTACATGACGGTAAAGTGCGTTCACTGCTTAGCCTAATGTGATTTTAAAATACGATTTATAAATAAACAAAATTCTCAAAAACAATCACAAAAAATAGTTAGAATGCGCCCTCTTAGTCATTGTCCATTACTTAGAAAAGATTTGAGTGAAATTAACCAACTATTAACATAGGTACATTAATTAACAATTAAGGGAAGCTACCATTATTCAATAAACAGTTGGTTTCTCCAACGGGATAATATGGATTTTAATGTTAAGAGCCCCTCCGAATATGAATACAAGAAAACCATTTTAAAAGAACATCAAACTAATGACGACACATTTTACGAAAATCACAAATTTTGTACATACCTAAGGTGTAATGATAATAATTAAAGGTAGATTTTAATGACTAGGTCCGCTTGATGACTTAGCAGGGGTGCCCGGGTTTATGGGTTGAGTTTTGTTAAGGGGGGGAGGTAAAGTTTTAAAGGCGAAAAAATTAATTTTTTCATTATTTTTTTTTTTGAGATATGAATTATGTTGGTTTATTTATTCCATACGGTAGGTACCTATCTTCAAAAAAACTTTCAATTAAAAATATCAATAATTAAGTCCATGAGAGCGAATCTCCGGAGGCGCCTCGAAAAAAAGATGTTATGCGGTGAACACTTCGACCAAATAAATATATGGGTGAACATCATAATTCATTACCAATTCATCTTTGAAACACGATCGTACAGGGCGGTTCCAATGAGAAAGAATAATTATTCTCAGTATTCTGCTTTTTAAAATAATAACTCAATATCGATTTTATTTCATTCAAAATTTGCTTTAATTTATACCTACATTCAAAAATGCTGAAAGGCGTGATGATAAAACTAGTAAAATTATGTACTTTTGTAATTATTTTTTGGCCATAAGTATTTATAATTTTTCAATAATGTCTAAGCAAAATAAGAATGTAAAAAAATCTTAAATCAATCAGTTTGTAAGACCGGAAATACATAGACGTATTTTCGTCATAAAACACGTGCGGATCTGACACGAACCCCGTCCCGTTGGCGGCAAGTATCTTTTCTCGGAAGATTTTTTCAATATAGATGAGTGTTTCAGGCTGATAATTATTGCTTATAATGATTTTATTTAAACCAAAATTATAATTCTAAAACATAGCTTTTCCAGATAATTTATTGATTTATTTTACTTTACGATTATATGATTTAAAATGTGTGTTGTATAATACAAAATTTTGTTTTAAAATTTAACAAATCTGCCAACAACCTATGGTAAAACCTTATTATACTAAAAGTGAACATATTTTCTCAAAATTTAAAACATAGCTTTACAAGATAAAAGAACAATCTTTCGAAATCAATTTATAATTTTTTGTGGAAAAGAGTCAATACGTCTAAAATTGATTTAAAAATGACGTATATCAGTTTTTCCCTCTTAAAAGGTGATTTGTTTTCCCAGGTAATCAATCAGGAAGAGTTTTTTTTTTTGCAGCATGTTGAAGTCAAAAATGCGATTATTGCTAAAATTTTTCGGTGATTTTGTTATTATAAAATGTAAAAAAATGGTAAAAAAAACCCTTCCTGATTAGGTACCTGTTGATTTATGTGTAGTAAAAAGTGTACGAAATTTCAAGAGGATCGGTCAAGTAGATTTTGAGTTGTGATGTTCACGATCTTCAAAAATTTGTTTGCGAGAAAATCGATTAAAAGTTTTTTTATATTCTAAATATAGTTGAATCGAGCATGAGGGCCGGTCGCTTGAAACGCTGTATCTTCTTTAGTTTTTTCTGATTTACTTGAAATTTTTATACAATAGGTACTCTCGACATGTTGAAAATTCAGAAAACAAAAATTTAAAAAAAGGTTTTAAAACCTTGCCTCCCCCTTAAGGTTCTGGCGGCCGGTGTGTTTGCCCACCTGCTGCGTGGCGGGCCGGAGGGAAATACTGGTTGAGGGGGTCTTTTGACCTCTCCAGTGAGAATCCCTATACAGCGCCCTTGAGGTGATTTTTTTTACAAAAATGGCGCTCTAGAAATTATCCAAATATTATTATTCATAACGCAATGAAAATTATGTTTATATAACGGATTTTTTCTGAACCCTTTTTGAGAGTACATTTTACAATTTTTATTTAAATTGTTTTAGAAACTGTTAGGTTTTAGTATTTGTTAAATTATAAGTTATTTATTATTAACGTATATATCGTTACTTCCCGAAAGATATAGGAAATTATTAGAGATTATTAACGAATGCCTCTGCGTACCCATTATTTGCAACACTCGTTGTCTAATTTTGATGAATAAAATAGTACACAATAAAAAAATGGACAAGGAGAATTATCATAGCTGCATTATTCACAAAAGTGTTGTGGGCGGAGTTTCTGTTGGCTATTTAAAACCCTATTTAGCAATATTGATAATCATTCTTACCTGATATTTCCCATCGAAAAGTACTGTGAATAACGTTGTAATCTGAATCAAAGTTTTAAGTACCCATTATTATAAATTCATTCAATTCCAAATATTTTGTGAAATAGTGATAATCTCGTAATAGAAGTGACAGTAAATTATCATAATTTGTGTTAACTCGTTGATGGTGATTCAATTTTCGAAGTGTATTGTCAAAACTTCAACAATGAAAGTGGACCAACACATCAGCCTGGGTATGGTGTATTCCGACCATTACTGGGCTCGCCTCAGCATGGATTGGGAACCTCATTCTATCGACATCCCAGACAAAATCCTGCACTGCCAAATCCTCGACAGCCACCCAAACCAACAAGCTGTCGAGGAATACCACATGAACCAGAGGAGGGGCAATGCCGATCTTCCGAACAATCGTGCCCGAGGGAGTAGAAAAAGGCCGCTGGGAAAATATAACAGCATCCATCCAGGCGTGTCCCAAGAGAAGAGAAGAAAGATATTTGCAGAGATGGTTAACGGGCTACCATCACTGAGGTCCTTAAATCATTCTGGCAAGGAAGACGAAACCGCGATATTTTCATCATCGCCTTCAGATTCAACTGGAAGATCCGATTTCTTCAACACCGCTTGTGAAGCCTTGGAAAACGAAGAAAACGAGGCGAGAGAAAACGGGAAGATACGTCTGGCCGTGGAACCTGATTTCATCAACGTTCAAGATGAGATCCTACACCGCCAGATTCTCAACAGTTACCCAAATCAAAATGCGATGAATACGTATTATAAGAACTTCCGCAACATGACGAGAAGCCTTCCAGATCTTCAGAACTTGCCTGTTGATAACCAGAGTACGGGATTATACGAAAGCAACGATTCTCACATCACCACTCGCCACCCTGAGAGGCCAAGGGGGAACCGTGCCTACCCCGAGGATCAGACGGATCACGAAGACAATGCTTGCGACTCGGATAAAGATCTCAGGATATCTGATACCGAGTGCGATGATGATGTCATCGTAGAAAACCTCTGCCAATACTTCAGCCTTCTTCACACCCGGAGCACCCCAAGCATTCGACTAACACCCGGTACTGTATTTAATAACATTTCCATATAACATATGTATTTAGTATGTAGTAATTCTTTAAAAAAAACTATTATAAATTGTTTAAAATTCAATAAATTGTAAATTAATCTCAACAATCTGTTTATTTATTCTCTGCTTTATTTTGTGTATTACAAATATGTGTTTGAATAGGTACCAAAGAAAATTTGAATGGTATTTAACCCATTGGCTTAGTGTTTACTTTTGATATCTGAGAGTAATAATAATATTGGAATCTTTATAACTTAAAAAGTGAATTTAAAAAGTTAAAAGTTAGATATTTTAGGAAAAAAGTCCTTTGGAAGTTATGCTGTAAAATATTAAGATAAAAAGTTTGTATGCGCCATGAACACGAATATATAACATAACAAGAATAAATAGTTTTGATCGTATAAAAAATCAATTCTTCCAAGCAAATGCAGTATTGGATAGAATAACCAATACATTGTTGCATTTGTTTGCCTTTCTTGACTTAATTAGGTTTAAATAGAAATAAATCTACAGCATAGCTCATAAAAAGGGTTTTTTCTAAAATAATTAAATTTCTGCCATCTTTGAGGGAGCAGATTATGAATTGTTTTGTCTTTATACCCATTTTTGGTTTTGACATGTGCGTACTGGAGAATTTTTACTTTAACTATGTAGTATTGCACCCCAAGCAAACACTTTTTCTACTTTTATAATAATTCAAATATTAGAAAAATTCCCACCTTTACTTCTGGTGATATTTAAAACATATCATAATACGCCCTTTCATTGAAGGCGCGAGTTATATTTCAAAATATTAAGATGAATTAAGTGTTTGCGCCATTACATACGCAATACGAATATGAATAAATAGTTTTGCCCATAAACAAACTCAAATCTTTCAAGAAAGGTTAACAAATACAGTATTTTATATATAAATATATCTACTTATACGTATATATTTTTTTAACATTAGCTCCACACCGGAGGCCCTGAGGAAAATAATTTCCCTCAGGGCCAATGTCATCTTAGGGGAAGCTGTGTGGAGGGCTTTTTAAGGAAGGGAAGGATAGTAAGTTCTGGGAAGGAAAAGGGTATGAGGGTTGGGTAGGAATCTGGGGGTCAGTGTGTCCAGGAGTGAAGGATGTATAAATCCATCCCTTCAACTGCGGTGCAAGGCACGAGGTCGAAAGATTCTGGAGAGGATAAAAGACCTCCCTCAATCAGTCTCTCTCGATCCTGCCCACCACGCAGCAGGTGGGCTCACGCATCGGCCGCCAAGACCTGGACAAACCTCACCCCATGAACCTCGGCACCCCTGCTAAGTCACCAAACGTAGCGAATCACTTGGGGTGACCTATGGCAGAGGTATTGGTTATCCAATAAATGGTTCCCGCCTCCCAAATTGTAATTTTAAATGCAATAATCGGTTATTCAATCCAATATTGTATTTCTTTGAAAGATTTGAGTATTGTTATGGATAAAAACATTATTTCATATTAAACAATTAACAAACAATTAATTCATTTTAATATTTTAAAGCATTACTTGATGCGAAAAGCGCCTTTCCCTCAAATAACCAAACTCGCGCCATCTATGAAAGAAGATCATGAATTCTTTTAGTATCTTTGATTTTTTGGTGTTTTCTCTTTCCAATGATTTCTATGAGACCTATAAGAGTTGTTAAGAAAACCGAACAAATTAGTCTGAGGGGTTAATGAAAATTATCGACATGTTTCGATACCAATTGTCCCATCGTCAGGACTGGATATTTCATCAAACAACATTGTTTAAGTTGGATAAGTTTTAAGATTTTCCCGGCCAAAAGCATTTTCGTTATTTGTTTTTAGGGTGTTATGCCGTGTTGCGCTACCTCCTTTTTTAGCCAACGTTTCGGACATCGTTGCAGTGTCCATCTGCCCTGATGATGGACACTGCAACGATGTCCGAAACGTTGGCTAAAGAAGGAGGTAGCGCAAAACGGCATGACACCCCAAAAACAAATAACGAAAACATTGTTTAAATTCGGTATTCAGATGGATTAAATTTATTTAAGTAAAAATAATTAATGATGCAGATATTTTGAAATTAAATTTGTTCAAATTGATATCTGAGACTCTCGACTAGCAATCCGGAGGTCGCGGGTTCAAATCCCGAAGTACGCAAGTAAAATTTATTTACTTCCTATTTGTTTTTAGCAATTATTTAGTAAAAAATACTAACAGTATCCCTCGTGATGATAGACCATAATTCAGAATTGAAATGTTACTTGAAATAGCTTTAGCTGTGTTTAGATAGGTACTTCCCCAGCTTCCTCTTCCCCATCTACTTCAGCCTACCACGCTGCCTTCAGCTTCACACCATTCTCCTATTGGGGATGCCGTAATCTCACGGGCTCCTGGCGGTTGGGAGCATTTGGGACTCTTGTGTAGTATTCACATATTTTATTTTTACTTCCCGATCTTCGTCTTCACTAACTCCTTTCCTTCCCCCACTCGCTTCGTCCTTTCACCATTCCCCAATTATTGCAATAGTCTCATTTGTTGCTGGCTGTTATAATATTTAAAAAAGCAAACTTACAAACTAACGATTACTCCGGAAGAGGATAGACCGGCATGCAGCTGTGTCTCAGCACACATTCATTGATCATTTGCATTCATTCCCTAAAAAACGATGATGGAACGTCAATTACTCATCGGAAAAATATGTTTTGCGTTATTACTTGTCCGTAAAATGCATTCACTGCTTAGCCTAATGGGTTTAATATAATACGATTTATAAATAATGCGTGCGGTAACCGAAATTCTCAAAAACTACCGAAGTGTTAAAACAATCACAAAAAAATAGTTGGAATGCACCCTCTTAGTAATTGACCATTTATTGGAAAAGAGTTGAGATTTACCAACTGTTAGTTGTAATTAGCTTCTATCTAAACATACATTAAATAACAATTAATATAAAGCTACCATTATTCAATAGATTGTTGGATTCTCCAATGGGATAATATGGATTTTAATGGTAATAGTCTCTTCGAATATGAAAACAATAAAGCCGTTTTAAAAGAACATAAAATTAATGACTTTACATTTCAGGAAAACACCAAAAGTTGAGCATACCTAAGGTGTAATGATAATAATTAAAGGTAGATTTTAGTGGCTACGTTTGATGACTTAGCAGGGGTACCCGGGTTCATGGGTTGAGGTTTGTCAGGGTCTTGACGGCCGATGTGTCTGCCCACCTGCTGCGTGGCGGGCCGAGAGAGACTAGTTGATGAGGTCTTTTGACCTCTCCAGTGAGAATCCTTATAAGACAATAAAACTTTTTTGTCGTCGTTTCCACACCATCCAATTAAACGTCACAATATGGCGGTAGAAATATTAGATATCTTAATAAAGTCATTCAGAATCGTTGTTTCTAAAATCTAAAGTAATTAGATATGAAATAATAAGACTCTGCAAATCACAATGATACCATCAAACATAATCATTAATCATAAACCAAAAGAAAACAGGAGGACATGTAGCCAAACTACCCAAAAAGCGATTTAAATATTTGTAAAAGGCACGAGGCATTTGTAAACAAAATCACGCAATAGTAAGTATTTAATAAAACTCGATGTGACCCCGTTTTTATTTTCATGAAAAGATCAGATTTTTAATGATTGTTAAAGTTTATGTTGTTGAAGATGTAAATTTAATATTTCATTGATTAATGCAAACAACGAATAATAAAGGATTGTGTATGATAACATTTACGCCATTGGATGGGAGACGTCTACTAATATCTACAGGAATTCCAAAAACTGAACAAATCGGACTAATACCTATGAGAACCAAAGTGAGGACGAGTATCTACAGCTCAAACTGCTGACTAATATCTATGAGAACCAAGGTGAGGACGAATATCTACAGCTCAAACTGCTGACTAATATCTATGAAAACCAAAGTGAGGACGAATATCTACAGCTCAAACTGCTGACTAATATCTATGAGAACCAAAGTGTGGACGAATATCTACAGATCACATTTTTAATGATTGTTAAAGTTTATGTTGTTGAAGATGTAATTTTAATATTTAATTGATTTTAATGTAAACAACGAATAATAAAGGATTATGTATGATAACATTTACGCCATTGGATCGGAGACGTCTACTAATATCTACAGGAATTGCAAAAACTTAACAAATCGGACTAATACCTATGTGAACCAAAGTGAGGACGAATATCTACAGATCCAACTGCAGACTAATATCTATGAAAACCAAAGTGAGGACGAATATCTATAGCTCAAACTGCTGATTAATATCTATGAGAACCAAAGTGTGGACGAATATCTACAGCATTCGCAGAGATTGGATTTGCAATTAAATTAAAATTTAGTCTGTTACCATTACCATTACATGTCAGTTAGGTTAGGTTAGGTAAGGTTAGGTTAGGTTGGATTGTGGTGCCATGTATTTCGAAATAAATAAATATCTTCGTATGGATGACCTCTATGTTTGTTCAATAAATTATTGTCCTCGTAAACAGCAAAATACGTAATATTATGCTAGAACTTCATGTACGTACTATAAGAGTGTTTAACCAGCCAGCGGCTGAAAATCCACATTTTGTCGAAAGATGTTCTTACGTCCGTGCAGGTTGGTAACAATGAGAAATATTAAGTATTCCACGTACCAGCTTTTTAAAATTATAACTCAATATCGATTTTATTTCATTCCAAATTTTCTTTAATTTATACCTACATCCTAAAATGCTGAAAGGCGTGATAATGAAACTATTACAATAATGTACTTTTTGTAATTATTTTTTGATTATAAGTATTTATGATTTTTCAATAATGTCTAAGTTAAATAAGAATGTAAATAAATTCTGAAATATATTAGTTTGTAAGTGCGCAAATAAATACACCAACGGACCAATTTTCGTCAAGAAATACATGTACGTATGTATTTTTTAATGATTTTATTTAAACTAAAATTAAAATTCTTAAACATGCGATACCCAGATAATGTATTGATTTATTTTACTGCACGATTGTATGATTTGAAATGGTTGTGGAATAACACAAAATCTATTTTGAAAATTTAACAAATCTGCCAACGACCTATGGTGTAACCTTATTATACTAAAAATAAACATTTTTTCTCAAAATTTAAAACATTCGAATGCTTGATAAAAGAAATCCATTTATAATTTAGAAATCTATTTATAATTTTTGTGAAAAAGAGTCAATACGTCTAAAATCTGATTTAAAAATGACATATTTCTGGTTTTCTTTGGTAATACGTTTATTAAACGTTTAAGCCTGTACGTAATTAGTAATTAAGTAATTGAAGTAATTTATGCTTTTCCGTACAACCACTTGCTCAGCTGCCCTCTGTAGATAGTAGTCCAACCTACGCTCCATAGATATTAGCCACCACTGGGATCGTCATAGATATTCGTCCGACCTTAGCTCTGTGGATATTAGTCCTCACTCTGAAGTTCATAGATATCCAACATATGAGCCGTAGATATTCGCCCGACATACAGGCTGTAGATAATAGTATCTGGAGTAATTGGATGTATGATTTATTAACCCACCACTCTAGGAACTAACAAAGTATCTAGATTATATTATATAAAATCTAAATGGCCCCTACTCAACATCTGATTTAAAGTACTGCTTGCAGGACTGCATACCGTACTGCAGTATTACCCCTAAATGAATTATTATCATTCCGCCGACCCAACAAAGGGAAAATACCTAATAATTCGGCTGGTGGTTGTGCCTACTAACGATCTGATTTGCAGAGATTGCATGCAGTCTTGCAAGAAGTGCTTTAAATCGATGGTGATTTTAACCTTCGTATCCATCCATACAGGTAGGTAATGCTGTATCGATCTAGAGCTTTTTGGAACAAACTCTTCAACAAGGTTTTTGGTGTGAAATTTCGTACGAATACAGGAAAATGTCGCCGCCTCCTTAATTGGGTACCCCCTTAATGCCATTTCAAGCAACGTTTCAATTCTGAATGGTGGTCTTACACCAGGGCCATACTGAGAGTATCTTCCACTCTGGAACGTGCCGCTAATATAATATATATTATTTTAAATGAATAAATTGTGAAATAACTAGTGATGCAACGAATACTACTTTTACGAATACGAATATCAAACCTACTATCCGGCGAATACGAATACGAATAACTTGGCAGAGTATGTAATAAACCACTAATTTATTTAACCTTTTTCTAAAATTATTATTTTTAATTGTTAAACTAACGTTTAAGGCAAGATTTTTATGCATAGCACAAAGGGTAACAATTATTATAAGCAATAATAATCAGCCTGAAACACTCATCCACATTGAAAAATCTTCCGAGAAAAAATACATGACGCCAACGGGACTTGAACCCGTGCCCTTCTGATTGCCGGTCAGCTGCTCTCCCAATTGAGCTATGGCGGCTTATCTTATACCCGCCAAATGATTCAATATATACTAGTGTTTCATTCAACAATTACTGCTTATTTTATTTTTTCCACCTGAAAACAACCAACTTTATTTTTGCGAGAGAGACACTGTTAGTGTTAAATCCGTCGCTACGTGGCGTCGAGACAAATTATGTCTTCATTTATTGGGGAAATACTTATATTAATTATTGTTTTTAATTGTTAAACTAACGTTTAAGACATGATTTTTATGGATAGCACAAAGGGTAACAATTATTATAAGCAATAATTATCATAGCTTAATTGGGAGAGCAGCTGACCGGCAATTTAAATCTGGTGCGTAAGAAACTAGCGAGTTCCCGGCTTGCACTGAGATAAAGTGTTTGTGTTTTATCTCTGTTTATTGAAGTGCTTTTGGATACATATTTTTTTGGGTTTTTCCGTTATGTGCATACATGAATAAATCGGAACATTTTCCGATGCATCGGCATTTAAAAAAAAAATAATATAGGTTAAAGTGTCTGACCGAAATTTCGCTTTTGGTTTCGGTTTCGGCCTAGTTTCAGCAAAAAAAACGTGTTTCGGCTTTGTTTCGGTTTCCGCTGCCATCCAGCGAAATTACGGCCGAAACCGAAACTGAATGCGGGAACAACTATTTAGTGCTGCAGGTAAGATTTATTCAGACAGGAGTGGCAATTTGCGCGGCGAATTATTGTTCCTCACTTATTTAATTACTAGTCTACTAGCTGGTACCCGGCATGCGTTGCTATGCCATTTAATAAAGAAATTGTTTCTTCCTGCGCGTCCTTCCCCATTCGTCCCGTTCACCTTCCTCCTCCCCTTCCTCCCCCGCGCCCCCTTCCCACTCCTCCTTCTCCACCTTCCCTCTTCTTATCCTACTCCTCCTTCTTCCCCGGTCCCGCGAACCTCCCTCCCAAGTTCCCCGCCCTCCCGGGTTTCCTTCCCCCCTCCTGCATTCCATACATTCATTCCCGATACATTCAGTTATCAAACAGCTCGCGTGCCACATATTGCAATTTTTTGTACTAATTTCAAGATGCCAGAGCTCGTTTATGTTTTTCTGATGTATGAGCTATATTAATGTAAAGTTTCATTAAAATCCAATCATTCACATTCATTCCCGATACATTCAGTTTTCAAACTGCACGCGTGCCACCTATTACAATTTTTTATACAAATTTCATAATGCCAGAGCTTAACAGTAGTTTTATAAAAAATAACGAACAAAAAAAGAATTATTTAATTTGGTGCAGTCGTTCGGAAGTTATGCGCATACATACATTTCGGCGATTCATTACGACGCCAACAAAGCACTCTTTTTAGGATGAATTGCCTAATTTAAAAAAAAAATCGTTCCCAAGGCAACGATTTGTTTGCTTTTCTTCTGACGTTTGCAATTTTGTTATTCTGAATGTACCAACCAAAGATATTGAAATTTAAGTAGATGTGCTATCTGCTGTTTTTACTATGTGGGTCTGCGCTTCCGGGTGTCGCCGATATTGTTTACCAATTAACAAATAAACTAAAAGAACAAATAATTAAGGAATAAACCGAACGAACGTTAAACTAAATGAACGAATTCTTTCCTCATTCAAAATATATTGTTAACCAATATTAATGCACATTTTCAAAAAATCAACGAAATGAACAAATTCTTTTTGTATGAAAACTACGCTAATTAGCGCGTAGTCCGGCGACAGTTGCGCGGACACCATAGCATATCTCTTCTGTATTTGAATATCTTTGGTACCAACAAACTAATGACGACACATTTTAGGAAAATCACAAATTTTGTACATACCTAAGGTGTAATGATAATAATTAAAGATAGATTTTGATGACTATGTCCGTTTGATGACTTAGCAGGGGTGCCCGGGTTTATGGGTTGAGTTTTGTTAAGGGGGGAGGTAAAGTTTTAAAGGCGAAAAAATGCATTTTTTCATTATTTTTTTTTGAGGTATGAATAATGTTGGTTTATTTATTCCATACGGTAGGTACCTATCTTCAAAAAAAAATTCAATTAAAAATATCAATAATTAAGTCCATGAGAGCGAATCTCCGGAGGCGCCTCGAAAAAAAAAATGTTATGCGGTGAACACTTCGACCAAATAAATATATGGGTGAACATCATAATTCATTACCAATTCATCTTTGAAACACGATCGTACAGGGCGGTTCAAATGAGAAAGATTAATTATTCTCAGTATTCTGCTTTTTAAAATAATAACTCAATATCGATTTTATTTCATTCAAAATTTGCTTTAATTTATACCTACATGCAAAAATGCTGAAAGGCGTGATGATAAAACTAGTAAAATTATGTACTTTTGTAATTATTTTTGGTCATAAGTATTTATAATTTTTCAATAATGTCTAAGCAAAATAAGAATGTAAAAAAATCTTAAATCAATCAGTTTGTAAGACCGGAAATACATAGACAAACTGACGTATTTTTTCACAAAACACGGTGCGGATCTGACACGAACCCCGTCCCGTTGGCGGCAAGTATCTTTTCTCGGAAGATTTTTTCAATGTAGATGAGTGTTTCAGGCTGATAATTATTGCTTATAATGATTTTATTTAAACTAAAATTATAATTCCAAAGCATAGCTTTTCCAGATAATTTATTGATTTATTTTACTTTACGGATTATATGATTTACAAAATATTATAATACAAAATTTTGTTTGAAAATTTAACAAATCTGCCAACAACCCATGTTAAAACCTTATTATACTAAAAATGAACATATTTTCTCAAAATTTAAAACATAGCTTTACCAGATAAAAGAACAATCTTTCGAAATCAATTTATATTTTTTTGTGGAAAAGAGTCAATACGTATAAAATTGATTTTAAAATGACGTATTTCAGTTTTATTTGGTTATTCCCTCTAAAAAGGTGGTTTGTTTTCCCAGGTAATCAATCAGGAAGAGTTTTTTTTGCAGCATGTTGAAGATAAAAATTCGATAATTATTAAAATATTTTGGTGAATTTGTTATTATAAAATGTAAAAAAATGGTAAAAAACCCTTTCTGATTAGGTACCTGTTGATTTATGTATAGTAAAAAGTGTAAGAAATTTCAAGGTTGTGATGTTCACGATCTTCAAAAATTTGTTTGAGAGAAAATCGATTTAAAATTTTTTTATATTCTAAATATAGTTGAATCGAGCATGAGGGCCGGTCGCTTGAAACGCTGTACCTTCTTTAGTTTTCTCTGATTTACTTGAAATTTTTATACAATAGGTACTCTCGACATGTTGAAAATTCAGAAAAAAATAATTAAAACCTCACCCCCCCCCCCCCCCCTTACGGTCTAGGCGGCCGGTGTGTCTGCCCACCTGCTGCGTGGCGGGCCGGAGAAAGATACAGGTTGAGGAGGTCTTTTGACCTCTCAAGTGAGAATCCCTATACAGCGCCCCTGAGGTGATTTTTTACAAAAATGACGCCCTAGAAATTATCCAATTATTATTATTATTTTTCATAACGCAATGAAGATTATGTTTATATAACGTATTTAACTACCCAAAAAGCGATTTAAATATTTGTAAAAGGCCAAAACAGACATCGCAAAGGTAAGTATTTAATAAACCTCGATGAAAACCCGTTTTTATATTCATGTAAAGATCACATATTTAATGATTGTTAAAGTTTATGTTGTTGAAGGTGTAAATTTAATATTTCATTGATTGTATTGTAAACAACGAACAATAAAGGATTATGTATGTTAACATTTACGCCATTGGATGTATTATTTATTAACTCCAGGAACTAACAAAATATCTAGGTATTATTATATAAAATCTAAATGGCCTCTACTCAACATATGATTTAAAGTACTGCTTGCAGGACTGCATGCTGTACTGCAGTATTACCCCCAACCGAATTATTATTATTCCGACGGCCCGACAAAAGAAAAAAATACCTAATAATTCGGCCGGTGGTTTAGCCTACTAACAATCTGACTTGTGGAGACTGCATTCAGTCCTGCAAACAGTGCTTTAAATATGATGGTGAGTTTAACTTTCGTGCCCATCTATAGTAATGCTGTAGCGATCAAGAGCTTTTTGAAACGAACTCGTCAAAAAGGTATTTGGTTTGAAATTTTGTACGAATACAGGTTCATGTTCAGATGCAAAAAAAAACAAGATATTGAAATGAAAATATATATTTGTAGTAGTAAGTTTATTATAATAAAGAATTGTAGGGAAGCATAACATTAATACACACTGAAAATTATATATAATAAGCAGCATATATATCATATGGTAGATATCATACAGGTAATCTTCTCACTTTCATAATAAAATAAAATAAAATAATCATTTTAAAATGGAACTAGAGAAATCTTTTCAGTGGGTAATTAATTACCTATAACAAATTTCAATTAAAATATATTCCAAAAATAAGCAGGTAGAACAGTAGTCTTGTTGAATATGGGACTGAGATTGGGTATTAACCCCAGACATGTCGAAGCATTGGCAGAATCCTTAGACGGTTTTCTCACTTTTCAACTCAGAAGAACTAACTCTCAAGAACTCTGCTAAACCAGTTACGTACTTAATCCATATTTGGCAAGGTCTATTAGAATGATGCACTTAAAATGATATTTTTTTCCATTTGCTTGTTTTTCCTCGTCTCAATCGCCGCGTTCGGATGATCGATAAGTCTCTGTATCCTCTCGCCGTGGATTTTGAAGCGTTGTAACGTCTCGTTATTTTCTTGGATCATGCGGTCAATCCTATCCAGGCGGGCCTCTTGTAATTTATTCTCCGTGTTGATTAGATCTGCATCGCCTTCCTCCTCGGCGTTTGCTTTTGCCTCGTTTTGTCTGAATTCTCGGAGTTCTTCCTCGGAGTCACATGCTTCGTCTTCTGAATCGCTGACAAATCTCATTCTCTCGGGATATCGCCACAGGAAGTCGTCCAAAGCTTCGCAGATGGCGTTGAAGAAATTGGAAGAAGAACTCTCAGTTAGATCTGAAAGTGAAGGTGAAAAAGTCTCGTCCTCGTCGTCAGAGTGATCCAGAGACCTCAATGTCGGTGTCACGCTCGGATGGATGCTGTGTTCCTCGACAGCTTGTTGGATTGGGTAGCTATCGAGGATTTGGTCGTGCAGGACATCGTCTCGGATCTCGAATGAGTGAGGTTCCCGATCTGTGCTGAGGCGATCCCAGTAACGGTTGAAGGACACTGTACCCAGGCTGATGTGGTGGTCCATTTTCGTGGTTGAAGTTGAATTTAAAACTGAATCACAAACGATACGGATTATGATTACTTGCTGACACTTTTAATACGACACTCTGTCTATTTCACAAAATATTATGAATAAAAATTATTTATAATAATACTGTTTGGTTTGAATAACACCGATGTTCAAGTTATTAACTGTTGTCCCGATACGAAATATCAATTAAGAATGATTATCGATATTGCTAAATAAAGGCTTATATAGTCAACAGAGACCACGCCCCCGCCCCTAGCCCACCCCTTCTCCCTGAATCAGTTGCCACCCTAGCGGCCAGGAGTGGAGCTAACTAAGGGATAATGACAATAATTATTGTAAGAGTTATTTGATGTACTTTCTGTAGGTAGTGTTTTATTCAGATGCGTTTGTATTTCATTTGGTACATCGCTCAATCCCGGCATTCAGAATTGAAACGTTGCTTGATTTTTTTTCACATTAGCTCCACACGGGAGGCCCTGAAACAAAAAAATCCCTCAAATCCTATGTCATCTTTGGGGATGCTGTGTGGAGGGTATTTTTTAAGGAAATGAAGGAGAGGAAGTTCTGAGAAGGAAAAAGGTGTGAGGGGTGTGTAGGGATCTGGGTGTCAATGTGTTCGGGAGGGACTTTTCAATATTTTCAATTCAAAATGACACTCGTACGAATCCATTCCTCCCACTGCGGTGCAAGACGATGAATCGAGAGAGTCTGGCTGGCGAGGTCTAGTTTAGTTCCCCCTTAAACAGACTCCCGATCCGACCCGCCACGCAATGAGTATGCAAACGCATTCACCGTAAAGACCTAGACAAACCTTACCCCATGAACCCGGGTACCCATGCTATATCACAAAACGTAGGAAACCACTTGGGGTGACCTATGGTAGGGTTGTTGGGTAACCAATAATTGTTTCGCCGGACTGCAGTGCCCATACTCGCCTTCCAAATTGAAATGATTTTGGTAATGTTTGGTGACTAGATCTAAATATCCAGGTACTTCCAAATCTCCCACTTCTCATTTTCTACCCCTCCCACTCCCTTCAGCCTCACAACCAACTTTTTTGGCCATAAGCTGTAAATAAAATTTCATATTTTAGTTCAAATTATAATTACATATTATATTTAATTTCAATAATAATCGGTGCATTTCTTTTTATTTATGAATAAAGTGGAAGTGGAAGATACTCTCAGTATCGCCCTGGTGTAAGACCACCAATCAGAATTGAAACGTTGCTTGAAATGGCTTCTGCCGTGTTTGGTGACCAGTTCTGAATAGCCGTGTACTTCTCCACCTTCATCTTCTCCATATCCTTCCCCTCCCCACTACCTCATAACATACCCCGATTGGGGATGCCATAGTCCCACTGGCTCCAGATGGAAGCAGTTGGGACTCTTGTGCGGTATTCATGTAAAAAAAAAAACTTTCTTTGCGATATGCGTATACCATTTCTGGGCCCAACTGTCAATTGCACCGGGAAAGGAATTAATTAAATTTGGTATAAAACAGCTTTTATTAATATTATCATAAAAATACGCTTCCATTTGCAACAGGTGAATAGAAAAGCTTTTTATAAATATCTGAAAGCTAAGAAGCGAATTAAATGTGACTCACTTCGCAGGGGACATTTTAAAGAATTTTCGGGAAAGATTTTGATTCCATCACAATGTTTGACAATAATTAGTTTTAACCGATTTCTTGGAAATATCGGTAAGAGACATTAAGGGTGGAGATGTTAATCACCTGACAGATAGCTTTATGCCCGCTCTTGGTGACTCATTATAATTACCCTTACCCTTTTTATAAAATTAAAATATATATAAAACTAGCTGGTTCCCGGCATGCGTTGCTATGCCAATTAATAAAGAAATTGTTTCTCCCTGTGTATCTTTTCCCGTTCATCCCGTTCCCCTTCCGCCTACCCTTCCTCTCACATGTCCCTTCCCCTCTCTCGTTCCCACTCCGCCTCCTCCACCTTCCCTCTCCACACTCCACTTCCCCCCTTTCCCCGTCCCGCAAACCCTCCTCCCGAGTTCCCCTCCCCTTCCCGCATTCCATACATTCAGTTTTCAAACAGCTCGCGTCCCACCTAATGCAATTTTTAATACAAATTTCATAACACCAGAGTTCACTACTAGTTTTATACAAACCTTGTCCTGATAATAACCAACACAAAAAAAAGAATTAGCCAATTTGGTGCGGTCGTTCGGAAGTTATGCGCGTACATTTTTATTTATATAGATTGCTATAGATTAAACCCCATTTTCATGAAAAAAATATAAAATTAGAAACTAATTTAAACAACCAGTGTGTCATCTTTAGGTCATAAAAACACAAATTTGATTTAATGTGTAAGTAGATAAATATACACGAAAAAAACACTAAATATTGATAAATACTCAAATACTCAATTGGACTATTTGTCCGTAAATAAATAAATAAATAACACCCTACAAAACAACATTATTGGAAATGGGTACACAGATATTAAAAAAGATATATACGTAAAAAATGAATAATGTAGATAATTTGAAATTGAATTTGATCAAATCGCTGATTAAGGCTCTCGACTAGCAATGCGGATGTCGGGGTTCAAATCCCGACGTACGCAAGTAAAATGTATTTAATTTTTTTGTTTTGTTCCGTAATTATTAAATTAAAAATAATATAATAGTATTTTTGCGGCACGTTCCAGAGTGGAAGATATTCATATTATCCCCCCGTATATATCACCACCATTCACAATTATTTTTTTGCTTGAAATGGCTTTAGTGGTATTTGCCGATACGATACGAATATATTGAGTGGTGAGCACTGCCTTGAACCTTACAACATTCTCCAATTGGGGATGCCATAGTCTCACTGGCTCCTGGTGGTTGAGAGCATTTTGGACTTTTATTTTATTTTTACTGCCCTGTGTTTCTCCTCACCAACTCCTTCCCTTCCCCTTTCACCATTCCTCAATTATAGTCCCACTTGCCGCGGGCAGGTAATAACGTTTAAAATATGATCACAATGATAAATACATCTAGTGCAGTTTACACGCGTTGGAAGCGAAAATTTACCAAAACAATACTTGAAAAGTGAGGTCATAATCAAAGTGACCAATAATAATAGTGTAATTTCCGTTTCATATCTCAACCAATAGGAGCCTTTAAAAATGACGTCATAATCAAAGCGCCCAATGAGCACAATTTCCGTTTCATCCGAAATCCAAATCAGGCTATAGAAGTTTAACTTCAAATAGCTAACCTATAAACTAACCATTAGTCCGTGTCCCCACATGATAGACAGAAAGGATAGACCGCCATACAGCTGTGTCTTGGCACACATCCATAGCTCATACACAAAAAAATAATGGAATTTCAATCACTCATAGGAAAAACATTTTATGTTTTTTATTGTCGGTAAAGCGCTTTCACTGCTTAGCTTCTTAGTGATTTTTAAATACTATTTATAAACTTTTCATGGGGGTTAAAATGCAAGTAGGATTATCAAATACTTAAAAGAAATCTAAGTGTAAAAATAACCTGTTAAAATAGTTAGAAGGTTCCTCCACACTACACCCGAGCGTTAAAAAATTACGAAGAATAATGTCGAAAAAATATTGAATACGGTGTTATTTATATTTTCGTAGCTTTATGGCTCCCGTGGAATTTCTGAAATTCTCTAGCCATCCCCGCCCACACATTTAATCGTAATACGTTTAATGTATCATATCGCTGTGCGAAAATGGGTGACCGGACAACTCAGAATTAAATCAACTCAGAACCTCATTTGAAAAATAATTGAGGGTGATGAAAAAACTATAAAAAATGATTAAACAGGTTACGTTAAGTTAGGGTTTTGTGCTATTTAAAGCTTATTGTTTTTCAGAGCTTTGAATGACTTTTCAAAGTGGTGTTGATTTTACTTGATTCTGAGTTGGCATGGAACCGCGAATATGAATGAATCGTGCACTCCTTTAGAGTAGGTTCGATATAATTCTCTGAGTCATTGATATATTTTACATCGGACGTAAAAGCGGGAATACAATTTCAATACCTTTTGAAGGTTGTACCCATAAAAGTAATATACATATATTTTTAAATAAGCTCCACATAGAAGGCCCTGAGGGGAATTTTTTTCTCAGGGTCTCCTGTGTGGAGCTAACGTACAAAGAAAATTTCGCTATAAAAGAAAATTTGAACTAATGACCAACCCGGTTAAGTTTTTATCCGAAAAATTGCTTAATTCATGGGGTAAAAATAAAGTTTAAACATATTGTGATACAAATCACTAATCAAGAAACAATAATTTCTCAAAAAATATTGGCCTCAATACCTGCTTAATGTGTTTTAAATTACGTTAAGAATATTATTACAGGGGGGTTAATATTTGTGTAATTAGCAAATGCCTGAAACCCATTATATTAGTGAAAAATCCCTCCAAAAGTTTAAGAATTACCTACTCAGTGCCATTGTCCATTATTAGAAATGGGTTATTTAAATTAGCAAGGAGAATGTAATTTTAACATTAGTTTGTACACGGTTGACATTTGTCACGTGAGAACGGGTCGTTTCTTCGACTCGTTCTTGTGTTCAACAGCTCGGCTGTGGAATAATTTGCCGTCCTCTGTGTTTCCTCCTTCCTACAACATGGGTCTCTTCAAGACCAATGTTCATTCCTTCCTCTCCTCAAAAAGACCCTCCACACAGCATCCCAGATGACATAGGCCCTGAGGGAAATTATTTTCCTCAGGGCCTCCTGTGTGGAGTTAATGTAAAAAAAAAAAAAAAGTACAATATATACATTAAATAGCACTTGAGGTTGAATTCACATGATTCAAAATTGAGATATATTAATGTACCTATTCACTTTTAAACACACAAAATAAAGCAAA
Source organism: Limnephilus rhombicus (assembly GCA_929108145.2). Classification (NCBI taxonomy): domain Eukaryota; kingdom Metazoa; phylum Arthropoda; class Insecta; order Trichoptera; family Limnephilidae; genus Limnephilus; species Limnephilus rhombicus. The sequence goes on along the minus strand of OV815277.1, from coordinate 8,411,428 downwards.
TAATAATTAAACAGCTTTTTGAAATTAATATAAAATTTATTGAAATTAAAACAATATTATAGGTAGGTATACTAAATAAATATGTCACATGGAAATATTATTAATAGTACGGGATGTGAGTCGAACGCTTGGGGTTCTCCGGGTGTGAAGAAGGCTGAAGTGTTATGTTACTGTGGTTACCACGAGGCAAGTTCTGAAGGTCTGGAAGGATTCTCGTCTGGTTTTTATATGTTTTCATCTCATTTTGATTTGGGTATTTATCGAGAATCTGGCGGTGTGGGACCTCGTTTATAACGTCGATGGAATCAGGCTCTACGGCCAGACGGGAGGGTGAAGATGAAAATTTTGCAGTCTCGTCCCCGTTGTCAGAATGATTTAAAGACCTTAGTGATGGTGGTCCGTTTATCATTTCTGCAAATATCTTTCTCCTTTTCTCTTGGGACACGTCTGTAACGATGCTGCCATATTTCCCAATCGGCCTTATCCCTCTCCCTCGGACATGAACGTTTGGATGTTCGGCATTGCTCCTCATCTGTTTCTGGTAGTTTATGTAGTATTTCGCAAGAGCTTTTGGGTTTGGGTAGCTGTCGAGGATTTGGCAGTGCAGGATTTCGTCTGGGATGTTGATTGAATGTGGTTCCCAATCCATAGTGAGGCGAATGTGGTTGTAATGCACCGTACCCTGGTCGATGTGATGGTCCATGGTTGAAGTTTTGACAGTAGACCTCGGAAACTGAATCAACATTAACGAGTTGATACAAATGATGATTATAAACTGTCACTTTTAATACGAATTTATCACTATTTCACAAAATATAATTAATTGAATATAAATATAATAATTGGTACTTCTAACTTTGATTCGGGATATTAACGTTATTCACTGTTCTTTTCGATAGGAGAAATCAAGACAGACTGATTACCGATATTGCTAAATAAGGGCTTAAATACCCAACATAGGCCACGCCCCCACCCTAGCCCATCCCCCTCCCTAAAGCAGTTGTGACCCTAGCGGCCAGAAGTGGAACTAACTAAGGGATTGTCATATACAATGATTATTGTCTTCACTCAATTTATGTAGGTAGTTATATTAGTGGTGGGGCTGGATTATTTATTTTAATTCCTACGTACTTTTTGAAACAACATAAAAAACCTCCACGATCAAGGTTCTTAATTTCTTTCTTCTTTATGAGTTTTAGCAGAGCTCCTACTATCTATTCAAACTCAAAAATTTAAATAACTAAATAAAAAGAAAACTTTTCCCCTTCAAAGAAAGTATTGTCCCCGTGAGGTGTAACTAGAAGCGATATTTTAATAATTTAAGCAAAGTACGAGTATTCAATGTTTATTCATTTGTTTTTCATATAAATTAAATAAGACGGTTTAAGATCGATAAAGACTGATTAAAATAGGTAGACACTAATTGCAAATATAAAAACTTCGGACACGTAGAGTGGAGGAACAGAGAAGGGAATATCCGGAGAATGTATGACCTGAATAGATGGAGATGTCGGAGGTGACCGAGGATGGTAGGTAGGTACTAATACTATCGCCGAAGAATAGAAATATTTAATGCTTTTTGACCTGATCTAAATATTCAGGGACTTCCCATTTTTTCTCTTTCTCGTCTAATTCTCCACCCTCCAGCCTCACAACATGCACACCAACAGATGTGCGTTTTTTTTTAACTCAAATTTCTTTAACCACTTTCCATAATTGTGCCTTTTTGATGTTAAACTGTACATGGAAATTTGTATGCATTTAGGTTCGCTTAGAATTTTTTTATTTAATTTAATTTCCACGGGGTTCGATTTCGGTCTTAATTTATTTAAAAAGAAATACCTTTCTTTACGACATGGATACACCATTTTTAAATCTAGTTGCCAATTACACCGGGAAAGGAACTTACAAAAGTTGAATTTAAAAAGCATACCTACTTACTTTCAACCCAATAATAAGAATTTATTTGTGACTATTTTCGACCGATTTCTTGGAAAAATCGATTAGAGAACATTAATGGTGGATATATGGCAATCACCTGGACAGATAGAAAGATACCCGCTCTTGGTGACTCATAATAATAATTATAAACTACTTGCTGAAATCCCCGGCGATGCCCGGGCTTTACACAGAGTTGTCGAAATCAAATCGTAGACAGTGACCTTACTTTGCATATAAATCAAATCCACATCGCCCGTTTGCCAGCCCGCTCATCCACCACGTACAGACATTCTTCTTTATATATCACATATTTCAACCAATTTACAAAAACCATGACAAATTATACCTTAACCATCCTTATGAATCACTCAGATATTATTGGTGAAAACCGTATGAAAATCCTTTAAGTAGTTTTTGAGGTTATCGCGAACAGACAGACGGACTTTAATTTTAATATATGTAGAGATGGATGACATATATTGGTAACGCTAAAGATGTGCATGTTGGTGTAACCTGATAAAGTTTTTGTAAAATTAAAATAACGATTGAAAAATAATGATTTGGTATAGCACGTAAGAGGATGTGTAACAAATATAGTTTGTAAGATTCGTGAAGAAATCAAGAAATGATATTTTTGTTCAAATATTTTTATTTGCTTCTATATTATAATGTAAAGAAAAATATCTTAATTATTATAAGCAATAATTATCAGCCTGAAATACTCATATTGAAAAATCTTCCGAGAAAAGATACAGAGCACAGGCGTCGGGTGGGAATGCTATCCTTGTTCTACCGGTATTACAATGGAAGATGCTAACTAAGGAACTAGCATCATTGATCCCTTCGGCACCGGTGCATAGTCGGGAAACACGCCAAACGCGTGCCCAACATTTGTACACAGTTGACATTTGTCACATGAGAACGGGTCGTTTCTTCGACTCGTTCTTGTGTTCAACAGCTCGGCTGTGGAATGATTTGCCGGCCTCTGTGTTTCCTCCTTCCTACAACATGGGTCTCTTCAAGACCAATGTTCATTCCTTCCTCTCCTCAAAAAGACCCTCCACACAGCATCCCAGATGACATAGGCCCTGAGGGAAATTATTTTCCTCAGGGCCTCCTGTGTGGAGTTAATGTAAAAAAAAAAAATACATGACGCCAACGGGACTTGAACCCGTGCCCTTCTGATTGCCGGTCAGCTGCTCTCCCAATTGAGCTATGGCGGCTTATCTTATACCCGCCAAATGATTCAATATATACTAGTGTTTCATTCAACAATTACTGCTTATTATATTTTTTCCACCTGAAAACAACCAAAAATATGTTAAATGTATTTTTTTCAACCTTGATCCTTTTTATAGTCATTGCGATCTCCAACTTAACATTACTTAATGAAATCTCTTTAACAATATATTACTTTCGTGGGCAATACCAATTAGTAAAAAGGTCACAAACGACCACCTGTACATTTCTTATAACCCCAACTTTTGTAAATATATTTAGTAATGGGCCAGTTTTGATATTTTCCTCAAATCTAATGAGAATTCATACGTGATTTTCATTATCGTGTTCATTTCGGATATTTTTATTGTATTTGTATTCGGAGGGATTCACCATTAATATTATATGGTACGTACTTACTATTTTAGTTGAATCATGGTAATTCAATCTTAATTGTTATTTAATGTATATAATATTCAACCAAACGATGTTAAAATTACATACTCCTTGCTAATTTAAGTAACCCATTTCTAATAAATGTACAATGACTCAGAAGGTAAATTATAATACTTTTATGACGGGTTTTTCACTGGTGATGCAATTTCTAATTACACAAATATTAACCCACGTGTTGTATTATTCTTTAGCTGATTTAAAACACATTAAGCTGGTATTGTAGCCAATATTTTTGTTTTCAGAAATTCTTACATATTTATTAGCGATTTATTATCACTTGTTTAAGTATTATTTTTTTTAGCTCCCTGAACCAGGGAATTTGACAATTGAAGATTAAACCTATCTTAGGTTTTTTTTTTATTTAATTTTTTTCAAATGAAAATTATTTTCTCTTCAGGTAGTAACTAACTAATTAACTAACCATCTCGCCGTCTCCCCGCAGGGGTAGGCAGAGAGGACGGACCGCCAAACAACTCGGTCTTGGAACACAGTCTTTGCCTCACTCACATTCATACATCGTCTCATACATACTCTTCTATTATTCTGACTTTTGACATGGCCCGACTCAAGGATCTGATTCAGTTGATCGTGCCATTTCTTCCTTGGGCGTCTCCGACTTCTTCCATTATCATTTGCGTCATATATTCTTCTTACACTATTTTCTTCTTTCATTCGCTCTACATGCCCAAACCATCTGAGGGTCCCTTTCTAGTTAGTAGTTAATTATAGCAAATTCGGTTTCTAGCGATTAGAGGTGAACAGTCACAAAATAAATGTAGATATCTACAAAGTATAATATATTCCAGTCAATGAAATGAAAAAATATTCATACAGTTATAATTTTTTGTTTTATTCAAATAATTTATTCGTTCAAATAAACAACACAAACAACATTAGTTTTTATCAATGTGAAAAGAAAGTAACAAACCTTCAATATACATGAAAATACAAAATAAGTATAAAAGATGTTTTAAATTGTTAAATTTGACATGTAATATTTTTGTTTTGACATAAATTTCATTATAATCATAAATAAAAAAAGTTAAATGACTCATATTAAGACTCATAGCAAACAACGAAGCGTCCTAAATGACCTGAATCGAAATTTTACGGAACAAGCATTTTATCTAACGGTTGTAATTATTGTAAGTGCGGTGGATATAAATGCAAAACAATTTTAAACTTCAATTAAAAATTATCATCAACAAGAAACCAGGTTTTGATTAGATTTCGACAAATAACAAACATCAGAGACCGATTTATTAATTTATTTACGCCTTTTTTCGGGGCTTTTACATCATCAAAGGGTTTCGACTGTTTGCCACATCAAAATCTAACTCAGTTTTAAGCAGGTCAAAGCGTTCAACAGAATCCTCACTTTCAGGCTGGTCCCGCGGGTGGTGATGGAAGTTTCGAACTCTGATTTTCGATGTCGAAATTAGTTAAAATCACATTTTTTGGCTCCGTGGCGATTTCAGGTGAGTGCTCGCAAATTTATCTATCGGCTTGTTCAAACTCAACAGGATCAACAAGTTCAACAGATCGCCAATAGTTCTCGTGTTGTTGTGGTGTTTTTTCAATTGTTGTACAGCGAAGATCTTATTTAGGAGAATCTCATCTTGTGGGTTGATTGTACGGGGTTCCCGAATCTCACCTTCTTTTTCGGAAATGGTGTTCTTATCGGCGTTTGATCTTCCTTTATTTTCCTCGAGTGTTCTTAGTTCTTCTCCAGAGACGTAAGAAACGTCTTCATGATCCGTTGAATCTTTAGTGCCCACGTTTTTAATTCTTGCTCTTTCCGGGTGTTTCGTCAGGAAAACTTCTAAAGCTAAGCAGAGTGTTTCGTAAAAACTCTCAGTGGAATCTGAAGGTGGCGATGGTCCATGGTGATGGTGAAGTTTAGCAGTATTATATTCAATGACGGAATGATTCAAGGACCTAAATGACGGTGGCCCATTAACCATATCTGCAAATAACCTCCCTTTTTTCTCTTGTGACACATTTGGTTGAATGTTGCGATATTTCCCCATCGGCCTTCTCCGACTCTCCAGGATTTGGATGTTTTGACGAATGGCAATGCTCCTCTTCTGGTTTTCATAGTTCTGATAGTACACATTGAGAGCATTTTTATTTGGGCAGTTGTCGAGGATTTGCAGAATCTTATCTTGGATGTCGATTGCACGAGGTTCCCATTCCATACTGAGGCGAGCCCAGTAAAGGTGGGAGCACAGCATGCCGAGGCTAATATTGTTGTTCATTCCGGCGCGAAGGTTTTCGACGATAGATCACCAAAGATTTCACACAATATTATGAATAACAACTGTCACTTTCACTATGAGATAATGACTATTTTGAAAACGTGTTTTTTTTAAATAATTATTATTGCTCTTGGTATGAGATAAACTCAAAACGAAAATAATTTTTTTTGTTCAGTGTAACAACGATAGTAAACTTATTAACACTTCTTTCTATCTGAAATATACAGGTAAGAATGAATTTAAAATAGACAAGTATGTGCTTATATAGGCAAGATAAGGTTCAAAACCTCACCCTTTCCCCCTCCCGAATTTAGAATCGACCCTAGCGGCTAGTAATGGAAGTAAAATGCGCAATTAAATTAGTCAAATTTAAAGGCTTCAGTTTATAAAAGTCGAAACCAAAAAGTGCTCCGAACGAAAACCAGAAAAATAAAAAGTAACTGCGACTAATAGATAGCTTTTATCTGTTTCGTGTAGATATTAGTACTTGTTTAAATTGACTCCACCCAGGAGGCCCTGCGGAAAATAATTTCCCTCAGGGCTTATATCATCTGTGATGCTGTGTGGAGGATCTTTTTGAGGTGAGGAAGGAGTGAACATTGGTCTTGAAGGGACCCACGTTATAGAACGGAGGAAACACAGAGGCCGGCAAATCGTTCCACAGCCGAGCTGCTTGATCTCAAGAACGAGTCGAAGAAGCGACCCGTTCTATCCGTTCCCGACTATGCACCGGTTCCGAGGGGACCAATTACGCTAGTTCCCCGGAGCATCTTCACCATTGAAATACCGGTAAACAAAGATATCATTCCCATCCGACGCCCGTGCTCTAAAGATTGCAACCCTTTTGTTACGATGGATAACCTATCAAACGGACCACCCCTTTCTGCGCAGAGTCGATGGTTTTTTTCAGATATTTTGGAGCTCCAGACCAGAGTTGCTGCCAAATTCACCGTGGGCCCACTTGCGATTTGTACAGGGTTAGCAGTTGTACGCCCAGTTTTGTGTGGCCGTAAAATTTTTCGTTGGTTTTTCGCATACCAAGATAAAAATTATTTCTTAAACTTAATTCAATAAAAGTATTTTTATATATTCACTAGCTGGTTCCCGGCATGCGTTGCTATGCCATTTAATAACGAAATTTTTTCTCCCTGCGTGTCCTTTCCCATTCGTTCGGTTCCCCTTTCGCCTTCCCTTTCGCCTTCCCTTTCTTTCCCGCGTCCCGCTCCACTCTACCCCTTCCCCCGTCCCGCGAACCCCCTTCCGAGTTTCCCTCTCCCCTCCCGCACTCCATACATTCAGTCCCTATAAATTCATTTTCAAACAGCTCGCGCGCCACCTTGTGTATTTTTTTAATACAAATTTTATAATGCCAGAGCCCAGCAGTTGTATACTTACCTTCTCCTGACCATAACGAACACACACAAAAAAGAATTATCCATTTTGGTGCAGTCATTCGGAAGTTATGCGCGTACATACATTTCGGCGATTCATTTTTATTTATATAGATTGAAGAAACTCGGAATATTCTACTTTAATATAAAATTCGTATGGTAGTTTTATTGGCGTTTACATTCCGCTCAGGATCTCCTTCCATGTAGAAAAGTTTATTATCAGCTGCAATCATTAAAAACTGCAGCGGAAGAACTTTTTTGATATCTATCTACGTATTTTATTTTCCACTCTCCACTTCGTTACCCTGTAAAATATTCAATTTCTGGCACCGATATTCTTTTGTTAATATTTTTTTAACTATTGTATTTTTGTCACAACCCTGGCTGCCTGATATTTTGATGAATAATTTTTTTTTTTTTTTAATAATTTTATTTATCTTAAAAAATGGAACATGTTACAGTGTTACTTTTCCTCCATTAAAAGCATTTGCTTGTGGATGGAGGAGATATGTGATATGGAGGAGGGATGTGGATTTAGTTAGGTTTATAATAAATTAAAGAGACTAATGCAACTGAAATAAACTTTAATATTTTATTTGGATCACTATTACGGTGATATATTTCGTATCGTAGTTCGTAGATATACTATCAAAATAAATGTAAATGCCAGAATCAGAATTGGTAATGTATCAATTTGTATTATTTTTAATGTTCTTAAAAATCTGCATTCATAAAAATATTTCAAAAAAATTTCACTGAAATTTAGATATTCTTAAAACATTTTCGTAAAAACACGAAGTAAACGCGTTATTATAATTTAATATACAAATATCTTCTATAAATAATAATATTTTCCCCGTAAAAATCTATGCTTTTTTTTTTTTTACATTAACTCCACACAGGAGGCCCTGAGGAAAATATTTTCCCTCAGGGCCTATGTCATCTGGGATGCTGTGTGGAGGGTCTTTTTGAGGAGAGGAAGGAATGAACATTGGTCTTGAAGAGACCCATGTTGTAGGAAGGAGGAAACACAGAGGCCGGCAAATCATTCCACAGCCGAGCTGTTGAACACAAAAACGAGTCGAAGAAACGACCCGTTCTCATGTGACAATGTCAACTGTGTACATATGTTGGGCACGCGTTTGGCGTGTTTCCCGACTATGCACCGGTGCCGAAGGGATCAATGATGCTAGTTTCTCGGAGCATCTTCCATTGTAATACCGGTAGAACAAGGATAGCATTCCCACCCGACGCCTGTGCTCTAAAGATTGCAATCCGTCTGTTAAGATGGGAGAATCTATCAAACGGACCGCCCGTTTCTGCACAGAGTCGAGGGTATTTTTCAGGTATTTTATAGCTCCAGACCAGAGGTGGCTGCCAAATCCAACCGTGGGGCGCACTTGCGATTTGTACAGTGTTAGCAGTTGTGTACTATTAAAGTATCTGCGGGCCCTGTACAGTACGCCCAGTTTTTGGGAGGCTAACTTTACTCTGGCTTCGATGGAGCCCCCATACCTGAGCTGGTCACTTAGGGTTACACCAAGCATATCAATGGAGGGCCTGTTCGGAAGATTGCTTCCGTTGAAAGAGACTAGATTTTCATTGCGATCCCTTTTAGACGTAATCAGACAAGATTGGGTCTTTGAAACATTAAATTCAACGAGATTATTTTTACCCCAAGAGAAAACACTCTCGAGGTAACCGTCCATTCTTTGCTTCAAAGCCTTACGAGCTGTTGGAGTTTGTGAGCCCTTTGGGGGCTTGTCAAACAAAAAGCTATCATGAACTGTACTGTCATCCGCGTAACAGTGAATTGGTGCACATGACAAAAGGTCGTTGATGTGCAACAAAAACAGAGTTGGAGACAGAACCGATCCCTGCGGGACGCCAGCATTTATCGAGTGATAGGAAGAGGTGAAACCATCGACTACCGTCTGAATCGACCTATCCCTCAAGAACTTGTATGTATGAGGTATAACATATTGTTGTGACATCCACATATTCTAAAAATGTTTTCATGAATACAGAGAAGTAAATGTGTGTTATTTAATTTAATTAAATCCTCGTAAATATCTTTGCTTGTCTGTGAGATGTATTACACAAAGTTCACTTTTTTATATTCGTATCGCTGTATTTATATTGAATGAAATTTAGATATTCAACATTTTCGTAAAAACACGAAGTAAATGCATTATTATAATACAATATACAAATATCTACTATAAATACTAATATTTTCCCAGTAAAAATCTATGCTTGTATGTAAGAGGTATAACATATAGCTGTGACATCCACATATTCTAAAAATGTTTTCATGAATACAAAGAAGTAAATGTGTGTTATATAATTTAATTAAATCCTCGTAAATAGCTTTGCTTGTCTGTGAGATGTATTACACAAAGTTCACTTTTTTATATTCGTAATTTTATTATAAAAAGTTTAAACAAATTCAGTCTCATTACTAAGCCTTGTGGTAACCCAGGAGTATTTCAAATTAATTTATGGTATCCTTGATATTTTCAGTTATATTGAGAGCAAGAGAAATACAGCGCTACGAAAATGTACTGTTGATGAACACAGGTAATTAGATATATGTAAAGTTTCTTTACAATCAAAATAAAGTCAACGAATTTCTTAATCCATTTCATTTCCAGAAATGCATGAAAATTTGGCTTAGCATTAACAACAAAACGTAACTAGTTAATTATCATTACACCTTTCGGAGGTACGCTCAACTTTTGGTATTTTCCTGAAATTTATCGTCAGTTATTTGATGTTCTTTTAAAATGAATTTATTGAATTTATATTCGGAGAAGCTATTACCATTAAAATTCATATTACCTCATACATTTCGGACTTAAACTGTAAATCAAATTTTGTATTTAAATTCAACAATTTGGGAGGCGGGATTGGTTACCGCCGCCCCGGGAATCTTTATTGGATAACCAACACCTCTGCCATAGGTCACCCCAAGTGGTTCGCTACGTTTGGTGATTTAGCAGGGGTGCCCGGGTTCATGGGGTGAGGTTTGTCTAGGTATTGGAGGTGGATGACCAGGACACACTGAACCCCAGATTCCTACCCATCCCTTAAACCCTTTTCCTTCCCAGAACTCTCCTCTCCTTCCTTTCTTCCAATACCCCTCCACACAGCATCCCCAAAGATGACATAGGCCCTGAGGGAAATTATTTTCCTCAGGGCCTCCTGTGTGGATCTCATATAAAAAAAAAATTATAATAATTTATTTTATTTAATTTCCATGAGGACCGATCGCTTTCTTTTTTGTAAGAAGCAAATCCCTTCATTTACGATGTGGGTACACCATTTCTGAACCCAACAGCTTAGATTAATATATTATAAAAATACACTTTCGTTTGCTGAACCGACAATATTTTTATAAACATATGAAAACTAAGGAATGTATTAAATATGACTCACTTCGCAGACATTTTTAAGAATTTTGGGGAAAGATCATTTGAGGACGATTTTAATTCCACCACAATGTTTGACAATTAGCTTCGGATGGAAATGTTAAATCACCTGTACAGATAACTTTATGCCCGCTCTTGGTGACTCATAATAATTATTATAAACTATTTATGACTCATGTTTGAGTGTATCTGAATAAGTACGTGTAAACCTGATACCCTTTTTTATAAAATTTACATAAAAGTTTAAAATACTAATTTTGTCTAGCACGTAGGTATGTACGTAACATATCATACCGAAAAACTAACTAACCATAATGCCGTTTCCTCACACAGACCGGCAGATGGGATGGTCTGCCACATAATTCTGTCTTGACACATACCCCTTGCAGGGTTCACATTTACACATTGCCTCGTACATACGCTTCTATTATTGGTTTTTATTTAATATTTTAATCGTTTAGCATTTCAAAAAATCATTAATATGCCATTGTGATTAATCATACTTAATCCATTTTTTATTGATTTCTTCTTGGCCAAAATATTATACATCATCCATAAATCAAATGAGTTTTGTTAACGATGACGATGAAAATAACTAATTTTATATTGAAATGTGTGGAAGCCACTGTTTTTGGTCTTTTTATTACTAAATTTGATGTTACAATGAAATAACATCAATATATCGATCATCCAGTTGATAAGGCAGACACCTCCGAAAAATCGAAATTTGATTTTATGTTGAGTTGATAAAATATGCACGAAAAATATCACACTATATAATACTTATTAAAACAATATTATTTAAATTGAGTATTCAGATAATAAAAAAATGCATTGACTTAAAAAATAAATGAGACAGATAATTTAAAATTAAATTTGATCAAATTGTAGACTCAGGTTCTCCACTAGCAATCTGAGTGTCGTGGTTCAAATCTTGCCGTACGCAAGTAAAAAATATTTAATGCATCAATGTGATTTCGCAATTATTCAGAGGTTTGTTGATAAGATACAAATAAATACTGCGAATAATAATAATAAAATTCCTCTTCCCTTTACCCCAGCCTCACAGCATTCTCCAGTTGGGGATGCCAGAGTTTCACTGGCTCCCGGTGGCAGGGAGGAGTATTTGGGACTCTTGTGTAGAATTCACGTATTTTATTTGGACTTCCCGATCTTCCTCTTCACTAACTCTTTACCTTCCCCCGCGCGTTTCGTCCCCACACCATTCCCCAATTATTGAAATAGTCCGACTTGCTCCGGCAGAATTATTTTTTAAATACGATGACTATAATCAAACGGCTAACTTACAAACTAAACATACCTACCTCATGTTCTTCAGGGAAGGCAGAGATGGTAGACCGCCATACAGTGAATGTGTGTCTTGGCTTTTTTTTCGCATTCATACACAAAAAAAAAAATGGAATTTCAATCACTCATCAGAAATTTATTTTTTTGCGTTATTACTTGTCGGGAAAGTGCATTAACATCTTAGCCCAATGAATTTTTATAAATGATTTATAAATTTTGCCTGGGGTTTCAAATGCTGGTAGGAATATTAAATACTCAAATTCAATCTGTAAAAACAATGACTAAAAATAATTAGAAGGTCACCTCTTAGTCATTGTCCAATTATAAGAATAGAATTGACTGAAATTAACCATTTATAAAGAGCTTCTGTCTAAACATAGGTACATTAAAAAACAATTAAGGTCATTATTCAATAGGTAGTTGGTTCCTCCAATGGGATAATATGAATTATAATGGTAATAGCTTCTCCGAAATATGAATGCGATGAAGTCGTTTTAAAAGAACATCAAATTAAGGACGATAAATTTCAGGAAAACGCCAAAATTTGTGCACACCTGAGGTGTTGTCATAATTAACAGTAGATATTGCTGTTTGTGACTAAGCCAAGTTTGGATGCGCTTTGGAGAACGAAATGGTTTAAAAAATGCGTTGACTTTATTCTAATTGCTTTCTTACGTTCATCAAAGTACATTTTTGTCCGGTGGTTGTTCGCTCTCAATATAACTGAAAACATCAAGGGTACGGGAGTACATGCTAGTATTAGGTCTGGGTATATTGTATTATAATAATGCATATACTTCTGTGTATTTAAGATTTTTATCTGTGATCTTAAGTATTTTAAGTATATCTAAATTACGGTGAAAAAAATCAAATATTTTTTTATAAATGTCGAAATTTATATGAATATATTAATTATTACCTTACCAAATCTGGTTTTTAGGTTGTTTTTTATAGTATTTCTACGCTACAAAAGATATTACGATAGTAGTGAACCAAATGCAATATTTGAGTCCCGTCATCATTCTTTAAAGTGTATTTCAGTTGCATTCGTTAAATAGAGATTTTATAATTTTTAAAACCTATATGTTAAAATTAACTGACAGCGTCGCGAAAAAAAATTCAGTTAAAAACATTATCAAAAGAATTCCTGTCCTTGCCAGAAATTAAATACTTTACAGGGTAATGCAGTGGACAGTGGAAAAATGAATGTTTACATATTTCAATTTGGGAGGCAGGAATGGGTACCGCCGCCCCGGGAACCTTAATTGGATAACCAACACCTCTGCCATAGGTCACCCCAAGTGGTTCGCTACGTTTGGTGATTTAGCCGGGGTGCCCGGGTTCGTGGGGTGAGGTTTGTCTAAGTCTTGGAGGCGGATGACCAGGACATACTGAACCCCCATCCTACCCACCCCTTAAACCATTTTCCTTCCCAGAACTCTCCTCTCCTTAAAAAAAAACCACCACACAGCATCCCCAAAGATGACATTGGCTCTGAGGGAAATTATTTTCCTCAGGGCCTCCTGCGTGGAGCTCATGTAAAAAAAAACCGGTTTACATATTTTTATCAGTCAAATTGCTCAGTTCACGGGGTTTAAAATTAAAGTTTAAAGATATTGTGATTAAAAATCACTAATCAAGAAATAAGAATTTTTGAAAATAAAATATTGGCCTCAATACCTGCTTAATGTGTTTTAAATTAGGTTAAGAATATTATTACAGGGAGATTAATATTTGTGTAATTAGCAAATGCCCAAAACCCATTATATTAGTGAAAAACCTATATTTTTTTTTTAAATTTACCTACTTAGTATCTTTCATTGTTCATTTATTAGAAATGGGTTATTTAAATTAGCAAGGAGAATGTAATTTTAACATTAGTAGAATGTATGCATTAAATAACACCTAAGGTTGAATTCACATGATTCTACTAATAAGAGAAGGTTCGGACTTGGATTTGCTAAATGGAGAGCATATTATATTAATGGTGAACCTCTCCGAATACGAATGCAATAAAAATATACTAAATTAACATGATAATGAAAATCACGGATGAATGCTAATTACATTTGAGGAAAATACCAAAAATTTCTAATTTATAATTATATTAACAAAGGTGAAGTTATAAGAAATATACAGGTGGTCGTTTATGACCTATTTACTGATTGGCATTGTCCGCGAAAGAAATATATTGTTGAAGGGAATTCATTGTTTTCAAGTTTGGGGATCGCAATGACTATAAAAAGTATCAAGATTGAAAAAAGATACATGAATGATATTTCTCGTTCATTATAATGTACCTAATAGTAAATAACAAAAACCTCCAACAAGGCAACCACAAGATACAGTGATGAGACTCGTTTTATTGTTTATACTGTACGTTTACGAAATCGCCAGTATACAGATTAGTATAAAATGTTGTTCATTGACTTCATTAAAAACCCTCATATATAAATTATAAAATCTAATGGACACACTTTCCTTCGTGGACCAATTATAGACCAAAAAGAAATGTCACGATCAAATGAATTAAATACTTGAGTCAGATCATATCACGAGTTACAATAAAATTGATTTTGTACGAGGCACTGTAGAAATGTGAACAAAGCAAGGGGTATGTGCTACGTGAGGGTCCATCCTCGCTACCTACCCCTGCGGTGAAACGGCTTTATGTTTAGGTCTCAAATTAAATTTTAAAAAATTACACTGATCTTTGATTTCGTTTGTATTTTTTTATTGTTTTGTGTATGGATTAATGTTAGCATCATACAGAAATAATCGGATAAGTTTTTTATACTCTTTCTATTGTAGCACCATGTAAAAACTACCCGTTCCTCTCTTTTCTTTTCTCTATTGTGCCCTTTGTTATATACCTATTAGATTCGCATTTTTAAATTGTACATTGTGAACCCACATTATATTATTTTTTCAGATTACGCTTTAATCTGCGTTTTATTTCCCTTTCTTTATATAATTTACACTCAAATGCACCCTTATACACTGATACAGGGTGTTAGAGGACGTACTTGACTTACTTTAACCAGTGATTCCTGACATTATTTGCTTAAATTCATGGAATAATTATTAATATTAGAGAGTGGAGATTTTTTTTTGATATTTGTAAAAGTACCTATTTGTAATCAAAGTATCTAATGTACATTATGTACAATGTACATCCTTTATTTATGTAGGTGTATCAAAAAACATTAAAAAAAAACAGCCCGATTACAAATATTAATAACGCCATTTTTCGCTACATTGAGAGAAGACATTATCCCTTAGTTAGTTCCGCTACTGGCCGCTAGGGTCGCAACTGCTTTCGGGAGGGGTTTGGCTAGGGTGGGGGCGGAGTTTCTGTTGGCTATTTAAAACCCTATTTAGCAATATTGATAATCATTCTTACCTGATATTTCCCATCGAAAAGTACTGTGTAGAAAAGTACTAACGTTGTAGTCTGAATCAAAGTTTTAAGTACCCATTATTATAAATTCATTCAATTCAAAATATTTTGTGAAATAGTGATAATCTCGTATTAAAAGTGACAGTAAATTATCATAATTTGTGTTAACTCGTTGATGGTGATTCAATTTTCGAAGTGTGTTGTCAAAACTTCAACAATGAAAGTGGACCAACACATCAGCCTGGGTATGGTGTATTCCGACCATTACTGGGCTCGCCTCAGCATGGATTGGGAACCTCATTCTATCGACATCCCAGACAAGATCCTGCACTGCCAAATCCTCGACAGCTACCCAAACCAACAAGCTGTCGAGGAATACCACATGAACCAGAGGAGGGGCAATGCCGATCTTCCGAACAATCGTGCCCGAGGGAGTAGAAAAAGGCCGCTGGGAAAATATGACAGCATCCATCCAGGCGTGTCCCAAGAGAAGAGAAGAAAGATATTTGCAGAGATGGTTAACGGGCTACCATCACTGAGGTCCTTAAATCATTCTGACAACGAGGACGAAACCGCGATATTTTCATCATCGCCTTCAGATTCAACTGGAAGATCCGATTTCTTCAACACCGCTTGTGAAGCCTTGGAAAACGAAGAAAACGAGGCGAGAGAAAACGGGAAGACACGTCTGGCCGTGGAACCTGATTTCATCAACGTTCAAGATGAGATCCTACACCGCCAGATTCTCAACAGTTACCCAAATCAAAATGCGATGAATACGTATTATAAGAACTTCCGCAACATGACGAGAAGCCTTCCAGATCTTCAGAACTTGCCTGTTGATAACCAGAGTAAGGGATTATACGAAAGCAACGATTCTCACATCACCACTCGCCACCCTGAGAGGCCAAGTGGGAACCGTGCCTACCCCGAGGATCGGACGGATCACGAAGACAATGCTTGCGACTCGGATAAAGATCTCAGGATATCTGATACCGAGTGCGATGATGATGTCATCGTAGAAAACCTCTGCCAATACTTCAGCCTTCTTCACACCCGGAGCACCCCAAGCATTCGACTAACACCCCGTACTGTATTTAATAACATTTCCATATAACATATGTATTTAGTATGTAGTAATTCTTTAAAAAAAACTATTATAAATTGTTTAAAATTCAATAAATTTTATATTAATCTCAACAATCTGTTTATTTATTCTCTGCTTTATTTTGTGTATTACAAATATGTGTTTGAATAGGTACCAAAGAAAATTTGAATGGTATTTAACCCATTGGCTTAGTGTTTACTTTTGATATCTGAGAGTAATGATAATATTGGAATCTTTATAACTTAAAAAGTGAATTTAAAAAGTTAAAAGTTAAATATTTTATGAAAAAAATCCTTTGGAAGTAATGCTGTAAAATATTAAGATAAAAAGTTTGTTTGCGCAATGAACACTAATATATATCATAACCAGTGGCGGCTCGTGACTTTTGGGTGTCCTAGAGTGCTGATATTAAAAAATTGCATAATTGATGTTGTTGTAGCCAAAAAAAAAATTTTTTTTTTTTTTCAAAATCAGTTTTTTGTATGAAAAATTTCAGGAAGTTTCAGTTTGGCGGTGCGCCGCACCGATTTCCAGAAAAATCTTCATACAAAACACCGATTTTTGAAAAAAACAAAAAAAAAATTCGCATACGACAACATCCATGATGCCATTTTTAAAATATTAGCACCCTAGCACACCCAAAAGTCACGAGCCGCCACTGAACATAACATGAACATGAATAAATAGTTTTGAATAAAAAACAATTCTTCCAAGCAAATACAGTATTGGATGGAATAACCAATACATTGTTGCATTTGTTTGCCTTTCTTGACTTAATTAGGTTTTAATAGAAATATATCTACAGCATAGCTCGTAAAAAGGGTTTTTTTCTAAAATAATTAAATTTCTGCCATCTTTGAGGGAGCAGATTATGAATTGTTTTATCGGTTTAACCATTTTTGGTTTTGACGTGTGCGTACTGGCAAACACTTTTTCAACTTTTACAATAATTCAAATATTAGAAAAATTCCCACCTTTACTTCTGGTTATATTTAAAACATATCATAATACGCCCTTTCATAGATGGCGCAAGTTATATTTCAAAATATTAAGGTGAATTAAGTGTTTGCGCCATTACATACGCAATACGAATATGAATAAATAGTTTTGCCCATAAACAAACTCAAATCTTTCAAGAAAGGCTAACAAATACAGTATTTTATATATAAATATATCCACTTCTACGTATATATATTTTTTAGAATAGCTCCACACCGGAAGCCCTGAGGAAAATAATTTCCCTCAGGGCCAATGTCATCTTAGGGGATGCTGTGTGGAGGGCTTTATAAGGAAGGGAAGGATAGTAAGTTCTGGGAAGGAAAAGGGTATGAGGGGTGGGTAGGAATCTGGGGGTCAGTGTGTCCAGGAGTGAAGGATGTATGAATCCATCCCTTCAACTGCGGTCCAAGGCAGTAGGTCGAAAGATTCTGGAGAGGATAAAAGACCTCCTTCAATCAGTCTCTCTCGATCCTGCCAACCACGCAGCAGGTGGGCTCACGCATCGGCCGCCAAGACCTGGACAAACCTCACCCCATGAACCTCGGCACCCCTGCTAAGTCACCAAACGAAGCGAATCACTTGGGGTGACCTATGGCAGAGGTATTGGTTATCCAATAAATGGTTCCCGCCTCCCAAATTGTAATTGTAAATGCAATAATCGGTTATTCAATCCAATATTGTATTTCTTTGAAAGATTTGAGTATTGTTATGGATAAAAACATTATTTCATATTAAACAATTAACAAACAATTAATTCATTTTAATATTTTAAAGCATTACTTGATGCGAAAAGCGCCTTTCCCTCAAATAACCAAACTCGCGCCATCTATGAAAGAGAAGATCATGAATTCTTTTAGTATCTTTGTTTTTTTGTTGTTTTCTCTTTCCAACGATTTCTATGAGACCTATACGAGTTGTTAAGAAAACCGAACAAATTAGTCTGAGGGGTTAATGAAAATTATCGACATGTTACGATACCAATTGTCCCATCGTCAGGACTGGATATTTCATCAAACAACATTGTTTAAATTCGGTATTCAGATGGATTAAATTTATTTAAGTAAAAATAATTACCTAATAAATGATGCAGATATTTTGAAATGAAATTTGTTCAAATTGATATCTGAGACTCTCGACTAGCAATCCGGAGATCGCGGGTTCAAATCCCGAAGTTCGCAAGTAAAATGATATCTGAGACTCTCGACTAGCAATCCGGAGATCGCGGGTTCAAATCCCGAAGTTCGCAAGTAAAATGATATCTGAGACTCTCGACTAGCAATCCGGAGGTCGCGGGTTTAAATCCCGAAGTACGCAAGTAAAATGATATCTGAGACTCTCGACTAGCAATCCGGAGGACGCGGGTTCAAATCCCGAAGTACGCAAGTAAAATTTATTTACTTCCTTTTTTTAGCAATTATTTAATTAAAAATAACGTTAACCTGTTTTTGGCGCACTTTCCAGAGTAAAAAATACTAACAGTATCCCTCGTGATGATAGACCATAATTCAGAATTGAAATGTTACTTGAAATAGCTTTAGCGGTGTTTAGATAGGTTCTTCCCCAGCTTCCTCTTCCCCATCTCCTTCCATGGATGCCATAATCTCACCGGCTCCTGGCGGTTGGGACTCTTGTGTAGTATTCACATATTTTATTTTTACTTCCCAATCTTCGTCTTCACTAACTCCTTTCCTTCCCCCACTCGCTTCGTCCTTTCACCATTCCCCAATTATTGCAATAGTCCCACTTGTTGCTGGCTGTTATAATATTTAAAAAAGCAAACTTACAAACTAACGATTACTCCGGAAGAGGATAGACCGGCATACAGCTTTGTCTCAGCACACATTCATTGCTCATTTGCATTCATTCCCTAAAAAACGATGATGGAACTTCAATTACTCATCGGAAAAATATGTTTTGTGTTATTACTTGTCCGTAAAATGCATTCACTGCTTAGCCTAATGTGTTTAATATAATACGATTTATAAATAATGCGTGCGGTAACCGAAATTCTCAAAAACTACCGAAGTGTTAAAACAATCACAAAAAAATAGTTGGAATGCACCCTCTTAGTAATTGACCATTTATTGGAAAAGAGTTGAGATTTACCAACTGTTAGATGTAATTAGCTTCTATCTAAACATACATTAAATAACAATTAATATAAAGCTACCATTATTCAATAGATTGTTGGATTCTCCAATGGGATAATATGGATTTTAATGGTAATAGTCTCTTCGAATATGAATACAATAAAGCTGTTTTAAAATAAAATAAAATTAATGACTTTACATTTCAGGAAAACACCAAAAGTTGAGCATACCTAAGGTGTAATGATAATAATTAAAGGTAGATTTTAGTGGCTACGTATGATGACTTAGCAGGGGTACCCGGGTTCATGGGTTGAGGTTTGTCAGGGTCTTGGCGGCCGATGTGTCTGCCCACCTGCTGCGTGGCGGGCTGAGAGAGACTAGTTGATGAGGTCTTTTGACCTCTCCAGTGAGATTCCTTATAAGACAATAAAACTTTTTTGTCGTCGTTTCCACACCATCCAATTAAACGTCACAATATGGTGGTAGAAATATTAGATATCTTAATAAAGTCATTCAGAATCGTTTTATCTAAAATCTAAAGTAATTAGATAAGAAATAATGAGACTCTGCAAATCACAATGATACCAACAAACAAAATGAAACGTAACATGTTCGTATAAAATGTAACCTTGCGGCAGACCAGAGACCAGGGCTCATGATAGTGGGCCAAGTAGTTATCTGTCATGTAGGTAGGGTTTTCAGTCAAATAAAAGAAGATGAACTTTATAAAAATGTATTGAATCCAAACCAAAAAGCAACATGGAAGTGTACAATCTTCATACCAAAAGGAATATAGAAAAAATACACATACCAGATGGACTCCTAATGGACACGCTAAACTAACTCTACGGAAATAACCCCGGAAGACGAACGCGATCTTGCTTCGCAGAGAGAGAACACGAGACGGGACGGGAACACCAGCCTTCCCATCCGGGAATGGCGCGGAATCCAGAGCACCAAGGTCGTCCTTCTAATTGGGCAGGATGCCGCTATACCTCCAAGGAGCGCATTCAGCCACGGGCCATCTCGACGAACCCCAATCAAAAGGCACGTGGCCCCCAACAGTATCCAAGTCTGGCGTATTACGGTAGTACGGTTAGCAGACCGTGACTTTGCGACGCGGGGTCGTGAAGGCATATTATAGTAGCCAACACCAGGACCAATTCACTTCACGATTCCTTTTCCAGAAATACTTCCACAAAACGGCCAACCAGCAACATCGGAAAAAAGTGGGACTTTCACGTCATCCACTATAAATAACTCGTACACGAACCTCGCGTGTTACGTAAAAACACCCCGCGTTCTATTAGGTTCTAAATCAACTTAGATTCTGATGATTAAACGTAAATTTAAACTCCTTGAAGGAGAGTGACTAATTTCCGAACCAGCTGCCCATGCTGATCCTGGAGGAAGTGACCATAAACAAAAAAAAGGAAGCTCTCTCTTTTCCAAAAATTACCAGTGTCCAAAAAACACCATGGACAAAATAACCACCTAAGCAAGAACTGCATTAGTCACATAATTATTTATGTGACAATTCCCCCCTTCCCACGAAAATGTTTGCCCTCAAACATGAAAAACTAAGTCCACAAACTAACTAAACTATGAGTCCATCAGGTATCTAGAAAAATGATAACAAAAACATTAATTAGTAATTAAAACAACAACTTAGAACTAAATTTCTTAAAAAACAAAATTTCTTAATAATAAAGAACAAATAAGAAAAGAAAGGCATGAAAACAAGGAGTCAACCAACATCTACTAAATTAAACAAAGTTTTGAATTTACTTAAAAAAGAAAACCTGTTGTTTTCGTGTCAATTTAACAAGATTTATACTTATAAAATACTCAACATTACTTATTTTAAGAAAAAACACAACCAAATAAATTGTAGAAAAGAAAAAAAAATTTGATCACTTTTCCTTATACAGGAAATAAAGGCCAATTTGGCTTCACTTTTTAGGGTTAAACAGCCCTCACTCGCACTGAATTTACGCTATATTTGAATAGCAAAAAAAGCAACCTATCTAACTAAGTCCATCCGGTTTAACATTCTTAAGATAAAACTTAAAATTAAACAAATACTTCAAATTAAAGAAGCCTATATTAGGAAAATATCTTTATAGATATACATTTTTCAACTCAGAACAATGGAGTTGGAGTTGGACACAAGAAAATACTTTTCTGTGTTATAAGTATACAAACTGTCTATCAGACGTGGACAGAGTAGGGATCTTACATTGGATCATCTAACTGTCATTATTGAACCAGGATTTACAATTCCGAAGAAATACCTATTCGTAAAAAGGTCGTCAAACTAGAATAATATTAAAATTATCCAATTTTCAAAAATCAAATCAGGTCAGGTTTTATAAAACAATAAATACCTGCCAATCAAGGTGGTCAGATTAGGATTTACATAACACAATACCTAACAATTAGGTCATGACAAAAGTCAATTGGTACTTAACAGCAAAACAGAAAGTTAAGCTCGCAGCTTAGGATATCCAAAAATCCATTAAACAACCTGCATCAAAAACTCAAAAGAGTTACATTGTTTGTAAAAAAAAATGAAACCACGGTAATACCCAAGCTGGCATCCCTTAAAAAAACACTCCACGTGTGCACAAAAGTCAGCATTTCTTGTACAAACAAAACAAAAATGTGTGATCAACTATGGCTTTCAGTGAGTTGACACTATTCGAGGTGTGATCAATTCAAAATTTTAATGAATGACACTAGTAATACTTAATTTAAAGTTTAATAATGATTCTAACAGTAAGACACTAATGTTTATATTATTTAGAGTTAAAACTATACAGAACACATTTTCCTGTATTAGAGGCAAAGCGATAATTCCAAAGGAATTAATTATTAGTTAAGCATGCCAAAGCAGTACTTTCCTTGTTAGAGACAGAAACAACTTTCTTATGAACTAAGATTTATATAAAGAACTTTTTAGGAAAGCTATACAATACTTAAACTTATGAATACTTAACTATCAATAGTAGAACTAACAGAACTTTTGTGCATCAGAAAGTAGCTCAAGTCTCCGAAACACAAAATTCCAAGATATTTCTTCTCAAGTTCCCTGGAGGTTCTATGGGCTATGGGCAATAAAAGAGCCTCCAGTGGACTGAAGAAAGAAGGGCATAAACTTAAAAATGATAGCATTACAATTTAATCCGTTAAACAGACGGAACAAGGTATGAAATCAGTGTGTGTGTACTTATGTGAATAAGTATATTATTACCAAAATAATCATACGTTTAATAATACAAACAAAAACTCGAAACTAGTGCATGTTATTATTAACAGAAAAGCATAGGAACGGAGGAAAGAAAGACTTAACTAACAAAATTTGGGCGCCAGTGACCACAAGGATCACATTCCAGTTTACCGAGGGTAAATAAACGGTTTATCGTCAATGAACTAGAATTAAGTGCCTGTACTGAGCACAAGATTTGGAGGTACCAAACTCCAAAGCATGAGACCAGAACAATCACAAAAGAAACAAATGTAATAATGTGAAGGGTTGGTAGGCCTACACACTACAACATTGGCCTCCTTAAAGAAAAAAACAAAAACTAATCTATCCGAACAATATCTTTCACGTGAAAATTACCTACAATTCTACTACCTTGCATATCTGCCAATGTGTACACTAAATCCGAGACTCTATTTTTTATAACATTACGAACGAATCTAGGTGCCAACTTATGGGAAAAGTAATCCGGACCACTGGATTGAACAAAATTCCTCCTCCAAATGACATCATAAACCACGGATTTACGGCGTAAATTATAATGTTGGGCATTCTTTTTAAAGGCCTGTATTAATGCATTTGAAACTTGTTCGTAAATAGGAACTAAGTCTTCCAACTTTTTTGCAAATTCTGCTCTAGACTGATCCAAAGGTATGTCCACGACACTAGAAGAAACATTAATTTTGTGTAAATTGCCGTCAATAATTTGTTCCCTGCCGTGCATAAGGAAAAAAGGCGTGAAACCTGTTGCAAAATTAACAGTATTATTCAAGGCTGACTGAATCTGAGGCAGAAATTAGGACCAATTACGATGGTCAGACTCGGTCAAGATAGACAAGGCAGTCCCGATAGTTTGGTTATACCGCTCAACTACATTATTTTGCGGGGTCTAATAGGCGTTATAAAAAGGCATAGGAACATTATAATCAGCCAACAATTGTTTGAACTCTTTTGAAACAAATTGTTTACCATTATCACACACAAGGGTTTGTGGAACACCGTGGAATAGAAAAATAAATTGTTCAACATTTTTTACAATGCTTTTAGCAGTAGCATTTCTGAGCGGAAAAATCCATGTATATTTGGAAAACACGTCAACAACCGATAAAATGTACATAAAACCCGCGTAACTACGTGGAAGAGGTCCAACAAGGTCGATAGACAACATTTGCATCGGTCTGTTGACTATTTTTGGATTCGTAGAAATACCAGCCGGCGCAGATGTATTTATTTTATGTGCCTTGCACGTTTTACACTCATTAACAAACTTTTTGACGTCATTATACATACCCGGCCAAAAGTAACGGAGTTGAACTTTCTTATACGTTCTGAATACACCGGGGTGGCAAGAGCTAATAGACTCGTGTTCTTTACTTAAAATAGCGTTACGGTCCTCAAAAGGCACAACCAGCTTCCAGGCTTTATCCTCTTGCAAAGCGAAACGAGATTTAGAATGTCGAAATAAACAGTTATCTTTAATTTGGAAGTTATTGAAACGTTGGGGATTATTCATGCAATTGGAGAACAAATTATTAAACCAACTATCCGAAGTTGTAGGCGAAGAATCTATGGCAGCCACAGTAAAATCGTCTTTACGAGAAAGAACATCTGGAACAGTATTTAATTTACCCTTTCTGTGCACCACATCAAAAGAATATTGGGAAAGACGCGTAGACCAACGTGCAAGCCTACCAGTTGGATTGGACAACGAAACCAACCACTGCTGGAGTGATCCGTCACCACTGTGAAATGAACTCCTTCTACGTAAGGCCTGAAATGATTGACTGATTCTAATACCGCAAGGAGTTCGCGCTCTGTAACGCCGTAGTTTCGTTCGTGAACATTTAAGAACCTAGAGAAAAAAGAAACAGGATGTTCTTCACCGTCAAACACCTGAGTAAGCACGCCGCCGATTCCAACGTTGCTCGCATCACAATGGATAGTAAAGGGCAAAGAAAAATCTGGGCAACTAATAACGGGAGCAGAAGTTAGAGCTTTTTTTAATTTTTTAAACGTGTCTTCCGCTTCTGGAGTCCAAGAAAAATTACTTATTCCCATTCTAGATCCAGTTAGTTTTGTCAACGGGGCCGCAATAGTAGAGAAATCTTTGATAAAACGCCTATAATAACCGCAAAGACCTATAAAAGCTTTAATTTGCTTGGAATTCTTAGGGGTAGGGTAAGTACGAATACATTCTAATTTAACGGGGTCTGTACGAAGACCTTTCGCGTCTACGATATAACCTAGATATTTTAACTCTTCTTTACAAAACTCGCATTTTTTGAGGTTAACTGTTAAACCCGCATCTCTTAATCGTTCATAAATTTTATTCAAAATCTTCAAATGTGACTCAAAATCTTCCGAAATAACAATTAGATCATCGAGATAACAAAAAACGTTCTCGTCGAACTCAGGACCAAAAAGAGCATCCACAAGACGCTGCAATTCGCTGGGAGCATTCTTAAGACCGAACAGCATCCTCACAAATTCAAACAAACCATGGCCTGGTACAACGAAAGCCGTTTTAGGACAGGATTCCTTATCTAAGGGAATCTGCCAAAATGATTTGCTCAAATCTATCGATGAAATAAAACAAGCACCCCTTAGTTTATCTAAAATACGTGAAATATAAGGGAGGGGGTAGAAATCTGCCAATGTGACGCTGTTCAAGCGCCTCGAGTCCAAACACAACCTGACAGAACCATCCTTCTTAGGAACAATCAAAACTGGGTTTGACCAAGCTGAACGGGAACGGCGGACAACACCTAAATCCAACATTTCTTTTAATTGTGCTTCTAATTGCTTCTGGCGAGTTTGAGATAAAGGATAGTAACGCTGTTTAATAGGATCCCCTGTTGTATTTATTTTATGACGTACTAAATGGGTTTTACCTAAACCACGTTCTTCGAAAGAAATTGACTTAAACTTAACTATAACCGAATTTAATTTGAGATTGTCTTGGGGGGACAGCAAGGAAGCTGATGTTAATTTGCGAACCTCACCGACAACCTTCCCAAAATTAACATTGCTGTCAACTTTTGGAAACAACTGAGGGGCCACGTCGAATTGCTTCCAAAAGTCTACTCCCAAAACAATTGAAGAGGACAGCGACGGTATAACGAAAAACTTAATATATTTCTTAATATTATTATACAGTACTAGTACTTGCATAGTACCAATTATATCCTGACCTTTGCCATCCGCGGTGGTAACGTAGGAATCTAACTTATTTAACTTATACCCTAAACTTATGAAAAAATTATAAACAGAACCCCCGAAACAACTGACAGATGCTCCACTGTCTAAAAGCCCTGAAAAAACCAAATCCTTAATTTTAATATTAACATGTGGTCTAACATCTCGTCCACAATCAGCTAACGGCACACATGCGTCCATGTTGTGCGTGGTAAACTTAGATATATTACTAGGAACTGACGACGATCTTCTGTCATCCTTGTGCACAGAACGCAAAATTCGTCGGTTAGTTTTTTGAATTAGACTTATTCGCGTCATTATGCTTGAGAGAATCCCTTTTCCATTTTTGACAAAATTGTGTCGTATGCCCCTGTTCCTTACAATAGAAACAATTAAAAGTTTTCTTACTATTGAAAGCAGAACTAGAAGAAAACGCGCGTGGAGAAAAGGAAGCTTGATTATAAGTAACACGGGGAGAATACGAGCCTTGAGCTCGTGGCGGGTACGACGGTTGAGGATATGGAACCCGCGGAGATGTATTAAACTGTGGTGCGGGTTTGTCAACTGAAAGCTTATCAAATTTACGGCACACACTTACTAAAGCTGAAAGGCTCTTTTCCGAGAAATAGGCAATGGACAAAGCGTATTTAGGTTGTAGACTGTCACAGACTAAGTCCACCAATTGTTCCTCAGAAAGCGGAACATCCAACCTTAAGTTTGCTAACTGAACATCTTCAACATAATCCACTATAGCCTGTTAATTATTACAAGCAATAATTGTCAGCCTGAAACACTCATTTACATTGAAAAATCTTCCGAGAAAAGATACTTGCCGCCAACGGGACTTGAACCCGTGTCCTTCTGATTGCCAGTCGAATGCTCTGACCACTGAGCTATGGGGGCTTATCAAATACCCGCCAAATAATTCAATATATACTAGTGTTTTATTCAACAATTACTGCTTGTTATATTTTTTCCACCTGAAAACAACCAACTTTATTTTTGCGAGGAAGACATTGTTAGTGTTAAATCCCTCGCTAGGTGGCGACGAGACAAATTATGTCTGCATTTATTGGGGAAATACTTAAACTTGTTAAATATTAATTATTATTTTTTTAATTTATAAACTAACGTTAAGACAAGATTTTTATGCATAGCACAAAGGGTAACAATTATTACAAGCAATAATTGTCAGCCTGAAACACTCATTTACATTGAAAAATCTTCCGAGAAAAGATACTTGCCGCCAACGGGACTTGAACCCGTGTCCTTCCGATTGCTGGTCGAATGCTCTGACCACTGAGCTATGGGGGCTTATCAAATACCCGCCAAATAATTCAATATATACTAGTGTTTCATTCAACAATTACTGCTTGTTATATTTTTTCCACCTGAAAACAACCAACTTTATTTTTGCGAGGAAGACATTGTTAGTGTTAAATCCCTCGCTAGGTGGCGTCGAGACAAATTATGTCTGCATTTATTGGGGAAATACTTAAATTTGTTAAATATTAATTATTATTTTTTCATTTATAAACTAACGTTAAGACAAGATTTTTATGCAAAGCACAAAGGGTAACAATTATTACAAGCAATAATTGTCAGCCTGAAACACTCATTTACATTGAAAAATCTTCCGAGAAAAGATACTTGCCGCCAACGGGACTTGAACCCGTCTCCTTCCGATTGCCGGTCGAATGCTCTGACCACTGAGCTATGGGGGCTTATCAAATACCCGCCAAATAATTCAATATATACTAGTGTTTCATTCAACAATTACTGCTTGTTATATTTTTTAATTGTAATTGTTGAATGAAACACTAGTATATATTGAATTATTTGGCGGGTATTTGATAAGCCCCCATAGCTCAGTGGTCAGAGCATTCGACCGGCAATCGGAAGGAGACGGGTTCAAGTCCCGTTGGCGGCAAGTATCTTTTCTCGGAAGATTTTTCAATGTAAATGAGTGTTTCAGGCTGACAATTATTGCTTGTAATAATTGTTACCCTTTGTGCTTTGCATAAAAATCTTGTCTTAACGTTAGTTTATAAATGAAAAAATAATAATTAATATTTAACAAGTTTAAGTATTTCCCCAATAAATGCAGACATAATTTGTCTCGACGCCACCTAGCGAGGGATTTAACACTAACAATGTCTTCCTCGCAAAAATAAAGTTGGTTGTTTTCAGGTGGAAAAAATATAACAAGCAGTAATTGTTGAATGAAACACTAGTATATATTGAATTATTTGGCGGGTATTTGATAAGCCCCCATAGCTCAGTGGTCAGAGCATTCGACCGGCAATCGGAAGGACACGGGTTCAAGTCCCGTTGGCGGCAAGTATCTTTTCTCGGAAGATTTTTCAATGTAAATGAGTGTTTCAGGCTGACAATTATTGCTTGTAATAATTGTTACCCTTTGTGCTATGCATAAAAATCTTGTCTAAACGTTAGTTTATAAATTAAAAAATAATAATTAATATTTAACAAGTTTAAGTATTTCCCCAATAAATGCAGACATAATTTGTCTCGACGCCACCTAGCGAGGGATTTAACACTAACAATGTCTTCCTCGCAAAAATAAAGTTGGTTGTTTTCAGGTGGAAAAAATATAACAAGCAGTAATTGTTGAATGAAACACTAGTATATATTGAATTATTTGGCGGGTATTTGATAAGCCCCCATAGCTCAGTGGTCAGAGCATTCGACCGGCAATCGGAAGGACACGGGTTCAAGTCCCGTTGGCGGCAAGTATCTTTTCTCGGAAGATTTTTCAATGTAAATGAGTGTTTCAGGCTGACAATTATTGCTTGTAATAATTGTTACCCTTTGTGCTATGCATAAAAATCTTGTCTTAACGTTAGTTTATAAATTAAAAAATAATAATCACTATAGCCTGGTTAAATTTTTGCTTCATAGCGAACAAGGCTTTTAAAGCTTCCGTTTGATTGGTACAAACGTCAAAACGAGAAATGAGGAGCTTTTTCAAAGTTGACCAAGACAAAGAGTCATCAAAAATAGTTCTAAACCAGGAAAGAGCTCGTCCCTCCAGGAGTTCAGAGAAAGAGGTAACAACCGAGGACAACTCCACCTTCCGGCATCTGGATAATTCTTCTATGCGTAAAATGAAATTCCTGACATCCGAAGACCCAGAAAATTTTAAATCCCAACAATGAACGGACGAAGAAGAAGTTGGAGGAAAAGGCGACTGGTAATAATTATTAATTACGGTTGTAGTCTTTTCTAAACTAACTGTATTATCATTACCTATATTCATATTGGAACCACTCCCTGTATTATCATCACCTATATTCATATTGGAACCATTCCCCTCTTTCAAACTTTTATTAAAAGAGCGAGCCTGTTCGCGCATACTTGATAATGTAGCTTCCGGAACGATGTTACGATCCGTTAACAATTTTATCATTTCTTCCTTGGTTACCCCATTAATATCGGAAATCGCCATTTTTAAAGAATAAATAAAAAAATTAATTTAATTTATAATTAAATTATTATTCTCAAATAATTATATGAAATTAAAGGTAATAATAGGATTAACCAAACTGTTATAAATAATTATTTATTTGTAACACGTCAATTACCAAACACCCTGTACGTATGAACTCGATAAATAGTCATTGATTTTCAATAACGACAAAGCCATTTATAATTTATTTAAAATCACCTTAGAATGCCGTAAATATTTAAAATAATTATTATTTTTTATAACATACGTTCCACGAACTCCCTTTATATCAAAGTATGAACGTATAAACGGACAAATATAATAAACAATTACTTATGATAAATGTCTGTCACAAGTCGTCTGATGTTTACAAAACAAAAGTAATGTATTTAATAATGAACTTCCGCGCCTTTTTAAGTAAACAAAGGACATAACCTGATAAATGTCAACAAGAATTGACAGCTCGGCTCCGATAAAGCATTACATAGATGAAAAATAGACAGTTGACAGTAAAAATGAAATTGCCAGTAAACTGAAAAAATGTTCCCAACAACAATTCGGTTATCACCTCTAGAGATATTATGAATGAATTTTGTGTTTAACATTATCTTAATGGCAACACTTAAAGTTGGTGTCACTATAATTACATGCCTTACGAAAAGGTAAACAAACAATAATATTCAACAGAAAAAGTATGTAACATAATGAAATGTATTTTCAGAATTTAATTTTTTAATAGCAATTAAGTGACACACAACAAAATGATCATAACACAATGAGGTTTATTTTCAGAATGACACACAGAATCTCTGCAGAACGGTTAATGTTAGATATAAAACCAAATAAATGCACACACACCGATTCATCTCTGATTTCTTTAAAATTATCAGCAAAAGAACTGAAAATCTACCCCACATGACAGAAAAGTACGTTTCGGGCACCGAAAATAACTGATTTTACACGTTGGAAGCACCACTGAAACGTAACATGTTCGTATAAAATGTAACCTTGCGGCAGACCAGAGACCAGGGCTCATGATAGTGGGCCAAGTAGTTATCTGTCATGTAGGTAGGGTTTTCAGTCAAATAAAAGAAGATGAACTTTATAAAAATGTATTGAATCCAAACCAAAAAGCAACATGGAAGTGTACAATCTTCATACCAAAAGGAATATAGAAAAAATACACATACCAGATGGACTCCTAATGGACACGCTAAACTAACTCTACGGAAATAACCCCGGAAGACGAACGCGATCTTGCTTCGCAGAGAGAGAACACGAGACGGGACGGGAACACCAGCCTTCCCATCCGGGAACGGCGCGGAATCCAGAGCACCAAGGTCGTCCTTCTAATTGGGCAGGAGGCCGCTATACCTCCAAGGAGCGCATTCAGCCACGGGCCATCTCGACGAACCCCAATCAAAAGGCACGTGGCCCCCAACAGTATCAAAGTCTGGCGTATTACGGTAGTACGGTTAGCAGACCGTGACTTTGCGACGCGGGGTCGTGAAGGCATATTATAGTAGCCAACACCAGGACCAATTCACTTCACGATTCCTTTTCCAGAAATACTTCCACAAAACGACCAACCAGCAACATCGGAAAAAAGTGGGACTTTCATGTCATCCACTATAAATAACTCGTACACGAACCTCGCGTGTTACGTAAAAACACCCCGCGTTCTTTTAGGTTTTAAATCAACTTAGATTCTGATGATTAAACGTAAATTTAAACTCCTTGAAGGAGAGTGACTAATTTCCGAACCAGCTGCCCATGCTGATCCTGGAGGAAGTGACCATAAACAAAAAAAAGGAAACTCTCTCTTTTCCAAAAATTACCAGTGTCCAAAAAACACCATAGACAAAATAACCACCTAAGCAAGAACTGCATTAGTCACATAATTATTTATGTGACAATAATCATTAATCATAAACCAAAAGAAAACAGGAGGAGATGTAGCCAAACTACCCAAAAAGCGATTTAAATATTTTTAAAAGGCACGAGGCATTTGTAAACAAAATCACGCAATAGTAAGTATTTAATAAAACTCGATGTAAACCCGTTTTTATTTTCATGTAAAGATCAGATTTTTAATGATTGTTAATGTTTATGTTGTTGGAGATGTAAATTTAATATTTCATTGATTTTAATGTAAACAACGAATAATAAAGGATTGTGTATGATAACATTTACGCCATTGGATGGGAGACGTCTACTAATATCTACAGGAATTCCAAAAACTGAACAAATCGGACTAATACCTATGAGAACCAAAGTGAGGACGAATATCTACAGCTCAAACTGCTGACTAATATCTATGAGAACCAAGGTGAGGACGAATATCTACAGCTCAAACTGCTGACTAATATCTACGAAAACCAAA
The DNA here is from genome assembly GCA_929108145.2 of Limnephilus rhombicus. Lineage (NCBI taxonomy): Eukaryota > Metazoa > Arthropoda > Insecta > Trichoptera > Limnephilidae > Limnephilus > Limnephilus rhombicus. The sequence goes on along the minus strand of OV815277.1, from coordinate 8,379,519 downwards.
GTGAGGACGAATATCTACAGCTCAAACTGCTGACTAATATCTATGAGAACCAAAGTGTGGACGAATATCTACAGATCACATTTTTAATGATTGTTAAAGTTTATGTTGTTGAAGATGTAATTTTAATATTTCATTGATTTTAATGTAAACAACGAATAATAAAGGATTGTGTATGATGGGAGACGTCTACTAATATCTACAGAAATTGCAAAAACTTAACAAATCGGACTAATACCTATGTGAACCAAAGTGAGGACGAATATCTACAGCTCCAACTGCAGACTAATATCTATGAAAACCAAAGTGAGGACGAATATCTATAGCTCAAACTGCTGATTAATATCTATGAGAACCAAAGTGTGGACGAATATCTACAGCATTTGCAGAGATTGGATTTGCAATTAAATTTAAATTTAGTCTGTTACCATTACCGTTTCTATGTCAGTTAGGTTAGGTTAGGTAAGGTTAGGTTAGGTTGGATTGTGGTGCCATGTATTTCGAAATAAATAAATATCTTCGTATGGATGACCTCTATGTTTGTTCAATAAATTATTGTCCTCGTAAACAGCAAAATACGTAATATTATGCTAGAACTTCATGTACGTACTATAAGAGTGTTTAACCAGCCAGCGGCTGAAAATCCACATTTTGTCGAAAGTTGTTCTTACGTCCGTGCAGGTCGGTTACAATGAGAAATATTAAGTATTCCCCGTACCAGCTTTTTAAAATTATAACTCAATATCGATTTTATTTCATTCCAAATTTTCTTTAATTTATACCTACATCCTAAAATGCTGAAAGGCGTGATAATGAAACTATTACAATAATGTACTTTTTGTAATTATTTTTTGATGATAAGTATTTATGATTTTTCAATAATGTCTAAGTAAAATAAGAATGTAAATAAATTCTGAAATATATTAGTTTGTAAGTGCGCAAATAAATACACAAACGGACCAATTTTCGTCAAGAAATACATGTACGTATATATTTTTTAATGATTTTATTTAAACTAAAATTAAAATTCTTAAACATGCGATACCCAGATAATGTATTGATTTATTTTACTGCACGATTGTATGATTTGAAATGGGTGTGGAATAACACAAAATCTATTTTGAAAAATTTAACAAATCTGCCAACGACCTATGGTGTAACCTTATTATACTAAAAATAAACATTTTTTTCTCAAAATTTAAAACATTCGAATGCTAGATAAAAGAAATCCATTTATAATTTAGAAATCTATTTATAATTTTTGTGAAAAAGAGTCAATACGTCTAAAATCTGATTTAAAAAAGACATATTTCTGGTTTTCTTTGGTAATACGTTTATTAAACGTTTAAGCCTGTACGTAATTAGTAATTACGTAATTGAAGTAATTTATGCTTTTCCGTACAACCACTTGCTCAGCTGCCCTCTGTAGATAGTAGTCCAACCTACGCTCCATAGATATTTGTCACCACTGGGATCGTCATAGATATTCGTCCGACCTTAGCTCTGTGGATATTAGTCCTCACTCTGAAGTTCATAGATATCCAACATTTGAGCCGTAGATATTCGAACGACATACAGGCTGTAGATAATAGTATCTGGAGTAATTGGATGTATGATTTATTAACCCACCACTCCAGGAACTAACAAAGTATCTAGATTATATTATATAAAATCTAAATGGCCCCTACTCAACATCTGATTTAAAGTACTGCTTGCAGGACTGCATACCGTACTGCAGTATTACCCCTAAATGAATTATTATCATTCCGCCGGCCCAACAAAGGGAAAATATCTAATAATTCGGCTGGTGGTTGTGCCTACTAACGATCTGATTTGCAGAGATTGCACGCAGTCTTGCAAGAAGTGCTTTAAATCGATGGTGAGTTTAACCTTCGTATCCATCCATACAGGTACCTACCTAATGCTGCATCGATCAAGAGTTTTTGGAACAAACTCTTCAACAAGGTTTTTGGTGTGAAATTTCGTACGAATACAGGAAAATGTCGCCACCTCCTTAATTGGGTACCCCCTTAATACCATTTCAAGCAACGTTTCAATTCTGAATGGTGGTCTTACACCAGGGCCATACTGAGAGTATCTTCCACTCTGGAACGTGCCGCTAATATAATATATATTATTTTAAATGAATAAATTGTGAAATAACTAGTGATGCAACGAATACTACTTTTACGAATACGAATATCAAACCTACTATCCAGCGAATACGAATAACTTTCCACCTGAAAACAACCATCTTTATTTTTGCGAGAGAGACACTGTTAGTGTTCGCTACGTGGCGTCGAGACAAATTATGTCTTCATTTATTGGGGAAATACTTAAACTTGTCAAATATTAATAATTGTTTTTAATTGTTAAACTAACGTTTAAGACAAGATTTTTATGGATAGCACAAAGGGTAACAATTATTATAAGCAATAATTATCATAGCTCAATTGGGAGAGCAGCTGACCGGCAATTTAAATCTGGTGCGTAAGAAACTAGCGAGTTCCCGGCTTGTTTGTGTTTTATCTCTGTTTATTGAAGTGCTTTTGGATACATATTTTTTTTGGTTTTTCCGTCTTGTGCATACATGAATAAATCGGAACGTTTTCCGATGCATCGGTATTTAAAAAAAAATTAATATAGGTAATAGTGTCTGACCGAAATTTCGCTTTTGGTTTCGGTTTCGGCCTAGTTTCGGCTAAAAAACGTGTTTCGGCTTTGTTTCGGTTTCGGCTGCCATCCAGTCGAAATTACGGCCGAAACCGAAACTGAATGCGGGAACAACTATTTAGTGCTGCAGGTAAAATTTATTCAGACAGGAGTGGCAATTTGCGCGGCGAATTATTGTTCCTCACTTATTTAATTACTAGTCTACTAGCTGGTACCCGGCATGCGTTGCTATGCCATTTAATAAAGAAATTGTTTCTCCCTGCGCGTCCTTTCCCATTCGTCCCGTTCACCTTCCTCCTCCCCTTCCTCCCCCGTTCACCTTCCTCCTCCCCTTCCTCCCCCGCGCCACCTTCCTACTCCTCCTTTTCCACCTTCCCTCTTCTTATCCTACTCCTCCTTCTTCCCCGGTCCCGCGAACCCCCCTCCCAAGTTCCCCGCCCTCCCGGGTTTCCTTCCCCCCTCCTGCATTCCATACATTCATTCCACATATTGCAATTTTTTATACTTATTTCAAGATTCCAGAGCTCGTTTATGTTATTCTGATGTATGAGCTATATTAATGTAAAGTTTCATTAAAATCCATTCATTCACATTCATTCCCGATACATTCAGTTTTCAAACTGCACGCGTGCCACCTTTTACAATTTTTTATACAAATTTCATAATGCCAGAGCTTAACAGTAGTTTTATAAAAAATAACGAACAAAAAAAGAATTATTTAATTTGGTGCAGTCGTTCGGAAGTTATGCGCATACATACATTTCGGCGATTCATTACGACGCCAACAAAGCACTCTTTTTAGGATGAATTGCCTAATTTAAAAAAAAAATCGTTCCCAAGGCAACGATTTGTTTGCTTTTCTTCTGACGTTTGCAATTTTGTTATTCTGAATGTACCAACCAAAGATATTGAAATTTAAGTAGATGTGCTATCTGCTGTTTTTACTATGTGGGTCTGCGCTTCCGGGTGTCGCCGATATTGTTTACCAATTAACAAATAAACTAAAAGAACAAATAATTAAGGAATAAACCGAACGAACGTTAAACTAAATGAACGAATTCTTTCCTCATTCAAAATATATTGTTAACCAATATTAATGCACATTTTCAAAAAATCAACGAAATGAACAAATTCTTTTTGTATGAAAACTACGCTAATTAGCGCGTAGTCCGGCGACTGTTGCGCGGACACCATAGCATATCTCTTCTGTATTTGAATATCTTTGGTACCAACAAACTAATGACGACACATTTTAGGAAAATCACAAATTTTGTACATACCTAAGGTGTAATGATAATAATTAAAGATAGATTTTGATGACTAGGTCCGTTTGACGACTTAGCAGGGGTGCCCGGGTTTATGGGTTGAGTTTTGTTAAGGGGGGGAGGTAAAGTTTTAAAGGCGAAAAAATGCATTTTTTCATTATTTTTTTTGAGATATGAATAATGTTGGTTTATTTATTCCATACGGTAGGTACCTATCTTAAAAAAAATTCAATTAAAAATATCAATAATTAAGTCCATGAGAGCGAATCTCCGGAGGCGCCTCGAAAAAAAAATGTTATGCGGTGAACACTTCGACCAAATAAATATATGGGTGAACATCATAATTCATTACCAATTCATCTTTGAAACACGATCGTACAGGGCGGTTCAAATGAGAAAGATTAATTATTCTCACTATTCTGCTTTTTAAAATAATAACTCAATATCGATTTTATTTCATTCAAAATTTGCTTTAATTTATACCTACATTCAAAAATGCTGAAAGGCGTGATGATAAAACTAGTAAAATTATGTACTTTTGTAATTATTTTTGGTCATAAGTATTTATAATTTTTCAATAATGTCTAAGCAAAATAAGAATGTAAAAAAATCTTAAATCAATCAGTTTGTAAGACCGGAAATACACAGACAAACTGACGTATTTTTTCACAAAACACGGTGCGGATCTGACACGAACCCCGTCCCGTTGGCGGCAAGTATCTTTTCTCGGAAGATTTTTTCAATGTAGATGAGTGTTTCAGGCTGATAATTATTGCTTATAATGATTTTATTTAAACTAAAATTATAATTCCAAAACATAGCTTTTCCAGATAATTTATTTTACTTTACGGATTATATGATTTGAAATGTGTGTTGTATAATACAAAATTTTGTTTGAAAATTTAACAAATCTGCCAACAACCTATGGTAAAACCTTATTATACTAAAAGTGAACATATTTTCTCAAAATTTAAAACATAGCTTTACCAGATAAAAGAACAATCTTTCGAAATCAATTTATAATTTTTTGTGGAAAAGAGTCAATACGTCTAAAATTGATTTTAAAATGACGTATTTCAGTTTTGTTTGGTTATTCCCTCTAAAAAGGTGGTTTGTTTTCCCAGGTAATCAATCTCACCCCCCCCCCCCTTACGGTCTAGGCGGCCGGTGTGTCTGCCCACCTGCTGCGTGGCGGGCCGGAGAGAGATACAGGTTGAGGAGGTCTTTTGACCTCTCAAGTGAGAAGCCCTATACAGCGCCCCTGAGGTGATTTTTTACAAAAATGACGCTCTAGAAATTATCCAATTATTATTATTATTTTTCATAACGCAATGAAGATTATGTTTATATAACGTATTTTTTTCTGAACCTTTTTTGAGAGTACATTTTACAATTTTTATTTAAATTTTCTTAGAAACCGTCAGGTTTTTGGTATTTATTAAATAATAGCTCTTCATTATTAACGTATATATCGTTACTTCCCCAAAGATACAGGAAATCGTTAGAGATTATTAACGAATGCCTCAGCGTACCCATTATTTGCAACATTTTCGTTTGTCTAATATTGATGAATAAAATAGTACCTACACAATAAAAAAAATGGACAAGGAGAATTAATCTAGCTGCATTATCACAAAACTGTTAGAAACACAGAAGTTTTGCACGCGTATACACTTGAAACAAGAAAATTAAAAAGAAAAAAAAAGTTATTTACCTAACTCTGTCCAGGGGTCCTAGCATGGTCGGTCGATATAGGTTTTATCGAAAATATCGGTAACTTGACATCGCTCCCAAGCACGACTGCAGGCCGCTAACGAACAAACAACAGTTCACATCGACTAAGCGTTCCTAATTTATTTGACGTAAACTGTTATTTCTTCGTTAGCGTCCTGCAGTCGTGCTCGGGAGCGATTTCAGGTTACCGACATTTTCGATAAAACCTTTATCGATCGACCATGCTAGGGGGCCAGATCTTTTCAAAAACAATCTTCTGTGAAGAACTAACGTTTAAAAAATGAATTTATTTTGAATTTCACTCATTAATTGCTTATTTTTTATTGAGGCCATAATTATGAAAGAGAGGTGTTTCAAATAGGTAAAATCGGGTAATAAGAGAAAAAAACCTTTTGCCGTTGTTTAAACATCATCCAATTGAACGTCACAAAATGGCGGTAGAAATATTCTATATCTTAATAAAGTCATTCAGAATAGATAGATAGATACGAAATAATAAGACTTTCAAAACACAATGATACCCAAAAATAATCGCAAACCAAAAGAAAACGGGCCAAACTACCCAAAAAGCGATTTAAATAAATGTAAAAGGCCTAAACACACATCGCAAAGGTAAGTATTTAATAAAACTCGATGAAAACCCGTTTTTATTTTCATGTAAAGATTACATATTTAATGATTGTTAAAGTTTATGTTGTTGAAGGTGTAAATTTAATATTTCATTGATTGTATTGTAAACAACGAACAATAAAGGATTATGTATGTTAACATTTACGCCATTGGATGTATTATTTATTAACTCCAGGAACTAACAAAATATCTAGGTATTATTATATAAAATCTAAATGGCCTCAACTCAACATATGATTTAAAGTACTGCTTGCAGGACTGCATGCTGTACTGCAGTATTACCCCCAACCGAATTATTATTATTCCGACGGCCCGACTAAAGGAAAAAAACCTAATAATTCGGCTGGTGGTTTAGCCTACTAATGATCTGAGTGCATTCAGTCCTGCAAACAGTGCTTTAAATATGATGGTGAGTTTAACTTTCGTGCCCATCTATAGTAATGCTGTAGCGATCAAGAGCTTTTTGAAACGAACTCGTCAAAAGGGTATTTGGTGTGAAATTTTGTACGAATACAGGTTCATGTTCAGATGCAAAAAAAAACAAGTTATTGAAATGAAAATATATATTTGTAGTAGTAAGTTTATTATAATAAATAATTGTAGGGAAGCATAACATTAATACACACTGAAAATTATATATAATAAGCGGCATATATATTATATGGTAGATATCATACAGGTAATCTTCTCACTTTCATAATAAAATAATCATTTTAAAATGGAACTAGAGTAATCTTTTGAGTGGGTAATTAATTACCTATAACAAATTTCAATTAAAATATATTCCAAAAATAAACAGGTAGAACAGTAGTCTTGTTGAATATGGGACTGAGATTGGGTATTAACCCCAGACATGTCGAAGCATTGGCAGAATCCTTAGACGGTTTTCTCACTTTTCAACTCAGAAGAACTAACTCTCAAGAACTCTGCTAAACCAGTTACGTACTTAATCCATATTTGGCAAGGTCTATTAGAATGATGCACTTAAAATGATATTTTTTTCCATTTGCTTGTTTTTCCTCGTCTCAATCGCCGCATTCGGATGATCGATAAGTCTCTGTATCCTCTCGCCGTGGATTTTGAAGCGTTGTAACGTCTCGTTATTTTCTTGGATCATGCGGTCAATCCTATCCAGGCGGGCCTCTTGTAATTTATTCTCCGTGTTGATTAGATCTGCATCGCCTTCCTCCTCGGCGTTTGCTTTTGCCTCGTTTCGTCTGAATTCTCGGAGTTCTTCCTCGGAGTCACATGCTTCGTCTTCTGACTCGCTGAAAAATCTCATTCTCTCAGGATACTGCCACAGGAAGTCGTCCAAAGCTTCGCAGATGGCGTTGAAGAAATTGGAAGAAGAACTCTCAGTTAGATCTGAAAGTGATGGTGAAAAAGTCTCGTCCTCGTCGTCAGAGTAATCCAGAGACCTCAATGTCGGTGTCACGCTCGGATGGATGCTGTGTTCCTCGACAGCTTTTTGGATTGGGTAGCTATCGAGGATTTGGTCACGCAGGACATCGTCTCGGATCTCGAATGAGTGACGTTCCCGATCCGTGCTGAGGCGAGCCCAGTAACGGTTGAAATACACTGTACCCAGGCTGATGTGGTGGTCCATTTTCGTGGTTGAAGTTGAATTGAAAACTGAATCACAAACGATACAGATTATGATTACTTGCTGACACTTTTAATACGACACTATGTCTATTTCACAAAAGATTATGAATAAAAAATATTTATAATAATACTGTTTGGTTTGAATAACACCGATGTTCAAGTTATTAACTGTTGTTCCGATACGAAATATCAATTAAGAATGATTATCCATATTGCTAAATAAAGGCTTATATAGTCAACAGAGACCACGCCCCCGCCCCTAGCCCACCCCTTCTCGCTGAAGCAGTTGCCACCCTAGCGGCCAGGAGTGGAGCTAACTAAGGGATAATGACAATAATTATTGAAAGAGTTATTTGATGTTATTTTTGTAGGTAGTATTTTATTCAGATGTGTTTGTATTTCATTTGGTACATCGCTCAATCCCGGCATTCAGAATTGAAACTGATTTTTTGATTTTTTTTCACATTAGCTCCACACGGGAGGCCCTGAAACAAAAAAATCCCTCAAATCCATTGTCATCTTTGGGGATGCTGTGTGGAGGGTATTTTTAAGGAAATGAAGGAGAGGAAGTTCTGAGAAGGAAAAAGGTGTGAGGGGTGTGTAGGGATCTGGGTGTCAATGTGTTCGGGAGGGACTTTTCAATATTTTCAATTCAAAATGACACTCGTACGAATCCATTCCTCCCACTGCGGTGCAAGACGATGAATCGAGAGAGTCTGGCTGGCGAGGTCTAGTTTAGTTCCCCCTTAAACAGTCTCCCGATCCGACCCGCCACGCAATGAGTATGCAAACGCATTCACCGTAAAGACCTAGACAAACCTTACCCCATGAACCCGGGCACCCATGCTATATCACAAAACGTAGGAAACCACTTGGGGTGACCTATGGTAGGGTTGTTGGGTAACCAATAATTGTTTCGCCGGACTGCAGTACCCATACTCGCCTTCCAAATTGAAATGATTTTGGTAATGTTTGGTGACTAGATCTAAATATCCAGGTACTTCCGAACCTCTCACTTCTCATTTTCTACCCCTCCCACTCCCTTCAGCCTCACAACCAACTTTTTTGGCCATAAACTGTAAATAAAATTTCATATTTAAGTTCAAATTATAATTACATATTATATTTAATTTCAATAATAATCGGTGCATTTCTTTTTATTTATGAATAAAGTGGAAGTGGAAGATACTCTCAGTATCGCCCTGGTGTAAGACCACCAATCAGAATTGAAACGTTGCTTGAAATGGCTTCTGCCGTGTTTGGTGACCAGTTCTGAATAGCCGTGTACTTCTCCACCTTCATCTTCTCCATATCCTTCCCCTCCCCACTACCTCATAACATACCCCGATTGGGGATGCCATAGTCCCACTGGCTCCAGATGGGAGCAGTTGGGACTCTTGTGCGGTATTCATGTAAAAAAAAAACTTTCTTTGCGATATGCGTATACCATTTCTGGGCCCAACTGTCAATTGTACCGGGAAAGGAACTAATTAAATTTGGTATAAAACAGCTTTTATTAATATTATCATAAAAATACGCTTCCATTTGCAACAGGTGAACAGAAAAGCTTTTTATATACATCTGAAAACTAAGAAGCGCATTAAATGTGACTCACTTCGCCGGGGACATTTTAAAGAATTTTCGGGAATGATTTTGATTCCATCACAATGTTTGACAATAATTAGTTTTAACCGATTTCTTGGAAATATCGGTAAGAGACATTAAGGGTGAAAATGTTAATCACCTGACAGATAGCTTTATGCCCGCTCTTGGTGACTCATTATAATTATAATAAACTATTAATCACTCGTATTTGAGTTACTCTGAATATGTGCGTTTTGGTAAACCTGCTACCCTTTTTATAAAATTAAAATTTATATAAAACTACCTGGTTCCCGGCATGCGTTGCTATGCCAATTAATAAAGAAATTGTTTCTCCCTGCGTGTCTTTTCCCATTCATCCCGTTCCCCTTCCGCCTACCCTTCCTCTCCCGCGTCCCCTTCCCCTCTCTCGTTCCCACTCCGCCTCCTCCACCTTCCCTCTCCACACTCCACTCCCCCCCTTTCCCCGTCCCGCAAACCCTCCTCGCGAGTTCCCCTCCCCCTCCGGCATTCCATACATTCAGTTTTCAAACAGCTCGCGTCCCACCTAATGCAATTTTTAATACTAATTTCATAACACCAGAGTTCACTACTAGTTTTATACAAACCTTGTCCTGATAATAACCAACACAAAAAAAAGAATTAGCCAATTTGGTGCGGTCGTTCGGAAGTTATGCGCGTACATTTTTATTTATATAGATTGCTATAGATTAAACCCCCTTTTTACGAAAAAAAAATAAAATTAGTAACTAATTTAAACAACCAGTGTGTCATCTTCTGGTCACAAAAACACAAATTTGATATTATGTGTAAGTCATTGACGTATGACGTATGACGTATGATAAGTACATCAATTTTATTATAAAAGCATACCTTATTGAAGTTTTTTTCTTCAAATAGGGGAATATTTTGCTAAAGCTATTAAAATTGACTAACACATTGACAGTATTTTGTCGGCTGAAAGAAAAAAAACTATTTCGGATTTTTTGTATTTTGTACCTACATCCTGTTTGGTTCAAATTCAATACCTAATATTTTTACTTTGTATTTATTTTTGTGCAAGTGTTTTAAGCAGTAGTTTCCTGCACTATTTATAAGTATAATTTCGTTAATATTGTTATATATATTTTTTTTATTAGAGATAATATATTACAAAATTATTACATAAAATTTATAATACATTACTCCCAATGAGTTTAATAAAACTCATTTTGAATGTAAAAGCCTAAATAGGCGTAAATAAATAAATAAATAATAAATAAATACTTGATCGAAGGTGTAAGTAGATAAATAAACACGAAAAAAAACACAAACTATTGATAAATACTCAAATACTCAATTGGACTATTTGTCTGTAAATAAATAAATAACACCCTACAAAACAACATTATTTGAGATGGGTACACAGATATTAAAAAAAATATTTACGTAAAAAATGAATAATGTAGATAATTTGAAATTAAATTTGATCAAATTGCTGATTAAGGCTCTCGACTAGCAATGCGGATGTCGGGGTTCAAATCAAGTAAAATGTATTTAATTTTTTGTTTTGTTCCGCAATTATTAAATTAAAAATAATATAATAGTATTTTTGCGGCACGTTCCAGAGTGGAAAATATTCATATTATCCCCCCATATATATCACCACCATTCACAATTATTTTTTTGCTTGAAATGGCTTTAGTGGTATTTGCCGATACGATACGAATATATTGAGGGGTGAGCACTGCCTTGAACCTTACAACATTCTCCAATTGGGGATGCCATAGTCTCACTGGCTCCTGGTGGTTGAGAGCATTTTGGACTTTTATTTTATTTTTACTGCCCTGTGTTCCTCTTCACCAACTCCTTCCCTTCCCCTTTCACCATTCCTCAATTATAGTCCCACTTGCCGCGGGCAGGTAATAACGTTTAAAATATGATCACAATGATAAATACATCTAGTGCAGTTTACACGCGTTGGAAGCGAAAATTTACCAAAAAAATACTTGAAAAGTGAGGTCATAATCAAAGTGACCAATAGCGCAGTTTCATATCTCAACCAACAGGATCCTTTAAAATGACGTCATAATCAAAGCGGCCAATGAGCACAATTTCCGTTTCATCCGAAATCCAAATCACAGCGGGGCTATAGAAGTTTAACTTCAAAAAGCTAACCTATAAACTAACCATTAGTCCGTGTCCACAGCTGTGTCTTGGTACACATCCATAGCTCATACACAAAAAAATAATGGAATTTCAATCACTCATAGGAAAAACATTTTATGTTATTTATTGTCGGTAAAGCGCTTTCACTGCTTTTCATGGGGGTTAAAATGCAAGTAGGATTATCAAATACTTAAAAGCAATCTAAGTGTAAAAATAACCGGTTAAAATAGTTAGAAGGTTCCTCTTTAGCATTGTTTTATTATGCGGATCGCCCCGGGTGGCAGGTGGTGACACTACACCCGAGCGTTAAAAAATTACGAATAATAATGTCGAAAAAATATTGAATACGGTGTTATTTATATTTTCGTAGCTTTATGGCTCCCGTGGAATTTCTGAAATTCTCTATCCATCCCCGCCCACATATTTAATCGTAATACGTTTAATGTATCATATCGCTGTGCGAAAATGGGTGACCGGACAACTCAGAATTAAATCAACTCAGAACCTCATTTGAAAAATAATTGAAGGTGATGAAAAAACTATAAAAAAAATATTAAACAGGTTACGTCAAGTGAGGGTTTTGGGCTATTTAAAGCTTATTGTTTTTCAGAGCTTTGAATGACTTTTCAAAGAGGTGTTGATTTTACTTGATTCTGAGTTGGCATGGAACCGCGAATATGAATGAATAAATACTTGCACTCCTTTAGAGTAGGTTCGATATAATTCTCTGAGTCATTGATATATTTTACATCGGACGTAAAAGCGGGAATACAATTTCAATACCTTTTGAAGGTTGTACCCATAAAAGTAATATATATATATTTTTAAATAAGCTCCACATAGAAGGCCCTGAGGGGAATTTTTTTCTCAGGGTCTCTTGTGTGGAGCTAACATACAAAAAAAATTTCGCTATAAAAGAAAATTTGAACTAATGACCAACCCGGTGTTATGTTAGCACAAAAGATTGCAAGCAAAACGTATGGAGCTGTACAGTTGACAAATAAATAAGTCGCGCATGCGCAGACAGACCTGCAGCAAAGCGGGAATAGGTATAAAAGCAATAGCGCTCGAGCACCCAGCCTCTTGTTTTCCCCTCGTCCGGCAGTTGGGTCCCACACCTCGTCACGCACGGCTGTCATTCACGAGACGCCGTAGCTTATAACTTCGCGACGCGTGCCGCAAACAAAATGGCTAAGTTCCGCTACAGAAGTTGATATTGTGTAACGATCTATAACTATTGTCGTGAGTAGCATTCCGCCGTGAATATCGCAAAATATCCAGATGAAACGTGTTATGGCGCATTAAATAGCACCCACGCCGCCGCTAAGTTCCGTCGTGATAATTCATATACCCGACCCGAGTGAAGATAGGCCTTCGGAAGAAACGTAGAAGTGAGCACGGAACCCCCGGTCGAGCCAGCCTGCCTTGTTAGGCCTCCGCTGCCTCCTGACCCCCCTGAAGAGCACGGAACCCCCGGTCGAGCCAGCCTGCCTTGTTAGGCCTCCGCTGCCTCCTGATCCACCAGAAAAAAGGAAGCTGCCACCGATCCCGCTCGCCCTACAATACAGGTTTACTTATTCTCTCTTCCTGAGCCATTCGAGTCAAGCTTCACGATCTGGTTCTTTAAGCCGATCCTTAGGTCTTAAACCGTATTCCTTGTTGTGTATTAAACCCTAAGAAATGTACAATAAACACTTGTTATCTATTCCCCGAGTTTCATTGTATGTCGCAACCTGTTTACCCGAGTTATAGAGAGTGTAGCACTGGCGCCCGAACAGGGACTTCTCTCCTTGATTACAAAAGGATTACTACCAGATTACGCACAATTAAGAATTGGTAAAGACATTACAAATGTAGCTCAGTTACAAAAATTGTGTGATGAATTAGACAGAATTAAATTTAATACGATAAATAATACACAGAGGAGTTCATCTCAAAATAGTAACGTTAGTACGGAAGATGATCAAATAAAAATTAGATCGAAAATTTACCAATATAGACAGTTACATAACGTCTCAGTAGGTCAGTACATAAACTTGATTTCGTCCTTAAATAACAAATTAAAAATACCATTACCTGAAACAGAAATGGTATTTATTGTCAAAAACGGGTTACTTCACAGATACAATAAACTATTCTTGTATGATTTACCAAACACCTGCGCGGAGCTAGAAAAAAAATGTTCCGAATCAGACAATACACATAATGCTAACCAGTTTGCAAACTCAAAATATAAAACTTTTAATAAGAATAATATTAGATCTACACAAGTGTCTTCATTATCTCCTTGTCAGGATATAGGCAAAAGTACGAAATTACGATTATGTTTTAGATGTAAACAAGCCGGACACTTTGCAAGGAATTGCAATCAAAATAATAATGTAATAATACCGCGGAGAAGTCCCAGATGGAAAAAACAGGAGTTTAGAAATGATAATTCGATTCCAGACCTTTCAAAACCACCTCCGTTTTATTTTAATAAAAACCAAAAAAACATGTAGACGGTCATTCCAATTTTAAACCGTCAGAAGTAGTAGCGAAGAAAGAATGGAATGACTGGTTAAAATATGTCAAATACTTTTTTGAAACAAAACCTCTTGAAACAATAAATATAAATTATGGTCTAGACGGTCGACCACACGCTAACTTTAAAATTAAAAATAAATATTTCACTGGACTCTTAGATACAGGAGCAGCGATTTCTTGCTTGGGTGGAAATATGTATAAACATTTCCTACCATTAGGTTACGAATTGATTCCTTGTGACATGACAATTAGCACGGCAGACGATAAGTTACAAAAAGTTTTAGGTAAAATTTCGCTTCCCGTGAAATGCAATGAGACGACAGAAATAATAGACTTTGTAATAATCCCGGCAATAGGACCCAGATTTATCTTAGGTATTGATTTTTGGAGAAAATTTAAGGTTGCTCCTAATTTATTTTCAAAAGATGCGAATAGTAAAATAACATCAATCTCGGAAATTAAAGTGTTAAAATCAAAAAACGACCTTTCACCTGCTCAATTACAAGAGTTAAACGAAGTTGTAAACGATTATCAGTCGATATCTTTTGAAAAACGCGGCTTAGGAAAAACAAATCTTGCTACACATAAAATCGAAACCGAGGGCCCTCCAATAAAACAAAGATATTATCCATTATCACCCGTCAGATTAAAACAATTGGAAAAGGAAGTAGACGAAATGTTATCCCTGGGCGTAATTGTGAAGAGCCGGTCGGCTTGGTCAAACCCCGTGTTGCTGGTACCAAAAAAGGACGGAACGGCAAGGTTCTGTTTAGACAGTAGAAAATTAAACTCAGTCACAAAAGCACAAATTTACCCCATTCCGAATGTACACCGAATTCTAGATAATTTGGGTAATGCAAACTATATTACCTCTCTCGATTTTGTGAAATCATTCTGGCAAATACCCCTAGAAGAAAGTTCGTGTGAAAAAACCAGTTTCGTAGTACCCGGGAGAGGAACCTTCATGTTTGTCAGGTTACCGTTCGGTTTACGTAACGCGCCTAGCGAGTTACAACGCTTGGTTGACACTCTTTTCGGTCCAGAATTCGAGCCGAACCTATTCGCATATTTAGACGACCTAATTATAATATCCAAAACTTTCGAAGATCACATAATATTACTCAGGAAGGTACTTGATATATTAAAAAAAGCAGGATTAACGTTGAATATTAAAAAATCGGAATTTTGTAAATCACGCCTGAGGTATCTAGGATTTGTAATAGATAAAGATGGTCTCCGTACCGACCCTGGAAAAGTAGAAGCGATAAAAAAATTTCCCCGACCCCAGAACACAAAACAGGTAAAATCATTTCTAGGTTTATGTAGTTACTATAGACGCTTTATAAATAATTTTTCGGATATAGCAGCTCCTCTAACACACATAACAGGAGGTACGAAAGGGAAATCTAATTATACGTGGAACGAAGAAACTGAAAAGGCATTTTCCGCATTAAAACAGGCATTAATAACGGCACCAGTCTTGAGTTGCCCAGATTTTAAATTACCGTTCATAATACAATGTGATAGCTCTAATTTCGCCATCGGGGCGTGTCTCTCTCAAAAATTTCCAGACGCAGAACACCCAGTAGCTTATTACTCGAGAGTACTGTCAAAGGCAGAAAGGAACTATAGTGTGACAGAGCGGGAACTATTAGCAATTCTCGACGCAGTATACAATTTTCTTTCATATGTAGAAGGATCCAAGTTCACAGTTATTACAGATCACTCCAGTTTAAAATGGCTTCTATCTTTAGAAAATCCAAATGGACGCCTTGCACGCTGGGCCACATGCTTATCGCAGTTTGATTTTGATATTGTTCATCGAAAAGGTTCACTACACGTAGTCCCAGATGCATTATCCCGCATAATAATTTCCCCAATAGACGTCAAAACATCGATTCCGAACTCAAAAGATAGTTGGTACGTGAATTTATTTAAAAACTGTATTGAAAATCCAGGTAAATTCCCGAACTATATTATAATAGAGAATAGATTATATAAACATTGTCAAGCCGATTTTTCATTGTTGGAAGATTACGATTGGAAACTCGTTTCTCCATTAGAGGATAGAGAAAAAATAATAGCTGAATGTCACGAAGCCGTAACAACAGTTCACCCCGGAACCTTTAAAACATTTAAAAAACTTACTCTAAAAAATTTTTGGAACGGTATGTACCGTGATGTAAGGAAATTTGTTTCAAATTGCTCTGTTTGCAAGGCATATAAACACTCTACGAAACCCCCAGCAGGACTAATGTCACGTCCAAAAAATGCAGATCGCCCCCTTCAAAGTCTAAGTATTGATATAATCGGTCCGTTCCCTAAAGGTTACGATGGTAAATTTTTTATCTTGAGTGTGGTTGACGTATTTACAAAATATTGCTGGTTATTTCCCTTACGGCACGCGAATTCGAAATCAATAATACAAGCGCTTGAAGATAATATTTTTTAACCGTTTCAGTCCCTAGAACGATAATATGTGATAATGGGAAACAGTTTATTTCCAAAGAATTCAAATCCTTCTTAAAGAAATATGGTGTACCCGATGTTTATTATAATAGTTTTTACACACCTATGAATAATGTAGTAGAACGTTACAACCAAACGATAGGTACCACTCTCGCGATCTTGGTGAAAGATGATCACAGACTATGGTCGGCAAACTTAAAAATAGTCCAAGCAGCAATGAATAATACAGTTAATTTAGCAACAGGCTATACGCCATTTTTCTTATTTCACGGTTTCGAACAGATAGTCCATGGGTCAGCACATTGTCGTATAATACCGGTAGTTAGTAATGTTGACACGCAGGAAACAAACACAGTCAGTGAGTACGCTACAAAATTACAAGAACTAATAGCCATATATGATAAAGTCACAGACTCACTGATGGAGGCTTATAAAACAAGCGCGAAACGTTATAACTCAGGACGAAGATTTATAAGTTATGAATCGGGAAATTTAGTGTGGAGACGGAACTTCGTCCAGTCAAAAGCAGGTGAATATTTTTCTGCTAAATTGGCACCTCGCTTCGTATGCAATAGAATAAGAGAAAAAATTTCTAGTACGGTTTATATATTAGAAGATTTAAACGGAAAACTGACGGGGAAATTCCATGTGAAGGACCTTTTGAAATCGGAAAATTAATCTAAGAAAAAATAAAATAAAAGAAAAGAAAAACCTTATTCCGGTTATGTTTATCTCCATAATTGAAATTCCTTCCTAACGCCCACAATTTACATACACGCGAGAAACGAAAACACCAAGTTATGTTATTTACAAAAGTTTAATTATTAATTTAAATATTCGTGTTAACAATGTTTAAAAATGAAAGTTATCTCATCAATCCTTTGAAAGATAAATAACGATTAATTGATTGGAGAATTAGGAAGGATTAACAGTGAGATTGTAATTGGAATGAAAAATTAGTTTTTTTTCTTCACCGCATTACCTTTTAACCTCCAATTGCAATTCTCTTCCTCCTTCTCTCTCTCTTTCATTCTCCTCTTCGTTCTCATAAGGGAAGACTCATCTCTTATCTATATTTCTCTATCTTCTTTCTTCTCTCTCTCTTCCACTCTCTCCTTCTTTCTCTTCCCAAACGTGAAATACGTCTGGGTAAGTTAATAGAAAATACCGCATAATACTGTCAAAATAAATAGATTATGGTATAAAAAAAAAAAAAAAAGAAAGATTACGGGAAACAGTTGCATTAAAGTATGATTTTAAAATAAAAATATACCCTTTGTGAATAGGCTTTCATCCGAATGAAGAAGAGCTGCTCATATTCAATTGTATTCATCGAGTCGCGTTTTTTTTTGTCAAGTTCAACATTGCCTGAAATTGAATTCAAACGCACATTGTACGATGTGACATAAGTCGTGGCAGACAGCGTTTTTCCTTTTCTTGTGAATTTTAATATCTCTTTAGGCTTTCTAAAAATAAATGGTTAATTATAAACCCTCAATAAGGCCTTGATAGACGATTGGAAGTTGGATTAAAGTTAATTACGTAGTGTTGTAAACAACGGGAATGTCTTTCAATCTTGAGTAAGATATTTTAAAAAAATAAATATAAAGGAAAAAACATTGAACCGAAAAACGAAAACAAAAATATTTATTATGATTGAAAATATTAATATACAAAAAAAAAAAAACAAAGAATAAAGATACAAAGATTCGATAGAGGGCGACGTCCAAAAACCTTCTTTTTGGTAAG
Source organism: Limnephilus rhombicus (assembly GCA_929108145.2). Taxonomy (NCBI): domain Eukaryota; kingdom Metazoa; phylum Arthropoda; class Insecta; order Trichoptera; family Limnephilidae; genus Limnephilus; species Limnephilus rhombicus. Next base: position 8,361,121 of record OV815277.1, on the reverse strand, counting down.
TAGTTAAAAAAAAACAACTTACAGGAAGTTATTTTTTATCCTGACCCAGGACTGGAAATCAAACTTCATTTGATTTCCAAGGGATGTCTTGTTGTATAGATTTATGCATCTATATAACAAATAAAATATTTATATTTTTATCTCGTTGACAGGAGACGTTTATAGAAATATTCTGTATTATGATTATGGTGAATTAGGTCCTTCATCATATCATAATTATTAGTAGAAGTTTAATAGGACCCCCCCCCCAACCTTAATTATAATTATTAAAGAATATTTTGGTAACAGTTCGGAACGTTAAAGAAAGTCAATCTGTTGTAATTTAATATGTTTTGAAACTTTCGGACAAATTTCTTAGTAACTGTTGGAGCCAGTTAATTATGAATTAACGATATCAGGAATAGGGTAAAAACATATTCAAAAAAGTGATCTTTTTTATGGAGTGTTTTTTTTTCATATAGTTAATGGCTTTATTTGTCCATCCTCAGAGTGAGGATGAAAATAAATTATTGATTTTCATTATAGACAAATTTTACGACATGGGAGTCATGAACCTATGTTGTGAAAATAAGCTATTGATTACCTTTTATTGTGATGTGGAGGCTATCTGAGTGCACCAGCTAACTCCTTCTATTCATAATGAATTATAAATATCCTTGAATAATATCTAAAAAAAAAAAAAAAATTATTATATTAAAGTATTATTAATTAGGACTACCTGAAAACAGATGCAAAATAACAAATTACGCGCCCAAATTATCCGCATTTGGGATAATCACAAAGAAAAATTTAATTGAAAAAAAAAAAAAGAATCACCCTCTCAAATAATATCACGATTTTAAAAAAAAAAAAAAAAAAAAAGGGCTCAAAGCTTACAAATCATAAGATAATACTTAAAGAAATAATTGAGAGTGTCCCTTTTATGAAAGTAAACATAAATTAAAACAATTTAAAAAAGAAATAAATGAAGTACATAGTTTTGGTCTACCTATATAAAAAAAAAGACCATGGCGCCTTAACCCCTAGGATACGACACACTACAATAGCAGTGCAGTGAAATCAAGACTACATCTACAAATGAACTGCAATGTGGGTGTATAGCTAGGTTTTAGAAGTTTTTAATGCATTATGTTCCTGTCCATGAAAATTCGAAAGCAAAAAAGTTGATATTAAAGAAACCTGTCAATTATTTCAAATATAATTTTCAATATTATGTTTGCTTTTCAGATATTTACAAAATACTACCCGTCTTCTAGGGGAAGTAAATAAATGTTTTTTTTACAGTATAAGAAATAATTAAACAATAAATATCGATTGAAGAAGTATTGTAAAGCCAAACGGTCCTTGACTTTACAATAGGTAAGAAAATTAATTGGACTAAATACAGCATATTGATAAAATTGTGAGAAATAACCTTTAAATTTTAACAATATTAAATTAAAATAGAAAATTGAATTATGGTATAGAAATAAAATGTATATAAATTGTATTTGAAAATTGCAAATAATAGAATAATAAAATGTAAATTATAAACACGTAAATAGTTCAATTGTGAATTTATTTGACAAAGGTCAGCGTGAAAATTCCGAAATAAAACGGAAGTAAAATAATCTGTGTTATGAAACTTGTACCGCACCTCGTGAGAGAATAACCCCTTAGAGATAAATATAATCTTTTAATATAATATCTTGAATCTTGATGAAGAATCTGTAGAAATTCTGTTGGTTGGAATAGAGGACGCAATAGGTGTCACCTAATAATCAAAATAAGGAAACCAATCTGTGTGAAGGTGTTCCTTATTGTTTTTTGAAACGTCGAGCGCAATCATTTGGAAATATAGTGTATACAGAAGTGTTAACTGAGTTTTCAAATGGATTGGTCAGTGAGGCAAGATCACTGTTTTTTAACGTGATGATGTATGCGCATACAGGAAGATGACGTTTCGGACGTATCTTTTTTTTTTTTTTTTAAATTACAGGATGTGTATAGCCTCATAATTATACTGTCACGAGAGGTTCTAGTATGCCTAATAATTATACTTAAAGAAAACCATAAAAAACAGAATCAAAGATTAAGTAAGATAAATAGAAAAGGGTTATGAGGTAAAAAGTCAAAAAATTTTAATAACACAAGAAAAAGATGATAAAAAAAAAAGTACATGTATTGTATTATCGTTTAATGGAAAGAAATTATAAAATACGAATATGTATCAATCCAATTGATTACATGACAATTGTCAGTTAATTTTTTCTTTCTTTTTCTTAAATATTAATTTAATTTTTTTTTATTAATTCAAAGTTATGAAATAAATATATATGATAATGAATTGAATTGGCATAAAATGTTATGTAAAATGCGGAAGAATTGACCTCGGTTGTTCAGAAAAAATAAAAACGCATTAAAATATCCATAAAATGGATAAGAAAAAAAAAGAAAATGTATATAATCAATAAAAGATTAGTATAAATACAAAAATGTTATGTAAAATGCGGAAGAATTGACCTCGGTTGTTCAGAAAAAATAAAAACGCATTAAAATATCCATAAAATGGATAAGAAAAAAAAAGAAAATGTATATAATCAATAAAAGATTAGTATAAATACAAAAATGTTATGTAAAATGCGGAAGAATTGACCTCGGTTGTTCAGAAAAAATAAAAACGCATTAAAATATCCATAAAATGGATAAGAAAAAAAAAGAAAATGTATATAATCAATAAAAGATTAGTATAAATACAAAAATGTTATGTAAAATGCGGAAGAATTGACCTCGGTTGTTCAAAAAAAATAAAAACGCATTAAAATATCCATAAAATGGATAAGAAAAAAAAAAGAAAATGTGTATAATTAGTACGTGTAAAATATGAATAAGTAATTTACTTTTTGTTAAATGAAAAATGATAAAATGAGATGTTCAAGACAAATTGCTTGACATTCAGTCAGCATTAATGATTGGTTTAGTTAATAATTTTTTTTTCTCCCTTTTTTATTTTTTTTTTCTTATAACTAAAACTGAATATAGTTAAGAAATTGTTAAAAAATTGATTATCAAATTTTAATACAGAAAGAAGAAATAATATTCTACTGAAATTACATTGCTTTCGCTATCTTAGTCTTCTGTTGTTCCGAGAAGGAAGGTGATGGTTTGTTAACAGAGTAAATAATTTCACAAATTATGTTAACAAACGAAGCGTGTTTTGTATCGCAATAGTAGCGTGTTTTGTATCGCAAGAATAGCATGTTTTGTATCGAGAGGAAAAGGACCGGTACAATTTCTTTAGCAATAGGGTTGTATAGCTTGGCTCACAGGTAGATAAATTCGTTCTTGGCTCAGTAGGTAGGGAGTGCTAAATTAATTGCGGTAGTGACAACCCCTTGTCATAAATGGCCTGCAGGACATCCAGAAACACATGCAAAGAACAAGGAAACTCTTCAAGGACACAAGGAGCAAATTTTTAAATTGGAACGCATATTGAAACAGTATGAACACCTATACACGGGAAACACCATTACTCCGTCAAGGTTCTTCAAAGAGGAAGGCACACTCTCCACAAACCTACAAATGCAAGAATGCTGAATTTACAACTTACCCCACATTTCCTTCATAATGGCACGAGTCAAGCAAGAACAGTCCTGACAATCTTCTTACATTATATTGGACAGAGAAGGCAGTGTTATGTTAGCACAAAAGATTGCAAGCAAAACGTATGGAGCTGTACAGTTGACAAATAAATAAGTCGCGCATGCGCAGACAGACCTGCAGCAAAGCGGGAATAGGTATAAAAGCAATAGCGCTCGAGCACCCAGCCTCTTGTTTTCCCCTCGTCCGGCAGTTGGGTCCCACACCTCGTCACGCACGGCTGTCATTCACGAGACGCCGTAGCTCATAACTTCGCGACGCGTGCCGCAAACAAAATGGCTAAGTTCCGCTACAGAAGTTGATATTGTGTAACGATCTATAACTATTGTCGTGAGTAGCATTCCGCCGTGAATATCGCAAAATATCCAGATGAAACGTGTTATGGCGCATTAAATAGCACCCACGCCGCCGCTAAGTTCCGTCGTGATAATTCATATACCCGACCCGAGTGAAGATAGGCCTTCGGAAGAAACGTAGAAGTGAGCACGGAACCCCCGGTCGAGCCAGCCTGCCTTGTTAGGCCTCCGCTGCCTCCTGACCCCCCTGAAGAGCACGGAACCCCCGGTCGAGCCAGCCTGCCTTGTTAGGCCTCCGCTGCCTCCTGATCCACCAGAAAAAAGGAAGCTGCCACCGATCCCGCTCGCCCTACAATACAGGTTTACTTATTCTCTCTCCCTGAGCCATTCGAGTCAAGCTTCACGATCTGGTTCTTTAAGCCGATCCTTAGGTCTTAAACCGTATTCCTTGTTGTGTATTAAACCCTAAGAAATGTACAATAAACACTTGTTATCTATTCCCCGAGTTTCATTGTATGTCGCAACCTGTTTACCCGAGTTATAGAGAGTGTAGCACCGGTTAAGTTTTTATCTGTAAAATTGCTTAATTCATGGGGTAAAAATAAAGTTTAAACATATTGTGATGCAAATCACTAATCAAGAAATAATAATTTCTCAAAAAATATTGGCCTCAATACCTGCTTAATGTGTTTTAAATTACGTTAAGAATATTATTACAGGGGGATTAATATTTGCGTAATTAGCAAATGCCCGAAACCCATTATATTAGTGAAAAATCCCTCCAAAAGTTTAAGAATTACCTACTTAGTGCCATTGTCCATTTATTAGAAATGGGTTATTTAAATTAGCAAGGAGAATGTAATTTTAACATTAGTAGAATATATACATTGAATAACACTTGAGGTTGAATTCACATGATTCAAAATTGAGATATATTAATGTACCTATTCACTTTTTAACACACAAAATAAAGCAAATAATAATAATAATTAAACAGCTTTTTGAAATTAATATAAAATTTATTGAAATTAAAACAATATTATAGGTAGGTATACTAAATAAATATGTCACATGGAAATATTATTAAATGTAGTACGGGATGTGAGTCGAACGCTTGGGGTTCTCCGGGTGTGAAGAAGGCTGAAGTGTTATGTTACTGTGGTTACCACGAGGCAAGTTCTGAAGATCTGGAAGGATTCTCGTCTGGTTTTTATAATATGTTTTCATCTCATTTTGATTTGGGTAATTATCGAGAATCTGGCGGTGTGGGACCTCGTTTAGAACGTCGGTGGAATCAGGCTCTACGGCCAGACGGGAGGGTGAAGATGAAAATTTTGCAGTCTCGTACCCGTTGTCAGAATGATTTAAAGACCTTAGTGATGGTGGTCCGTTTATCATCTCTGCAAATATCTTTCTTCGCTTCTCTTGGGACACGTCTGTAACGATGCTGCCATTTTTCCCAATCGGCCTTATCCCACTCCCTCGGACATGAATTTTTGGATGATCGGCAATGCTCCTCATCTGTTTCTGGTAACTTATATAGTATTTCGCGAGAGCTTTTGGGTTTGGGTAGCTGTCGAGGATTTGGCAGTGCAGGATCTCGTCAGGGATGTTGATTGAATGTGGTTCCCAATCCATGTTGAGACGAATATTGTTGTAATGCACCATACCCAGGTCGATGTGATGGCCCATGGTTGAAGTTTTAACAGTAGACCTCGAAAACTGAATCACCATCAACGAGTTGAAACAAATTATGATTATTTACTGTCACTTTTAATACGAGTTTTCCACTATTTCACAAAATATAATTAATTGAATATAAATATAATAATTGGTACTTCTGACTTTGGTTCGGGATATCAACGTTATTCACTGTTCTTTTCGAAAGGAGATGTCCAGTAAAAATGATTATCGATATATATTTTTTTTTTTCATTTTCTAGATTCTTATGTATCTTGAGGAGATGAATCATTTAAATTTACTGAATTTAAAGTTAATGTTCTTTATACAAATAGAACGGCGTCATATGCGCCTTGCAATTTTTACCTCATGTGGGTATTTAAAAATAGTACCTGGCTATTATAGACTTAGAGGATTGTTAAATAAGGGCTTAAATAGTCAACAGAGGCCACGCCCCCACCCTAGCCCATCCCCCTCCCTAAAGCAGTTGCGACCCTAGCGGCCAGAAGTGGAACTAACTAAGGGATTGTCATCACAATGATTATAGTCTTTACTCAATGGAGCGTAAGGGTTATTTTAATATACTTTATGAAGGTAGTTATATTACTGATAGGGCTGGATTATTTATTTTTTATATATTTTGATGTAGATATGTACTTAAATATGTGATGTACTTACATTGTACATTCAGTTATTTAATTAAAAATTCCGACGTACTTTTTGAAATAACATAAAAAACCTCCACGATCAAGGTTCTTAATTTATTTCTTCTTTATGAGTTTTAGCAGAGCTCCTACTACCTAATCAAATTAAAAAATTAAAAATTTAAAAAACAAAATAAAAATGAAACTTTTCCCCTTCAAAAGAAGTATTGTCCCCATTGATATATATATATATATACCTCAATGATTGTCCCCGTGAGATGTAACTAGAAGCGATATTTTAATAATTAAAGCAAAGTACGAGTATTAAATGTTTATTTTTCATATAAATTAAAAAAGACGGTTTGAGATCGAAATAGGCTGATTAAAATAGGTACTAATTGCAAATTTAAAAAGTTTGGACATGTAGAGTGGAGGAACAGAGATGGGAATATCAGGAGAATGTATGACTTGAATAGATGGAGATGTCGGGGGTGAACGAGGATGGTAGACACTACCAGTATCGCCCTAGTGAAATAACAACACATAGAAATATTTTAATGCTTTTTGACCTGATCAAAATATTCGGGTGCTACCAAATTTTTATCTTTCTCGTCTTCTTCTCCTCCCACACCCTCCACCCTCCAGCCTCACAACATGCACACCAACTGATGTGCATTTTTTTAAAACTCAAAAAATTCTTTAACCAGTTTGCATACTTCTGCCTTTTTGATGTTAAACTGTAAATGGAAATTTGTATGCATTTATGTAGGTTCATTTAGAATTTTTTTTATTTAATTTATTTTCCACGGGGTTCGATTCCTGTCTTATTATTTAGAAAGAAATACCTTTCTTTACGACACGGATACTTATTTTTAAATCTAGTTGCCAATTACATCGGGAAAGGAATTTACAAAAGTTGAATTAAAAAAGCATACTTACTTTCAACCCAATCATTTGAATTTATTTGTGACTAGTTTCGACAGATTTCTTGGAAAAATCGATTAGAGAACATTAATAGTGGATATGACAATCACCTGGACAGATAGAAAGATACCCACTCTTGGTGACTCATAATAATAATTATAAACTACTACTTGAAATTCCCGGCGATGCCCGGGCTGTACACAGAGTTTTCGAAATCAAATCGTAGACAGTGACTTACTTTGCATATAAATCAAATCCACACCGCCCGTTTGCCATAAAAACATTCTCCTTTATATAATATTATATATTTCAACCAGTTTACAAAAAACCATGACAAATTATATGCCTAAAACTTCCTCATGAATCACTCTATCTATTAGTGATAACCGCATGAAAATCCGTTCAGTATTTTTTGAGGTTATCGCGAACACACAGACAGACTTTAATTTATAATAAGTACCTATGTAGAGAGTTTATTTATTGTACTGTTATTCGTGGTGGAATTCTATTGTATTAAATTTGAAATTGAAACACTTTTTAACTTTTTTCCAAGAATTGCCAGCCTGAAGATGCCATAATAGGATGAAACCGGTACTGGTGAAATAAAAAAGTGGAAAAAAGTTAAAAAGTGTTTGAATTTCAATTTTAAGTATGTAGAGGTTAATGACATATTTTGGTAACGCTAAAAATGTGCATGTAGGTATAACCTGATAGAGTTTTTGTAAAATTAAAGTAATGGTTTAAACATAATGATTTGGTTTAGCACGTACGAGGATGTTAAATAAATGTAGTTTGTAAGATTCGTGAAGAAATCAAGAAATGATATTATTGTTCAAATGTTGTTATTTGCTTTTACATTATAGGCAATGTAAAGAAAAATATCTTAATGTTTTTTTTTCAATCTTGATACTTTTTACTAATGAATTCACTCCAGAAATATATTACTTTCGTGGGCAATACCAATTAGCAAATAGGTCACAAACGACCACCTGTACATTTGTTATAATCCCACCTTTGTTAATATATTTAGTAATGAGCTAGTTTTGGTATTTTCCTCAAATCTAAAGAGAATTCATTTTATTTTTATTCGGAGGGGTTCACCATTAATAAATGGTACGTACTTACTCTTATTGGTTGAACCATGGTAATTCAACCTTAATTGTTTTTTAATGTATATAATATTCAACCAAACAATGTTAAAATTACATACTTCTTGCTAATTTAAGTAGCCCATTTCTTATAAGGGAACGTACCCATACTACGTGACCAACTTTCGCAAATTTTTAACCCCCCCCCCCCACATCGTCTCATACATACTCTTCTATTATTCTGACTTTTGACATGGCCCGACTCAAGAATCTGTTTCACTTGATCGTGACATGTCTTCTTTGGGCGTCCCAGACTTCTTCCATTCACATTTGCGTCATATATTCATTCTTCTTACAGTATTTTCTCCTTTAATTCTCTCTACATGCCCAAACCATCTGAGGGTCCCTTTTTAGTTATAGTAAATTCGGGTTCTAGCGATTAGAGGTGAACAGTCCAATGTAAGTGTAGATATGTACAAAACACATATTCCAGTCAATGAAATGAAAAAATATGAATACAGTTATAATTTTTTGTTTTATTCAAATAATTTATACGTTCAAATAAACATTAGTTTTTATCAAAGTGAAAAGAAAGTAACAATCTTCTTGTATATACATTCAAATATAAAATAAGTATAAAAGATGTTTTAAATTGTTTAATTTGACGAGTAATATTTTTGTTTTGACATAAATTTCATTATAATCATGAATAAAAATAAACTCATATAAAAACCCGTGGCAAACAACGAAGCCTCCTAATATGACCTGAATCGAAATTTTACGGAACAAGCATTTAATCTAACGGTTGTAATTATTGTAGATGCGGTGGATATGAATGCAAAACAATTTTAAACTTCAATTAAAAATTATCATCAACAAGAAACCAGGTTTTGATCAGATTTCGACCAATAACAAACATCAGAGACTCCAGATACTAATATCTACTGCCTGTATGTCGGACGAATATCTACAGCTCATATGTTGGACTAATATCTACGAACTTCAGAGTGTGTACTAATAACTACAGAGCTTAGGTCGTACGAATATCTAAGACGGTCCCAGTGGTGAATAATATCTATGGAGCGTAGGTTGGACTAATATCTACAGAGGGCAGCTGAGCAAGAAGTTGTACGGAAAAGCATAAATTACTTCAATTGCGTAATTACTAATTACGTAAAGGCTTAAACGTTTAAAGTACGTACATGTAGTTTTCGCATAATATTACGTATTTTGCTGTTTACGAGGACAATAATTTAATGAACAAACATGGAGGTCATAATACAAAGATATTTATTTATTTCGAAATACGCGGCACCACAACCTAACCTAACCTAACGTAACTGACATGGAAATGGTCATGGTAATAGACTAAATAATTTAGAAGCACTCGAAATAAAGAAAGCTGTTAAAACAAAAACCCAAATCCTTAATAATCAGCTAAATGTGTCCAATATTCCGATATTAGGGATTTTTACATACATACATGCATAAATTAAGTTTTTAAAACTGCATACGCAATATTACGTTATTGCAATATGCTATACATAATTGTAAATCCAACCTTTGCCAGTGCTGTAGATATTCGTACGTACTTTGGTCGTCATAGATATTATTTTTATTTATTTATTTAAATTTTTATTCCAGCAGGACTGGGAGGGTAGTGCAATCCCAGTCTGCCATATTACATAAACAACTATAAAAGAAAAGAAAAAATGTTTAAATATTAGGTAGGTACCTAATTAAAACATAAAATGAAAATAAAATTCATCACACAAATAACAAAAAATAAGCATAAAATTAAAATAAATAATAAGTAGACAGAATTAAAAATAAAAAGATATTTTGGGATCGTCCATCATCGAGGTCGCCTCATCATCTGCATCCATCGCTCATTTATTGGGGAACTGAGCCACTCGGATACAGCCACGACAATGATATTAATTATTATTTTTTTAATTTATAAACTAACGTTTAGACAAGATTTTTATGCATAGCACAAAGGGTAACAATTATTACAAGCAATAATTGTCAGCCTGAAACACTCATTTACATTGAAAAATCTTCCGAGAAAAGATACTTGCCGCCAACGGGACTTGAACCCGTGTCCTTCCGATTGCCGGTCGAATGCTCTGACCACTGAGCTATGGCGGCTTATCAAATACCCGCCAAATAATTCAATATATACTAGTGTTTCATTCAACAATTACTGCTTGTTATATTTTTTCCACCTGAAAACAACCAACTTTATTTTTGCGAGGAAGACAATGATATTGGTTGAAGTCCGTATCCTGCTCCAGAAGCTGGCTAGTCGGTGGCGAAGTAAGGCTGGGAATGAGTGCACCCTCCCCTCGGTGAACATCGTACTGCATCGGAGGTACTGCAGAACCTCGGTAGTTGCATAAGTTGCCTGTATGCATTATTGTAGCACACCCTCAGGTTGTCCCATTGCGCTGCTGGGTATTGTGTCCACAGTTCAGACGTGTACAGGGCAGTACAGTATGTCTTGAATAGTAATTTTCTGACATCTTCGCTACAGTGGTAGAACCGCCTTGAGAGCATGCCGGCCCGTATATTAATTGCTCTTCTTTGTCGTTCCATATCTTCTATACCCTTCATGTCTTCGGTTAGGATATGTCCCAGATACTTAATCTGTGAGGCCAGAAGCAGTTCATTTCCTTCTAGATATATTGGAGGAATATGTGATGGCTCCTTATTGTGTTTGAAAGCGACGATGACTGACTTTTTAGAATTGTACAACAGGTTATGAGAGTTTGCGTACTCTTCGCATATTTGCACAAGTCGTCTCATCGCTTTAATCGAAGGTGCAAGCAGCACCATGTCATCGGCGTAATTAATATTGTTACTTCCTTGTCCGCAGATATGACAACCGATTCGTGTATCGTTCAACTCTTGTAAGAGGTCGTTAATGTACACATTAAATAGAGTTGGAGACATATTTCCCCCTTGCCTGACTCCGATATTAGTCCGATTTGTTCAGTTTTTGGAATTCCTGTAGATATTAGTAGACTCCTCCACATCAGGGACCCATCAAAGGCAGTCCTGGATTTGTCAATAGGCCTTATAGGCCACGGCCTAGGGGCGGCAGAGTTCCGGGGGCGGCGCTCGCTCGCTTTGGTAAGCCGTTCATTTTGTGTACGATTATAAACAACAACACAAAAGTCACTGTGGATAGATAGAGCTTTCTATCTTTTAACCTTTAGACTCCCAGTGGTCCCGCACGGGACCGCGGATTTGTGTCGTTCAATGCCAAACGGTCCAATACGGGACCGGTAATTGTGGTGCGAATATTTCACAAAAAAGGCTTTGGCAGTGGGCTACCTTTATTGCACGAGCGTTTAAGGGGAGAAATAGGTGTATATTAAATAGTGATTTTCATGATTTTTTTAAATACATAAGGAATATATATATATATATATATATATATATATATGACCTTATAATAAGGAATATATATATATATATATATATATATATATATATAAGGCCACCTGATTAAGAAATTTAATTTATCATTAGTATTAGGTATTTTCCAATTAAAATGGGAGGTCAGATTTGTAAGTCCAATTTTTAAAAGAGGCAAAAAACGTATTCTTCTAACCACACACCTTTTTGCGAACAATCAATAACTTAATTGTTTGAATTCATGTTTCTATCACACTGATGAATAATATATATAAAGTATAAACGAAGCTACACTTTTCAAATTACACCGAATCTATCAATTTTCACAATTTTAACTCCCTTCAAACGAGACGTCTAATTTTTGACCAAATCTTGTTATTTAAAATTCAGAACAAAGACCTGGACTCGCCAGAGCTTACCAACTTAATATAAATCCTTATTCCATTAAGATCAAGACTACAATCCGATTTATTTCGTTTACCCCCGTGTAGAACCAACATTAGAAAAATTTCCCCAATTCCCAGAATGTGCGCAATATAAGACAAAATTTCACAATGTAGACATTTTTACCATTACCCTTCCGAAATTTCGAATAGAAGTAACGCGAACGTTTGAGAATTAATACAGGAGTGTGAAATATATATGGAGCATCTCCTGTGCTTATTCTATATCCTACGATAATTCCTAGTGAGACAGGCATCGAAAAATCCTTTGTTTTATGGGGCGAACTACATATGACCCACGAAACCCGTTAGATCTGCCCCTGCGTGAAACCAGGCTCGTACTAATAATAATAGTAAGTCTGGCAACATTTTTTCCTGGCCCCCTAGCACGGTCGATCGATAAGGATTGATAGGATAACTTTCGGTAACTTCTCATCTTTCCTAGGACAATTGCAGATAGTGCAGATCGCTAACGCACAAACAACAGTTCACGTCGAATATATTAAGAACACTTAGTCATTGTGAACTGTTATTTATCCAATAAAAATAAAACAATGCGCAAAACCACGAGTTTCATTTAATTTATTTACCGACCGGTTTCGCTTTGCTCAAGTATCATCCATCAGGGGTCAAATTAATACTAAACAAGAAATACAGAGGTGTGCTTACAAATAAATACAGTGGGAGACCACAAGATAACAATATAACAGTGACTATACAATTAAATTTAAAAAAAAACTCATGTTCTTCCTCAAAATAAATTATTTATTTTTATTAAATTTGTCAAACCACAAATTAATGGTTTCTACAATAATTTTATTTATACGTTGGCGATGTGCAGTAATGCTCGGGAAGGTTGGGAAGTTACCGAAAGTTACCCTATCAATCCTTATCGATCGACCATGCTAGGAGGCTGGCAACTCCTGGCTAAAATTATACTGAAAGAAATTATAATCCTGACGTCACCACAGCTGATCGTAACTCGGAATAACAACTGTGAGCTGTGCTACAATCAAATCATTTTATTGCGAATATCATTGGTGTGGAATAACCTTGTTTTGCTCTGGTGTTATGTTTTAGTATTCGGAGAAATGAGTTGATAAATACGAGTTATTGCACATTCGTTTGTTATCCGCTGTATGTTTTTCGTGTTTCTTTCCTTTATGATTCATATATTATCATGTTTCTTCTCATGAAGTTTGTTTCAAGTTGCAAGGTTTGTGTGAAATCCTAAGGATATACTCGTACAACAATTGAAGGTAACAGAATAATATCTTTCAAATCATTTTTGTCAAATCAGAAAAGAGCTACAGTTATAAGATGAAATATTTTATTTGTGATGTTTTGTTTTCCAAACGAATTATTAGTAACCGATTCGCTGCCACAATTACAGATCGATAACGTTCAGGTTTTGAGTCCTGTTCAAGCTTCGTAAAGGCGACTTCTGTTAAAATGCAAGCGATAAATTACATTAAAATATTTCATAAGGCTAATAAAAACTTATTTTCAAAAAATTATGTCTTCTGTTTTGTGGACGTTTATTAAATAACATTGAATAGATCTTTCAGTATATTAACAGTTTTGTAAATTTCTTTAATAAGAGTACTTAATTTATTTCTTTCTACACTCTATCGATTTAATCACTTTTCAGACAAAACATAATATATCTCTATTTTCTAAATTAGCGGCATGTATGTACAAGATTATTTAGTATGATCTATATCTAACAACTCCTCAAATTTCTCATTTTATAATAATTCTCTAACTTCTCCATCTTCTTCTTGTAACCCAATCTAACTATAAGTATATCATTTTCTTACTATAGAGCAGGCAAAACATAAAATATCTTTATTTACTATCTAAGCAGCATTATATGTATAAGACTGATTACTCTGAACTATATATATATTTTTTTTAGAAATTTAATTAAAATTAAATTTGATAATGTTATTATCGAGTTCTGCAAGTTTTTTGGTTAGTGTTTTAGTTACAGCTGTTTCGACTTGTAAGGTCATTTTCAAACTGTGGTGAAGCCACGTACGGACGACTTATTTATAAGATTTTAAATGTCAATTTTTGAAGGTGTCTAAGTTGATTTATTACCGGTTAAACCAATTTGTAGAGACACTAATTGAGATTGAGAGAGTGCCAATGTGGGATTCAGAGTATTTCCCTTTGGTTTGCCTTGCACTAAGTGTAAGGGTTTTTTTTTATTTTTATTTATTTTTTTTTTTATTTATTTATTTTTTTTTATATCAATAATTCCTTAATTTACCAAAAATAACTTATCTTTTCCAATAATTCTTTAACTTCTTCACCTTATTCTTGTAATCCAATATAACTACATAAACTCTCTTATTGTAGGAGAATTCGTGTTGATAGTATCAATTAGTGAAAAATTTCAATCTATACTAACGAATTTATATCCGCAAACTGTAAACTTCACCCGCCATAACACAGGGTCATCCCTAGCATGGAGGGTGAAATATCACAAAAAACTATATGTACTGTCGATAATTCATGTATTAAATAAATAAATAAATAAAAATTTTAACTAGCTGGTTTCCGGCATGCGTTGCTGTGCCATTTAATGAAGAAATTATTTCTTTCCCATTCATCACGTTTATCTTCGGCCTTCCCTTCCTCTCCCGCGACCCCTTCCGCCTTCACCACCTTCCCTCTCCCCACTCCACTCTCCCACTCAATCCGTCCATCCAACCCACTTCCCGGGTTTCTCTCCCCCCTCCCGCATTCCATACATTCAGTTTTCAATCAGCTCGCGTGTCACTAGACAATAACGACCACAAAAAAAAAGAATTATCCAATTTGGTGGAGTCGTTCGGAAATGCGCCCAAGGGCGGATCAAGAATATTTTTCTGGGAGGGGCACAAGTGGTGGACGAGCAAAAAAATCAACAATTACTATGAGAAATAAACTTGAAGTATCATACTTCAAGTATATTTCTACAAGTTCAAGTATGTATAGGAAGGTTTATGAAAGTGTCAAAACAACAGAAAAATTAAATGTTTAATAAAGACAGTATTCTTTACTGTGATGGAATCTCCCCGGTACACAAAAATACCTTCTTCCCCCAAATCCGCCCTTGAGTGCGCGTACATTTCGGCGATTCATTTTTATTTTTATAGATATTTCAGGAAAAAACGTCGTAAAAGACGCACTGGAAATATTTCGACGACGCAGATCGAATGAGAAAAAAACGGAGTAAAATGACATGCTTTTTTTGATTTATTGCCTTTTACATTATTTCAAATTTCCGCTATCGTTATGGTTCCACAACAAATCAACAAAGTAGCATTTCAACGCCTCTTTGAAAAGTTATTAAAATCTATGTACCTAAAACAAATGAAAAATAACCGATGACCTAACCTAACGTAACCTATTTTAAAATTCATCACATTAATGAAAAATCACCGGAGGTGTTGAAGTTGTATGTGGTCGAGTTGTTCAGTCACCATAACATGAATGTCATTTCATCTGCAATAGGTCACTTGCATCACATTTTTTTAAAAACAATTCCGGTTTAGGCAAATATTCTAAGACATATTGTATTTTTTTTTTTAAATAGTATTTTTGAAACCCTGGCGATTTTTGAATATCCGAAAAATCAGACCATTTTTTATAAACCGGAAAGACGGGACATAATTTTATGGGTGCGAAAAAATGATAATTACATAGCTGAAAATCGTTTTAAAAAAAAAGAACGTTTTCCACACAAATGGCACAGGAGAATAACGAGGCATTCCAAAAATATTAAATCACTAAATATTTTTTTCCTTGATCCATCTTATTGATCATAAATCATTATAATGTTCAACGTCTATATTATTAAATCAAATGTAATATACTTGTAAATTATAATAATAATAATAATATAATAAAATTTTATTTTGTTAAAATCCGCACCATTATCATAACACTTCTAAAACACGAACGGACAGCGTAAAGTGTACGGAGTTCTCTTGAGAACATCTGTCAAAAAGTCAAACCAAATGATAAGTTCGCAGAGAACAAACAATAAATCTAGTGAACGTTAAATGTCAAATTCAAAAATTCGCCTGAATTCAAAGTGATGCCATATAAAAAAAATAAATCAGTGTGGAATTTTATAAAATTAATAGGAAAATTTTCGGAGACGGGACATTTTCACGTAGTGACGTCACGAGCCCAAATAATGGATTTATTTATTTAAAAATAAAAATAAATGTACATTTCTAAAAAAATTTACTAACATTTTCGTAATCTTGGTAAAAAAATCTATCCACACGATATTTTCCAAGTCGTTATGAAATCCATGCAAGCGGCCTATTGTAAAGTATCTTGGTTATTTTTTTAAATTGTGCATCGCTGTAAAAATCTTTGAGATTATGACGCTCATTAGATTATTAAAATCATTTGTTTATGTACAAACCAACGAACAAAAACAAGCCATCGAAGATATTTTCATCTTCTTGTATCTAAATATGGCGAATCAAAGGTTATCAGTGAACAGTGCTCGATTAGATGTGAGAAATAAACATTTACTTATATATGTATATGGTTTTTTATGTAACTTCGTCTCGATGGTATGTAAATATTTATTTTTGCACAACGAGTTCCCGGCAAGCGCCACTTAATAAAGAAATTGTTTCTCACTGCATGTCCTTTCCCATTCATCCCGTTCCCCTTCCTCTCCCGCGTCCCCTTCCCCCCTCGCGTTCGACTCCTCCTCCACCACCTTCCATCTCCCCACCCCAAAACTAGTCAATTTTTTTGCTAATTGTATTAGTAGAAAATACTCTTATGTCTGTAAGTTTTACTTTATCAAAAATACCTTGTCTAGTTTTTTTTTTTTTTTTTTTTTTTTTTTAATATAATATAACATGTGATAGAATATAAGATATGGGTAGTCCCACAAAGCTGTGACAGATCAGCTTGTCTGTAGGTTCTACCATTTAATATTATTACAGAACACAGATTAGCCTAGGTTACAATATTAATAAGATTTAAGATAGGTAATTATGTTGTTCATTTATTAACCATTTTTTTGTCAGTTTATGGAAGGGTTCCTCATTCTTTTTTAAATTAATGTTTTGATTAACATGTTGTAAATCAAGGGTGTCATATATTCGAGCGTTCTGCTACCATACTTATTTGATATTCGTGGTATTTTTAGGCCTTTGTTTTCGGTAAATCTTGTTGTGTGATTATGCACCAATAATTTTTTATACGTGCTTTCTCCCGAATTATCCATAATTATAATGTACCGGAGAAGCCCTTTAATTGGAAGTAGGCCCTCAGACCCATACAGTAATTTTAGGTTATTTCTTTGTTTGTAAATGCTAGGTTTAACAATTTTTTTAATTATAGCAGTTTGTAAATTTTGAATGTATTTAATATTAATTTTGCTCGAGTGTCCCCAAGTTCGAATTCCATATCTAAGTATGGATTCGACCATAGAATGATATATAAGTTTGAGAGTGCATCGAGGCAACACAAATTTTAATTTATAAAAATTACTCGCCAAACATCGGAGCTGGTTACAAATTTTGATCACTTGTTTATCCCATTTAAAGTTATTATCTACGATTATGCCAAGGTAAGTATATTCATTTGTAAAATCAATTTTTTCACAGTAGCAAATGTTATCAATTTTTTTATGTAAACATTCAAAATTATGTGCAATAATTATTTTAGGTAAATTTCACATTTTCAGGCTCGGTGATCTTATATACATACATTTAGTTTTTTTGACATTAATAATTAGTCCTACATCATGAGACCATTTGTGTAGCTCGTAAAAGTCTCTTTGCAATTCATTAATTGCTATTTCCGGGTTTTCATTTGATACAACTAGTGCAGTATCATCTGCTAAAATAAATCTACGGGCTATTTTAAACAGTTTAGACAAGGCAATGACATATATAATGTATAATTTAGGACCTAAAATTGACCCTTGCTTTACTCCTGATTTTATAAATCTAAAATTACTCATTTCATTCAAAATCTTAACTTACATTTTTCTATTTGTTAAATACTTTTTGAAAAATGATAGTAGTTTACCACGGATTCCTATGATTTCAAGTACCTTGATTAATTGTGTGTGGCTGAGTGTATCGAAAGCTTTTGAGAAATCAATAAATAATACCAGTACATGTTTTCTAGAGTAAAGCTGTGAATTTATAAAATTAGAAAAAATTTCGAGAAGTTTATCACAGCTTTTTTTTTTTTGAAGCCATACTGACATTCATCAATAATGCCCAATTTATTTAAATATTTATCCAAATTTATCGATATATATTTTTCTAAGATTTTTTTCTAATGCGGGTAACAATGAAATAGGCCTATAATTATTTATTACGGTGTGATCTCCATTTTTATAAATGGGCCTTATGATGCTGCATTTTATTTCAGCTGGAATGATGCTTGTGTCAATAATTCTGTTTATTAGGTGGGTAATCATACGATTAAGTAATTTTACATGTTTTTTTAGATCATACATGCGAATTAGATCCACGCCCGATGTCTTGGAGTTTTTCATTCGTCCGATAATGCATTCAGTTTGTTTCGCATTAGCTCTTGGTAGGTACATTGAATGTTTCAAATGTTCTTGATTCCACTCGGACGCTCGAACGTTGCATTCGTGTAATAACTGATTTACGCCCTCGTCAAAGAAGTTTGCAAAGTTTTCTACCGTCACATCCGCCGCTTGAGAATTTAAGAAATATTTAGATATGATTTCGTCACAATCGGATTTATTTTTCCTTCCCAATATTTGATTTACTTCATTCCATGTTTTGTTAATGTCTTTAAAGCAATGATTAAATTTGTTAGTATAATATATTTTTTTGTGTTTAAAATTTTTTTATTGAGTTTGTTTCTGTATTTCTTATATTCGATTTCATATAATTTATTGTTAGGGGTGTTTTTCCATTTTCTCCATAGTGTGTCTCGTAGTTGTATATTTTCAATGAGGTTATAATTTATCCAGCCTTTTTGGTTCTTACGATGTTTATTTGTATTTGATTTAGTTATGGTACTTTTTTCGTAAATATATTTAAATTTAGATTTAATTTCTTCATATATTAAGTTAGGTTCCGTTATGTTCAGTATTTCATTCCAATTTGTGATTTCAATCAGTAGATCCACTTTCTTTTCCGATATTACAGTATATTTCGTAAGGTGCGATTTATTTTTTAAGCGCACTTGAAGTGAAACATCACAAAACTGCGCTATATAAATACTACGTTATTATTATTATTGGAGGTACCTATCTCATAAGCAGGGCCGGATTAACCATGTCGGGGCCCCTAGGCAATGCATGTCTCGGGGCCCCTTTACCAATGGCGGACTACCGGGTGGGGGGGGGGGGGTTGAAGGGGCCTCGAAACGCCTCCTTGTTCCCTTGATCAAATCCTTAACAAGGCTTTAAGGGGGGGGGGGGGGATAAGGTTTTAAAACTCTTTTTTTTTTCTGAGTGTAAAACATGTTAGTATATTGAGTATTATGTCAACATTTCAAGTAAATCGGAGTACCTAGTAATAATCGTAACGTAATTTTATTCATATTAATCTATGCTTTTACTACATTACGAAAGGTATGCCATCACCCCATTCAATAAAAAACGAATACAATACAATAAAATAAAATAACTCTTTATTGCACATAAAAGAAACTAAAATATATATTATTAAAAAAAAACATTACAATGAGCCGTCTAGTCACTAAAGTGATATCTTCCAGACAACCTTTCCCAAAGAATTTTAGCAAGCAGATGGGTAGTGCATACTGAAGCTTGTACAACATTTATATTTTAAACATATAATTAGAAATAAAACAAAACAAATGCCAATATAAACCCCACACGGCACCTTCAATCACTTCAGATACTAAGTAATATTGGAACAAATAGAAGGAAAGAAAAGTAAAATACAACTATGTTTATATATTTGTTTTAATTATAGACTTTATATTTATTATATAAGCATGATGTGAACATTAGTTATTTATTGGGTTATAACCTAATTATTATAATTTGTTGTTTTCTTTAATGCGTGTACCTAATGTTATTAATAATAATATAATAATAATAAAATATCTTTATTGAACAAAAATTTAAAGAATTATAACTACAAAAAAAGTATACAATAGTTTAAAAGTTGCATAAGTACAAAAGATAATAATGGTAAACAATATACATATAACAGTAGGTACTTAAAGAATAGAGATTTATAATTATAAACGTAGGTTTCTCGTAACCTGCCTCACTAGGCTAGCCTGTGTTGAGGCAGTAATTTTACGTCAATTTATAATTCTGTGAAAATACCTACACCTATATTAGAAAATAATCGCACAATAGATTGGTTGCATTAATAATAACAATAACATTGGTGCAATAGTGACAGCATTGGTTCATTACTAATTTCGAATTTGGGTGAGTGCACCGGTAAATGCCCTATCATTATTTTTTATCCAAACTTTTATGTTTTTTTTGAAATTTTTTTGTGAATCACATTTTTTTATACTAATTGGAAGAATGTTGTAAAGTCTTGTTGCAAGGTATCTGAAGCTACGTTGACCAAAAGTAGTAATTAACCTGTAAATGTTCCTAATAAAAAAATTAAAACATCTTGAAAGCTGACTTTTTCCGAAACTTTGTTGCTCACTAATTGAAGCAAGTCATTTTTTCTAGGGACGCGGGCCCCTAGCCGATGCTGGGCCCCTAGGCAGTTGCCTACTCTGCCTTAGGGATAATCCGGTACTGCTCATAAGTAGAGAAACGAATCGTGGTCGCAATAAGGTAATGGTCCGCTGTGATAGTTTCACATACGCATGAGCTGATTTCATTTGTCTCTCTCTCTCTTACATAGATATGATCTAGACATGTAGCCGTTACGTAGTTAGTCAGTATGGTTTACCGGGTAAAATCATTAATACATTTTAAAAATCGAAATTTAGCCATCATGTTTTCGTATTGCATTACAATTGATTCCTGATAATTTAGTAAATTTATGTTCGTATCCCCGAGAACTATGACAGATTCTTTAATTTCGATATTTCCCAATATAACTTCAAACTCTTCGAGAAATATTTTTTTTATTTGAATTAGGTGATCTGTATATTGCTAGTATATATACGTTTATGTTTATTAACAGAAATAGTTCCGTAAACACAATAATATTCTTATTTTTAAGAGAAGGTGATAAGAAGTAGTAATATAAAATTTCAGTTATTAACATTATTATAATTTATATGTATATATATATTTTTAAATACTAACATACCTAGTCATATTCTATACGATTTTGGGAAATACGCATCATCTCTTTGAAATAGGTACAGTTTGAATTATTTGCTTTATTTTCGTTATTTGTTTTTGGGGTGTTATGCCGTGTTGCGCTACCTCCTTCTTTAGCCAACGTTTCGGACATCGTTGCAGTGTTCATCATCAGATCCGGTAGATGTGTGTGGATCCGGATCTGCCGGATCTGCCCTGATGATGGACACTGCAACGATGTCCGAAACGTTGGCTAAAGAAGGAGGTAGCGCAACACGGCATAACACCCCAAAAACAAATAACGAAAATGCTTTTGGCCGTGAAAATCTTAAAACTATTTGCTTTATGGTTAGTATTTAGGTTCATCTTGAGGTTTTTGTTTTGAAGGATACAATTGCTGCACTTTTCTTCTTCGTTTTTATTTGGGCATTCCTTCCGTTCATGGTCTTTTGCGCAATGTAAGCACGTTGCACTTTTTTCTTTGTTGAAGCATTTGATTGCCGTATGTCCAAACTTAAGGCAATGGAAACACTGCATTATCGGAATTGCATCTACTACACGTACTCTGTTGAATCCTATATTGATTTTTTCCCTTTCGATGAGGTGCGTCCTTAATTGTCCGCTTGTTTCCAGTATGTAGTTGGTAAGTCCATTTAGGTTTTTTGGTTTGAACATCTTGACTAATTTTATCGATTTTTTTGGGTCATTTTCCATGATATCATTTATACCCTCATTTTGTGTTTTTAGGGCCTCAATTAATTCTTCTTCAGAGAAATCTGCTTGTAAGTTTCTAACGAAAATTTTTGGTTTTTTCTTTTTTAATTCCTCCGCGATCATTTGTTTTTTGAGTGTTTTGTTTATTTCTTCGGTCAATTTCTCAGCGTGAGTTTTTGTAGGGTAGGATATTATTAATTTATTTTGTGCGGCTTTACGGGCTCCATTTACAGCGATTCCCAAATTAGCAATTTAAATTTTTTGACTATTTGATCTTTTATAGCGTCTGCAGTAATGTTATCATTTTCACTTTTTATAATTAGTGAATATTTAGATTCCGGAATTTCTTTTAATTGGCTTGCGTAAGTTTTTCCTCTCATAATGCTCGAATTTTCAATTTTTTTCTCAAGATTTTAAATCAGTTTGGATTGTAGAGAAGATATCTTATTTGTGAATTCTGTTTTTTCTTTCGTCCATTTTTATTCAAAAATTTTAATATTTGCTTCCAGGTTTGTTTTAGCTTTTGCGTCTTGTGTAGTTGATATGCTAGCTATTTCATTCTTTATAATAATACTCATAATTAATACCTATACTGAACGACGCGTCGGTTGACGGCGTTCAAATCAGCCAATTTTAATATTTTTGGAGCGTCCTAAATCTTATAAGAACTAACTTATCAAAAAAGCAAACGCAGTGTTCAATATCTACGTTATATTAAAAAAATAAATGCAGTAGCTTAAATAGTTTCATGTCAACTCAGAATCAAGTCAGCTCAATACCTCTCTGAAAAGTTATTAAAAGCTACGAAAAAAGTAATAAAAAATAGCACATAACCTAAGCTAATGTAACGAATTAGACCAAATTTTCATAACTTTTAATGACTTTTCAAATGAGGTGTTGAATTGTTTTCAATCTAAACCACCGGTTTAAATATCCAGAGATGAAATTGGGGAATGCGTTTGTAAAGGCAGAATGCCGCTTTTTTAGATGATTATTGACCACTGATCTTTGATTTTATTTTCAGTATAAGGATGCTGCAATTTCAAAAATACAAAATTATGGGATTACCCGACGTGAGATCCTGCTGCGGATGCTGTTCTGTGGAAGTAGGCGCTATAATCATAGCTTCGTTTCAACTGGTAAAAATTGCAGGAGTAACGCATCTATTCATACATTTTCATCCATACATCAGATCACAGTCAAATTCTAATGCAGTGAATGCAGTGGTGCACCCACGGGTGGTGGGGGGGGGGGTTCTCAGAGTTAACCCCCCCCCCCCCCTAGGAATTGCGGTATCAATCCCCCTACCTGGAACCCTGGAGATTAAATAGTTTTTTATTTTTATTTTACCAACCAAAGCATCATAAATCGTAATTAGAAAAATTGACTTCATTGCGAACGACCCATGATTTTTTTTTTACATTAGCTCCACAAACGAGGCCCGAAGAAAATAGTTCTCCTCAGGGCCTAAGTCGTCTTTGGGAATTCTGTGTGGAGGGTCTCTTTAGGAAAGGAAGGATAGGAAGTTCGGGGAAGGAAAAGGGTATTAGGGGTGGGTAAGAATCTGGGGGTTAGTGTGTCGAGGAGTGACGGACGTATGAATCCATCCCTCCCACTGCGGTGCAAGGTTCCTAGGGGGACTCCCTCAACCATTCTTTCCCGATCCGGCCTGCCATGCAGCTGGTGAGCAGATGCATCCGCCACCAAGAACCGAACAGACCTCACCCCATAAACCCTGGCATCCCTGCTAAGTCACCAACATAGCTAACCACTTGGGGTGACCTATGGCAGAGGTTAGCGTGCTTGATGCATTTTGAGTCTTTCCGATAAAGAGTGGTTTTAAGTTAAAATATATAACATATAGTTATTGTTTCTTCAATTAAATGCAGCCAGTGAATATTTGACAGGAATTGCCATACAATAATCGACAATCTTCATTCTACAAACATTCACGGCTTAACGTTCATTGACATAATCTAGCTAATAAGACAAACCTAAGTAGTAATTATTCTTCTTAATTCACGTGGATTCGCATACGTACATGATTCACGTGAATTCATTGGAATTTTCTGGAATCACTTTCTATTTTCTGCGGTTCTCAAACTACTTTCTTACTTTCAGATAGCTGGAATGCTGTTTCTCTTGTACGAATTTGAATCGCTTGTTGTCGTATATCAAATGGAAGATATTGATAGAGGCCTCGTTTATACAAACATAACGTTAGTGTTGACAATTGGTATATATCCAATATTGCAAGGAACGTTACTTTTGCTTGGAATTAAAAAGGTACATATTTTCTATCAGCATTAAATATAATAGTTATAGATGTTGACAATGAAGACAATCTGCTTACCTTCTAAGACTACTAGTACATTTTTTTGTCTTCATTGTGTACACTGATAAACTAATTAAAATACTTAACGACACAATAATAGGTTGGCATGTACAAGATGAATGTACAAATAATATTAATTACGCAGATGAAATGGTTCTGCTAGAGCCATCGCTTAGCGTACTAATGAAACTACTCCAAGTATGCGAAGGTTTTGCAAAAAATCGTAACCTTCTATTTAATATGACTAAATCAATCGTTATGTTTTCAAATGTAAAAACGCAATCATGCAAACACCCTCAATATGGCTAGATGGGTGATAATGGAAGGGACGAGTGCACTCTTTCAGATCACTTGTATGTCACTTAAGCTCATTATTAACGCCATTGGAAGAATACCATCATCACAGCCATGGTTGCCTGCATGGAGTCTCCTCTGATGGCCTCCTGGATGCAGTAAAATATCGCCCGTAAACGAATATTTGCATTTTTTTTCTTTTTTATAAATCTTAAGTTTGTCACTTGTTTTCTTTTTCTATTCTATTCTATTTATATATGTTATTACATAACGCGAATTAACAGTTTTGATTTGGTCGAGAATCCTTTAGAATGTTTTGTTAATTTAGTACATTTTTGTACTCTTTCGAAATTTGGAATGTATTGCATTGCAATACACCTGCATGCGTTCTGGAATAAATGATTATAATTATCATTACGTTGAGGGGATCAATCTTATAATCAAGTTCACCAGGGGTTGTTGAGTATTTGGCAAAGTCTCCTGGTTTCAAAAAATTGGTTCGCCAGTCTGCGCCTTCTTCCCATCAAGAAGGGACATTGTAACCATAAAAATATGAGACGTGTTTCGTCATCTTCTTCACATTGTCAATATTGGTGCTTTCCTTTCTCAACTGCAGCACCTGTCTCCTGAGGTGACAGTGTCATATTATTATTTATCCTACTCCCACCACTTATGTGTTTCCATCCGTAATAAAAGTTTCTGATACCCCCCCCCCCCACAAAATAATACCATGGCTAAATATACGTTCGATTCCCACAACCTTATAGGTTTTCAATAATGATTAATTAAATTTTTTGTGACCTTGTTCACAATTTATCGCCTGTTTGTGTTTGTAGTGATGGTTCAGTATGATGATCCCGTAAAACATGGCTAGTGGTGTCTCTGAAAACTGTACTAATACTATTCAACGCATTAACGAATAGTTGCATTTTTTGTATTTATTATAAATATAAAGTTTTTTTTACTTGATTTCTGTGTCATTCAATTTAAGTTACTAATTTAGTGTAAATACTATGCCCAAAGTTCACTTCATAAATTATGAATTTATTTGAACGGTCGATGTTTCTTGTCAATTTTAAATTAAGGGGAAAAAAAAGTTAATTAGATGGTGAAATTATATTCAGGTACCACCTGCGACGTGTTTTAATCAGTTGATTCCAAAAGTGACAAGTAATTTATTTAGTATTGAGTTGTTGCTGTTTCTATGTTTTAAATTTGATTCCAGAAAAGGGCTAGTTTCCTCTTAGTTTGGTTAATTCTCGCCTTTATATTTGAGATGTTTGTCGCCATTGGTTTCGAGCTTTACTTGGCCGTCATATGCACCATAATTGGTCTGTTCACTGGTCACCACTTATATAATGCAGTTGCCGTAATCTACATGAGTGGAATTCAAATTGGTAAACTCTTTCTCTTCTCTTTACTCACTTTTTTGTTTACTTTTTTCCATTTTTTATTTTTCTCCAATGTTTTACAACAATAATTCTGTTTTACGCGGTTTTCAAATAACACGGTCCATATGTTCTTATTATAATTCTGCCATTTTCAAATAGCATTGTGCTGCATGTCTTTAACACTTCTTTTAAACAGTATTCATAGAGATGTAAACCTCAATTATAAATACTAATTTAGGAAATTTCTTGAAAAAGATTTTTTCTTTCCGTTCTTTGCTATTTATAATGTAGATCTTTTCGTTGAACCGTTCTTAATGCTTTTTAGAATTCAGTCGCCGATGTGGACCGTGGAGAGCCGTTAAAGAAGTAGAAATGTAACAACTTGAATGAAATTAATAAATTTCAACATCTGGCGTAACGTGCGATTCTCCAAATACTTTAAAACATACTTTAAACATGGTCTTTCAGCAAAAACCAGCAAAAACATTTTTAAAATACTGACAATTAAAAAAATCTTAGCACATAATCCTTGAATCGACTTTACCGCTGAAAAATACCCATAAAGTAAATAAAGTCGGAGGTCGTATCCACGCCATCATGGGGCATTCGAGAGGAACTTTCATGGCAACTTGCTACTTATAATATTGATGGGTGATAATGACGATTCTTCTATAATTGACGGATCTTTAGAATATTAGAATATAAATTGTCCATATTAATAACGTAGTTTTAACATCGTTCCTACATCGATGATTCAGATGCTTTTATGGTTCATAAAAATAAAATCTTATAATTTTTATCGATAAAATTAAGGAACAAGTTTATAAATTAATGTGTGCGTTTCATGAAGTAAAGCGTTTAATTTTGTTTGCTAGTTTTTATAACTATTTATAATTCTACAATTCGAAAGAAACGTAATTTCGCCAAATGCCCATAGGAATATGATTAAAGACATTCTAGAATCTTCGTCTTTTCCGTTGTCATACATATAAGACGTGCAAAAAGGTAGATTTTTATGAACGGCTTTTAGGACGATCGTCGATGACGTGCATACGTCCCTCCCTGGGATTAGTCTAAAAATCTTTAACTTTATTAATACTTACCAATTGTATTTTATCTGTAATATCTTTCAGCCAAAAACGTGCCCTCATAAACTATCAACACATTTTATATTGTAATCATTTAAGATTTTTTTTCTAGGAATATCGTTTTTCTTCATAGTGATCGTCTCAACCTGCCGTAAAAACATCCTCCGCAGGAATGCATTGTTTGATTATGGTGTGCTTTATACCCCAGACGCAGTGGAAATCTTAGCCCCTAGACGACGCACAGGACTCATTGCTACAAATCCACAATTTGACTATTCTACTCTGAACTCACCAGAAGAACAAGAAGTTGTAGTTGTAAAGTGACTAAAATATCCTATCGAGCTTTATTATTTTTTTTAATATTCCTCACAACTAAATATCCGAGTCACTGGAAATTAAAAATCAAGTGACTCAATAAACACAGACAGTAAAGCATTTGATAAAGTGCCCCACTCCATTCTGGTAATGAAACTAAAAAAATTAGAATTAAGGTGAATCTTGTAAAGTGGTTTCTTTTTAAACGGAGCTGTCTTAAAAACACTAATTAAATCTGCCCTACCGTATCACTTTATTGCCACCAGTGGTTTCTCACAAGGACCACACCTTGGTCCAATTTTATTTAATATATTTATTGATATTATTTTTTTTGCTGATGTACTAAAGATTTATAAAATTATAATAAGTATAAGCGACTGTATTTGCACACAAAATAATCTGAAAAACCTAACGACTGAAATAAATATGCAACTCAATTTAAGTAAATGTCAAACCTTAATATTTTATAAAACCAAAAACCCAACCAAGTTTAATGTCACACTTACTACTCATTTCCCTCAATGAAATAAATAATTTAGAGATAGTCTTTGATTGTATGTTTTATTTTTTGTCACATATATGTAAATATAGTTACGATCAAAGCAATGAAATTGCTTGGTTTCAGTATAAAAATTGCCAAAGACTTTTTATATACATCATTAGTCCGGCAAATCGGGTATAAAAAATATACGTTCATTTCTAAAAATAAGTCAATATTACATATTATAATATTATTATAAATTTTATTACGAACAAAGCAATGAAAATGCTTGGTTTCAGTATAAAGACTTTTTAATACGTCATTAGTCCGGCAAATCGGGTATAAATATACGTTCATTTCCAAAATATAAGTCAATATTACCAGTCAATTATGTGAAATAAAAACGGGATAAACTTCCCAAAACAATCTGGGAGCGGCTTTATTCGATGCACTGTGGGCTATTTTAGATTGGCTGGAGTACCTACTCCAGAAAACAAAAATAATTGAGTTTGGCAAAGCTGCCACATGTGGTTGCTTGTCTGCGGGTTGTACAATATGTCATAAGTAACAAGGATTAAGAAGCATAATTATTATACAAAACGCATAGAAAAGTGTTCCCACAAAAAATACCCACATTACAGGTCTCACAGAAGATAGTCAATTTCAACTGGTCAAGCCATAAATGACAATATTATTTGTAATAAACTAAGATCCCAGTTTGGGAAATCTTACCAAAAACAGTGATTCAAAAATGTACTGATGATGAAGTAGGTACAAACTCATTTTTTAAAGCATTTCTTTCTCCGTTGTGTATCAAATTTTGACTTAATCACTGATAGAAAAATCTACCATTTAATATTATCTTACACCTTAGTAATTTGACAATTTAGTTTTTTTTCCTGAAATGTAACGTCATTTATTTTATATTCTTTTAAAACGGCTGCATTGTAGGTATTTATATTCGGAGAGGCTATTACCATTAAAATCCATAATATCCCATTGGAGAAATAAAATATCCATTAAACGTAGCTTCACCATTTGTTAACTTATGTATGTTTTGGCAGATGCTAATTACTACTAATAGTTTGTTAATCTCAACTCTTTTCTAATAAATGAACAATTATTAAGAAAGTATTCTAACTATTTTTAATGCTGGTTTTTGAAAATCATGGTGACCCCACGCTAAATTCATAAACAGTTTTTTAAAACGCATTAGGCTAAGCAGTGAACGTACTTTACTGACAAGTAACAAACAAAAAAATGTTTTTCCAATGAGTTATTGAAATTCCATTATCGATCCTTTTTATGTGTATGAATACGAATGAGCAATAAATGTGTGCCAATACACAGTTGTGTGGCGGTCTATTCTTTCTGCCTACCCTGTGGGAAACGGAGTTATAGTTACTTTGCTTTTTTAGCATTGTCATCATATTTTAAATATTATTAATCGCCCGCAGCAAGTTGGACAATTGCAATAATTGGGGAATGGTGAAAACACGAAGCGAGTGGGGGAAGGAAAGGAGTTAGTGAAAACGAAGATCAGGAAGATAAAATAATATATACTACACAAGAGTCCCAAATGCTCCCAACCTGTGAAACTATGGCATCCTCAATAGAAGAATGGTGTGAGGCTGAAGGCAGTGTAGTGGGGTGAAGGAGATAGGGAAGAGGAAGCAGGGAAAGGACCTATCTAAATATCGCTGTGGCTATTTCAAGTAACATTTCTATTCAGAATGGTGGTATTTCACTACGAGAGATACTGTTTGCGATATAACACTAATTAATAATAAATTTCATCTGAACCCGTGACTTTCTGATTGCTAGTCGAGAGCCTCAGACTAAAATTTGGTCAAATTTAATTTCAAATTATAAACATCATTCATTTTTTTATTTAAATAAGCTTAAAACATTATTATCATTATTGTCATATATTAAATTTATGGAATTTGTGAATCTTAACTTTTACCATATGAATCATCATGTGCCTACCTACCTAATATGAACGAAAACTGTCAATTTGACTGTCCTAGAACGGCAGACCTTCCTAGATGAAACAGTCAATGCTTCCTTATTCTGTTAATGTATTTTTATAACAAATAAATGAATAAATGCAAATTAAATATAACTGAATACTTAATTTGAACAGTATTGTTTTATGGAATATCCTTTCCTGACGAAGGAACAATTGGTTTCAAGGAAAACACCAAAATATAAATAAGGTGAAACTAAAAAGAATTCATTATCATCTCTTTCATAGATGGCGCGAGTTTAATTATTTTAGGGAAAAACGCTTTTCACAAGATATAGGTACTTACTTTAAAATATTAAGACGAATTAATTTTTTGCGCCCTTACTTTAAAAAATGCTTTTATCCATAGAAATACTCAAATAATGTATTAGTTAGCCTTTCTTGGAAGATTTGAGTATGTTTATGGGCAAAACTATTTATTCATACCTATTCATATTACGTTTGTACGGGCGCAAAGAATTATTGAATTTTAATATTTTGAAGTATAACTTGCAAAAAGGGTTTTTCATAAATTAATTAAACTCGCCCCATCCACGAAAGTGCGGATTATGATTTGTTTTAAATATCTCCAGTAAAGGAAATTATCTAATAGTGGAATTTATCTAATAATGGAATCTTTATTTCATATTTGTAAAAAGCACTAACTTTGTGGCTCGCCATAATTTACAATAAAAAAACACATAGATTTGTTTAAGACCACTTTTATTTAAAGTTACAATATTCTCCTGACGAAGGAAGGGTGCTTCTGAAACCGGTAGAGTGTTTTAAAATAAAAGTGGTCTTAAATAAATTTATGTGTTTTTTTATTGTGAATCTTTATTTATTTATTTTTTCTTTGTCTTACAGTTTTTTAGAGTAAAATGAGCCCTTCCTGGGGTACCCCGTTTTAAAGACACATTCTACAAGTTTTCTTGTTTGAAATATAAGTAAATGTCTATGTAAAAACATTATATACAGAGGAACATTATAAAGTTAAATCTAAAAGAAAGTACAATACACGCATTAATCTTTGTTACGATTCAAAATTGTATCTATACTCTTCTTTTCACGTCCATAATCCATATTTTTATGCTTCTTTTAAAGTCGGTTAATTTTTTTATGGTTTTTATCGCAAGAGGGAGTAAATTAAATTAAATTTTAAAGAGAAGTATTGCATATTTCTTTATCCAATAGTCGTTTTAGTTGTAGGTTGGTGGAATGTATGTTGTAATGTAAATCTTATGAATCGGCCCGAGTTGGTCTGTGTAAAGTTATCCTGGTTTTTGAATGTGTACATTTAAATATCTTTGGATATAATTGTTTCAGTGACATTTTCCTCAGGGCCTCCTGTGTGGAGTTAATGTAAAAAAAAAATTTAAAAAATCAGCGCTTTAAAAAAATAGTCTGTAGGGGTTCTGATGGGGACTCTAACTTTCAAAATTGCCCTTAGTGCTTTGAGGACTGGTTTTATAGTGGAATCGCATGAGCTTCCGCATTCGATAAGACCATATTGTAGATTGTAGATGAATTTGGGCTTTGAAAAAATAGGTTAGTTTTTTTAATTCGTTGCTCACATTTTCCACTTGGGAGTTCCAATTTAAGTTTTGATCAATAATTATTCCAAGGTATTTTATTGTTTGAATTTCATTCAATTTTTGGCAATTGCAAGGAATTTTTCGGTTCACGATTATACACTATTTATGTTTTTTTATGTTTAGGTTTGTATTGATGTTATCTGTCTGTCTCTTGTAGATTTTGAATTTAATATATTTAGTTTTTGCATCATTTAATGGTAGTAAAATTTGAATCAAGCTACTGATTTACCCGATTCATCTCTTTTTCAGCTTTTTCAAATACAGTCTCCCACAACTTTCCATGAAAGAGAAGGACTGTGTCATCTGCAAAACTAATGACTTAGCCATGACAGTTTAGATCACATAGTTCATTTATATAATATATCAGGAATAAAATCGGCCCTAAGACCAGTGGCGTGGCGCGGGTTTCGGCCGCCCGGGGCTTTTTGTGCCGATTTTTATAATTTCATGTGCCCAGTACTCTTCCAATAAAATCATGCTTATACATTTTACTACAGATTTATATATAACTCCTCTCAGAAATCGAGAATGGTATGCCTGTAATTGAATTTCGCATCTTCATCACGCATACGCATGGAATGCAACTCAAATGCAAAGTTTCACTCGGTACACGATGAATCGGCAACTTATTGTTATATTGATAACACAAAACTGGTTTAAATTAAACTAAATATGCGGTGTATCAAAACTACACTCAGAACAAATAAAAATGGTTTTTATTTGATACTAGCGACACTTACATTCTGTACTGGTTTTAATTAAATCTGTATGTGGTGAATTAAAACTACACCCAGAAAATGTTTTTCTTTGATTCTGGCATAAAATAAATAGTCTGCAACTAGAATTTTATAACGGCACGTCGAATAACAGAATGTTTTCCTTCGAAATGTGTCAGCAGATGAATCCAACTGGAATTTTACTTTCTGTACTGTTTTAAATTAAATCTGTACCTGGCGAATTAAAACTACACTCAGAACATGAAAATGGTTTTTCTTTGATTCTGGCAGCACATACATAGTCTGCAAATAGAATTTAATAACTGAACTTCAAATAAGAAGATTTTTTCCTTTGAAATGTGTCAACCGATAAATCCACAACTGGAAATTTACATTCTCAACACAAAATTGGTTTGAATTAAGTTTGTATGCGGCGAATTGAAAGTACACTCAGAACTTAATAATGGTTTTTCTTTGATTCTGGCAGCACATACAGGATTGTGATGAATGCTAACCTTCAATCTACGAGAAGCCCACAAGGAATTTTTTTTCTCCTTAATACTATGTAGAGAATTCGGTACATTCGGCGACATCTGTCCGAGCAGTTGGGAACTATTACAGAGATCTGTATAAAGACTGAAGCGAGGGAAGCCCCGTATCATAATTGTCTCGAGAACAAAGAAAGTTGACATTCTACCAATGAGAGATTGTGCAAAACGATTAATAATAATCTGAACCAATCAGAGAAAATAGAGGCGTGTATAGGGTTAGTGGACTTTGATCAGATTGAGCGGCCTTGAATAAATTCTCACAGGAACGAAGGGTGAACGTACTGTATAATAAACAAACCTTTAGACAAAGGATTGAAGGATTATTAACCCCGGATCGTGTTTACATAAGGCGAGATCGAAAACTGGAGGTTTTGGGCGCCAAAAGTTTCAAATGGAAACAAAAAAATCTTAGACGGGAATGTTGAAAATAAATAACATCGATAAGGGCACGGAAAACGTAACATGAATGGTCCCGGGGGACGATTTAATTAAAACCGACCTGGAATGATGGCAAAAAACGGGTGGAATCTCGGAAAATTTCAAAACTGAAGATAATAGCCTAGGAAAGGGGGAAAACCCTATTTATATGGTGATGGAACGGTGAAACGAAGTAATTAGAACCAAATATCTCAAGAGAAAACTAATTGGAACTACTTGAATAGGTACCGATATAAGGATAACTCTGTTCTGACAGCACCATTCACAACAAACAGGAGATTGAGAAAATTATATCTAAGACCGCAGTACATTTTGGTCACCCTACAATTAAAGCAAATCGCAGGAAAAGATGCTTAACGTAGTCTGACGAAAGGAAAAATGGAAAATATACATAAAACAGTGGAAAATTATTGTTATCAATTCTAAATGAAGCGGAGATATTATAAAGACGATTTTTAGGAGAAAATTTAATAAAAAGATGGTGGTTTCGTTGGGGGCATGTTGCAATCTCAAAGGAAATACAATTAGTATTGTTAAGTGTCTGGGGTCAAGTAACAATACCGGACAAATTACGGATGATTTTACTCAACAGAAATGGTCGTTTTATGTCATTTGTGCCGTTGAAAGGATCACATAATTGAGCTTGGTTACTGACAAAGTGGACGCAGGAAATGGTTGTCGACCACACATGTATTTTGTTTTCAAAAACAATGAAGATCCGAACATGCCTTTTATTTATACAAGGCCCATTAGCGATTAAAAAGGGCAATAAAAATTATCATTGCTCTAACGTAATGTTTAGACTACAGAATTCCCAAAAAACTTTATTACAAACACATTAACAATGACTTATTACCAAAGTACATAAAATTTTTAAATAAATACATGTCAATGAGAAAATTTATGTGATTTCCTACGTGAGAGAGATGTTAGGCTGGTTTCGGTCTAAAACATGAGATAGGAGATTATCAGAGATTTGACAAAAGGTCGTATACGGAGGAACCGAATTTGGGCTTTTTTCTATGAAGGTCTGGGTGATCAGAAGTCATTTTCCTACGAAAGGAGAGCTTTAAGAAGTCTTTAAAACGCCATGGTTTGATAAAGAACGGGGAGTTCGTTGAGAGTTTTGTTGAGAGTCCGTTGGCAGTTGGGATACAGACCGGGGTCCAGGAACAAACGTATAACTCTTTATTAAAAGTTGAAATTTCTACAAGTGTTTGCAAAGGAGTAAATTCGGTATATAATCTCCCTTTTAAATTGAGGAATAAAAAATCCGAAAAAGTGCTTAAAAATAATACTTCGTGAAAGTTCGGGTGTTTTGTTTTATATTGAAAGTGTTTAAAATCAGTAAATAGGAATTTAATAATATTCGTGTTTCTTTTACAACATATAGTTATTGACTTTCTAATATTTAACAAAAATACAGTGTCTTAAAATAAATACAGTTTACCGGATAAAAGAAAACACATGACGCGATTATTTTTAAAACTAACTAATGATGATATAATAATTAAAACTATAATTTTACTTTAAATTACTTAATATCGGTGAAATTAATAACAATAACAAATTGCTCGATTCATGGTGTTACGACAATAAGATGCCTTAAAATTTCATTGTGATTTAAATAACTAATTACAATAAACAAAAGTGATAATAATTCGAACACTTAGAAAACGTGCGTATCTACGGTTATTAATTTAAAGTGATATTAAAATATCGAGAATAAATAATAATTTGCCTAATTCCGGATTTTAAAATTAAAACATCTGAATTGCAATTTGATAAATCATTTTTCGAATCGAATGAAATAAAACCAATAGTTAATACGAGGTTGAGAAACTAAGTAAAATACCGAAGTGAATCTTAAATAGACAGATATTTGAAGAGTTTTTCCACCATCAGAGACATTTCTCAAGAAGGCCGATAGGAATCCGTTAGCTAGGAAACAAAAGAGGGAAGCCTCGATCACAATGTCGTTGTCATAAAATTCCCGACTTGAAAAATTGTAATCGATCGAGGCTGGTAAGATTTAACCAATTATTAATTATTTTCAGAGACAGAGAAGGAAGGGACAGGCGGCATCACCAATAAATCAATCGGAGCTTTAAAGTTTTGTCACTAACACACTGATAACAATTCTCACTTGCTCGAAAGTAGGTCAAATAGGAAATACCTACTTAAAAATTAGGTCATACAAGTACTTGTTTTAGTTAGGTAGGTCTATTGTTTATTTAAGCGCGCATGAGGATACGGCGACATAAGATATCAGTTTGATTCGTAACCGAAATACCTATATTTCTCAAAACTAGGTCAAGCAAATTATACCTTAGTTGAAATCAGGTCATCCAGATACCTCTTAGGTTAGCAAAGTACCTACTTAAACGACCAATGTTTGGGTAAAAACTAGGGCAAATAAAATATAAAAGAATTAGTTAAACAATGAATCGTGTTTCAAAAGGACAATGACCGTAGAAATAAACAATCTCCAAAGTAGGTCAGTAAACCGAAGGTCGTCTAAGTGAAGTGTAAACAAATAAACCATAAAAAATGATGTACCTATCCCTTATCGTTCATTCGTTCATCGGAGTTAATTAACTATTGGCGCAATGTAATTAGGTACTACACGATTTAATAGAAATGTACCTCTCAATCAATGTTAGGAAATTACATTGGCATATTTGAATAATAATAATAATAATAATGATTTATTCCAGTATGTATGCAGGGGAAGTGCAATGCAATACATCCCATATTTTAATATTAAAAAATAAAGACAATAATAAGATGAGGGAAAATTGATTAACAACAACACATACATTAATAAAACAAATACGTAACACATAATTAGATAGAAACGCATCACTAAATCAATTTTGGCATCCTAGCGTACTTGTAAAGAAAATACCTATTAGCTTCCTTTCACCAGCATGATTAGGGTATGTTTATATGACCTTCGATTGTGCATCAAAAATTTCGATTGGAGTTCAATGTCATCCATTGACACAGTCACCTAGATCCCATCAATAGATAAACAAAACAAAGCATAAATGCCAAGGGACAAGTTTATCAATTATAGCTTACGACGAGATCTGCATTCAATATGTGATAGCAACATTGACGTTAAATTCATTCAATTCTAAACAACTTGATTATACTAGAGCGATCGCCAATAGGTAGCATTGTTACAGCATGCAAAAATTTCGCAAAGTAAAGTACCGCGACTAGCTTCAAACTCAAAAGAGCTCATCATTATTATTCAGGAGGTCATTGATTCAATGACAACATGATTTATCTCGTTTTATAAATTTCTCTTATAGGAAGTAGGTATCCAGGAATCCATAATCATCCGCAATCCTAAATACCTAACACACGAGGAACTAGTGACCTCATTTAAAAACACTGGTGTTCAAATACTCATACAGTCCTAAATCCTGAATTTGCACACGTATTTAGACTTCAAGGCTTCTGTATGTGAGTGTTGGCTATCCGGAAATGTAAGTGTCAACCTTTCTGGTCGGAGAGCTTTGATCTTGTGGCGGTATTGTCGAGGTGGGCATACGGGGAAGAGGAAGGACGTATGCGGACAGTACGCTGACGCGGCATTAAAGCTGCAGGTTATTTGCATACCGTAAGTCCTTGTCGAACCTGAAAGCAAACATAAGGCTTACGAGGTGCGTTTTATGTCAGCTAGTCAGAGGTGGAGTGTAACGCTGGGTCGGTCACGTGGGAGGATGGATCTGCCCGTCACAAGCTTACGCCACATTCAACGGATAGAGGCATGATAAGGGAAGACATGTAATACCCCTTCTAGACTCAGTAGAGTTAAATTCAATCCGGAGGAGACGGAAGTCGGAGTAAGACAGAAAAACGGCATGAAGACTAGGTATTCCCCCTGCTGGCGTGAAGGGCCCCTTTCATAGCATGAGACGCCCGTTGAAGAGGGTAAAACTCGGATCTAAGGACAAGCCTAGCAAACGTACTGGGGAGAATCCGGTTTGTAATTGTTGTTCATCGGTTTTCACTTGGTTAGCGGAGGAGCCGACTTTTCAGCAAACATATTATCCCCATATCCATCCATGTCCATCCATTCCTACCTTTTCTACAATTTTGCGAGTACTAACCATGAATACTAACCATGAATACAAAACACTATGTTAGGGGAAGTTGCAGACAAGGACTTCGAGTGATAAAACTGGACCTTCAAAAACGACCATCCTACAACGGTAAGGTAAACTTCTCTACCTAAATGTTGAATTTATTAACTGTTGTTTTATGTTATCGACGCATCAGCGGTGATAGGAAGGATTAAATAAACAAACAAAATTCCTACGGAAATCAAGCAGACACGAGGTTTAAGGGTGAGGCTAGTTTATCAAACTCGGTTTAATATACTAAAATAATAATAACTAAATAGATCGGAAAATTCTCACACTTTCTCTAAAAGAATCTAGGGGTTACCACACGTAATACATTATCTTCTCTACATATGTGTGCATATTAAGTATGCAAACAGATGTAAATTCTAAAACAAAAAAATACACAACGAAGAATATAGAAATAATGTGAACAAAAAATCTTAAATCTTGTTTACTGCGAGAAAATCGCAGGGATTTGAGAAAATAGGGTAGGTTCAGCTAGATTATAAAGTATAGGGGTTAGAAAATCACGAGCCTAAGGTAGAAACAAATCGAAAGGGGGTTAAGTTAGGCCATCATACCTAGGGGTGTGATCAGTAGGACATAAGGGTAGAATTATGAACGTAGCTACGAGATTTGAACTACGAGGTAGAAGCTTAGAAAAGTAAATCAATTAGGTAGGGTTCATCACAATTGGTGTCAAAGACAGGGGTGGCGGACCATTACAGGATACAGAGTCTGCAACTAGAATTTTATAACTGAACTTCGAATAAGATAATGTTTTCCTTTGAATTGTGTCAGTAGATGAATCCTCAAATGGAATTTTACATTCTGAAAACTGTTTTAACCGTTCGAATAATAAGAAAAAATATATAAACTTTTGCCTGTCAATGTTTGCGCACAAAATTTCCGGTTCGTCCCATGCATTTTAAATGTTCCTTTTTATTGTTTTTTTTTTATCTTTTTGTAAAAAACAAAATTGTTCTAAAATCTAGATATAGTAATTTTTCCGACGTGCTTACTAGAACATTATTTATAAATATTAAAATTTTGATGTTGGAAATGTGGATTGGCTCAAAAATACACGCCTGCCATTCGAATTAATGTACCTAAAATAGAATAAACTTAAAATTTTAAATACAGTTTCCTTTTCTTAAAACAAATGTTATAAAACTGTATCTTAACTTTTTATCGCAATCACAAATTTATTTTAAATTAAATGTGCGGGACATGATTTCACAGTTTTATTTTAAAATTATATGTGTGGGACAATTTGCGTCTCCTGTCTCCTGTCTCCTTAGATGGGTTAAATTAAATCTGTATTTGGCGAATTACACTCTGAATATAAAAATGGTTTCTCTTTGATTCTGGCAGCACATACATTGTCTGCAACTAGAATTTTATAAATGCACTTCGAAAAAAATAATGGTCTCTTTCGAAATGTATCAGCAGATGAATACACAACTGTAATTCATTCATTAATACATTCTAAACACAATTATTGTTTTAATTAAGAGTAAATCTGTTTGCGAGTTATCAGCTTTAATAAGTATTACTATCATAATATGCGTACGGTTTTCCTACGATTTGCTAAATTTGCAGCTTAAAAATATATAATTATTGATATTTTTAATAAATAATAAAAAAGAGTTGGATTCATAAACGAAAGTATCGTAGAACATTTTTAAATAATGATTTGAAACGGTTTAAATTTTTCCAAGATAATAGTATTATTTATTGTGAAAATTTGCCGCCCCCCTCAAAAGTGCCGCCTGGGGCACTTTTTTAGACGGATTTGACATTTGTAAAGTTTCGTTTATACTTTAGATTTTTTCTAAATCCATATTGATTTTCAGATATTGTGAGATTGGTTTCAAGATATTCTGTGAGCTGCTTCTTTATAACTTTCTCTTCTATTTTTGAAAGATTATTTAATATTGTTATCGGTCTATAGTTATTTTTTTCAGGTTCTCCATAAAACAGTTATACACCAAATTATTACGGAGAAGATTACAAAATTTAAGAGAAACAAAAAAGTCCAAGGGGCAGTTTCACTATGTTGAGACGTATGTCAAAAGATAGTTACTGAACTCTCTATAGGTAACATTGAAGATGTCAATGCTCAATGCAGAATCGTTAAGCAGTTGAATTGCTCTGTTTAATGGGGCATTCTGAAAGGAAGAAGTTCTCGCTTTCGGAGCATAAAAAAGTGCGTGGGATCTCCCACGAGTATACGCGTTAGGGACATATAGGTTAATCTCCTTTAACATAGGTGGATTCAGTACAGTACCGGAGATCAGCTTAAAAAATGTTTCCCCAAAAATATTTTTCGGCGGGCTTCTAAGGTATTATTCCTGTTAAGAACAACGATGGATACAGGAATGGGTAGCATGTATATTCCCTCATATACAGGTAACGCATAAACCTTTATATATGCTTTATTGTCGGTTGTAAAGATTGGTATAACAGAACCCATTTTAAGCGTTGCAGGAAATATACCATCCACGAAACAACTGTTCACAAGGTGGAGGAGTGGTTGAATTATTTCATCTCTAGTTGATTTAATTATTCTCATTGAGATTCCATCTGATCCTGAAGTGAGTGTTGGTTTCATTCACTTCTGGCAAATTTTAGAAGTTTGGAACACATGTTTCTATAATGTAAAGATTTAGCAACCAAAGTGGATTTTTTTAGTTTTTAAGCGTAATTTGTCTCTTATACTTTTTAGAAGTTCTTAAGTAATCCAGGGTTTTTTTATTATTTTACATTTGTGTGGAGTTTGTACAGTGAGTGATTCTGAGCATCATGAGCTGAAATCATTAATTTTAAGTAGTTCTCCCCAATCTTCCAATT
This sequence comes from Limnephilus rhombicus, assembly GCA_929108145.2. Lineage (NCBI taxonomy): Eukaryota > Metazoa > Arthropoda > Insecta > Trichoptera > Limnephilidae > Limnephilus > Limnephilus rhombicus. Next base: position 8,320,792 of record OV815277.1, on the reverse strand, counting down.
TTAATAAATCCTTTAACCTGTGTAAGACCCATTTATATATATGTAGCCAGCAATGGGACGGAATTAGCAGCCTAGCAGAAATAGAAGAAGAGGAAGGGTTTCTGGTTGCGATGGGAAGGAGAGTTCCGGTTTATGGAGGGAGAGAAAAACAGAACTGAACCGCCAGTTATGTCAAATTGTGTTGAAATCATCAATAAACCGTGATCTACAGATAACAGACTATTATTTGACATTTTCCTGCACACCAAGTTATTTAATGTTACATATCAGAAGTGGGATGGAATCAATGTGACGCGGAAACAGTGATTTTAACATCGCGTCTTGGTCCGCCGTTATGTTGACAAAACAAAAATGAATAAAGTGGTCCGCTTCAATTCCGTAAATGTGACGACTAAGTATCGAGTGGGTGTATTCTCCCGTGAACTCTGGACAATTATAGTAATGGACACAATTATCGCATATTTATCTCAGTTTTCGCGTACGGGAATACCAAAATGACAATACGGCCAGATCAATGACAGGCGCAACAGGCTTTGAATAGTGTTAGTTTTAAACAAAAACGGTGTCCTCCAAGAAATATTGAGTAAAATCAGTGATTGAGTGACGTTTTGCGATACTAGTAGCCACAAACATATGTACGAGTTCTCAAAATTGGATAATAAACATCGGAGTTATACCCCCCTGCGCTCGCCGGTCAAATGTTCGCCTGCGCGGCGGCCATCTTGCCAACTATTTATCGAGTCGAGTGCTGCCGGGATTGGTATATTTATGGTGCTGCCAGACATGAGAACAGGGTAGCCAACCGTAAAAAAAAATTCCCTCGTACGGATGCAGCTGAAAATCTCTAAATAATCTGGACGATTTAAAATTAAGAATCACCTTCAAAATGATCGGAAGAAATATCATAATGATCAAATCATCATTAACAGTGCCAATTGAATGCTGACTGAGTGTGTTGACATCCGAGGAAATGTTCTGGCTTCCCATGGGCATTCAGACACACAATTGGGAGACTTTAGACACACAGACACGCCTACATAGCCAACACCTAAGGATATTAATTTGGAGAATCAGCTTATTTCTCATTGCGGTATCTGAATGGGTTCTTCGACAGATTTCTCGCGGTCTTGGAGAGTTGCCACTCTCCAGTGATGTTTCAAGGTATTCATCTGAAAAAAAAAACGAGACCACTTGGCTCGGGATTGCCGCCTCAGATAGCAGTCGTTGGAGAAATGCTCTCGATCTTGAAGCGTTAATTATAAATGTTCCACTTACCGAAAAGTGTGTATTGCAAGTGCCAACGAAATTCTAGGAGAATATCATAATCACATAATGAAACAAATGACAATACTCAAATTAGAGCTATGAGCGTTATGAGGAAGAAAAATTGAAAACCTGCAGCACAAGTACACATGAGACGAGGAAAAGCAATGAAATCAGACTCTTCTTTAGAAAAAAAAAAAAAAAAACATTGTCAAAAGTCGTTGATGTACGGAGCAATGATGTTTGGCGAATTACCAGCGATGAAATGCCAAAGACACCGCGATGAATTGAGAAAATTTTATAAGATCTTTCGGGACCTAACAAAATCTTATTAATCCGGACTGGGTGCTTGTAGAGATGGTGACGGGAATTTTCTGACAGGAAATAGAGATATTTTGGAAAGATGGGAGAATTACTTCTGAACATTTCAAACCATACCAATAATGAACACCGTAAACAGGAGGAAATGGTTCACCACTCCCGCTGAGGATTTCGCGGAGAAGTCCACTGTGCTTGGAGTAAAGCAAGCACCGAGATGACTGAAAAATATTCATAATAAATCACCAGGAACAGAAGTGATAACAAATGAACTGATCGAAACCGGTGGTCCAACGCTAGAAGTACATATTCACAGACTATTTAACGAAAAATTAGCAAAATCAAATACTGTCCGAGGAATTGAAGATAGAAATTATTTTGGCCATTCAAAGGGGAGACAAGACCAAGTGCGAGAACTATAGAGGAATAATAATTCACAACATTATATACGAAGTCTTCTCCTATTTACTCTACAGCAGGCTATTGATATATAGTGAAGATATGACAGGTGAATATTGATGCGGCTTCAGACGCCAAAAGATCCAACATTGATCACACTAATTTCACAAGAGTATATGAATATAATATGACTACCACCTGTCCATAGACTTCAAACTGCACTAACTAAAAATAAAAATGAGTAATTCCTTAAATAAGGAGACTTAAGGCATTCGAGTTGTGAATCTACAGAAGAATATTCAAAATAAGCTGGAAGACTGAGTTACGAATGAAGATGTTATGGTTCGGATGAATAAAGAAAAATAAGTTATTAAAACAATAAAAATCCTAAAACTTCATTATATAGGACATGTGATGAGACATCCAGAGAAATACGAGATCTTGCATGTCATAATGCAGGGAAAGATTGCCGGAAGACGGGGCCCTGGAAGAAGGAGAACATCATGGCTGAAAAATTTGAGACAGTAGTTTGGCCAGTCTAATGTAGAGCTGTTCCGGACCGCAGTAAAGTCCACATGGCCAACATGATAGCCAATGTCAGTTGAACGGACAAGATAGTAGAGGAAGATGACTTAAAACTAGTCTGGCTAAATCTAATATGCAGTCATAAATGTATAAAGCCAGTTATCGGACAACATCGAAATCGAGTCAGGAGTACGACATGAGATACGCTATTTACGGTAATTCTTAATCTGGTGGTGAGACCAACGTACGTAAAGTAAATTTTATGGGCTGCATAAACTAAAATACGTCAGAGATAATATGCAATCACACAGTAATTACCAGCAGATCCAAACAGATCATAATCCAGCGTAGTCCACCTCGAAACCCGAAGCTGAACAATTGAGACCGAAAATAAAAACATCGAAACTAAGTACGTAAATGACAAGCACGTATGAGTAAGAGACAATCCGGGATTTGTAGGCCAGCAGGTATACAAAATTAAAAAATTTACCTATCTGAGCACTAACTTAAATACACTGAAAAGGACTAATGAGAAGCTGAAAATCCATTTACTTGCTGATAGCACATGCGATGCTAATATAAGGGGACTAGCGGAGTTGAAAATATGTTACAAAAGGAATAAGTGCTCGTTTATAAAACGTAAAACAGACCAATTGTCTTACCTAAGATTGTGAGGCATGGTGCCTAGCCCACAATGATGAGACCAAGATAGCAGTCTGGAGAGTAAAATTCTACGACAAATCTTTGGACCTATGCTAGAAAATGGATATTACAGAATAAGGATGAATCATGAACTCGAAACCCAATAGATCAGGCGACCTTTGTAGGTCTCAAAGAATGCAATGATCTGAAAGGAAAGGATGCCAGATGGTAGGACGCCAACATATATGACCAAGGGGTTTCCCCAGTGAAAGTGACCCAGAGGCAAGTGGCGAGGGACCACAGCCGGTGGAGGATATTTGTGGGAGAAGCCAAATCCCAACCTGGAATGTAGCGTCAAAGTGACGATGTTAACACTTAGAAAAAAAAGGAAGGAAAGCCAGTTCAACAAACTTGGGAGACTTGATTAGAAAAGCCAACTCTCTGAATTAAGGTCCTAAAATAAAAAAAGAGAATAGAGAATTCAACAAAATTGAGAGACTTCATTAAAAGTCAATTATCGGTATGGTTGTCCTTATAAAGTGACCGATAGATACAAGATAAAGATATGTCACGTTGGTGGCGATTGTATGTCACCTTAACTCAGGTGTCGAGCAATACTATTTTATTATATTGGCGACAGTACGTCACATTGGTTGCGATGGTACGTCACATTGGTGGCGATGGTACGTCACATTGGTGGCGATAGTACTTCACATTGGTGGCGATGGTACGTCACATTGGTGGCGATGGTACGTCACATTGGTGGCGATGGTATGTCACATTGGTGGCGATGGTACGTCACATTGGTGGCGATGATACGTCACATTGGTGGCGATGGTACGTCAAGTTGATGACGAGTATATATGTTTTATGCTTCTAGACCTATTATGGCATAGAGATATAGAGCCGTGAGGACACGACTACTAATCAGGATGGACGAGTGTAACACCCATTTATATATATGTGGCCAGCAATGGGACGGAATTAGCAGCCTAGCAGAAATAGAAGAAGAGGAAGGGTTTCCGGTTGCGATGGAAGGAGAGTTCCGGTTTATGGAGGGAGAGAAAAACAGAACTGAACCGCCAGTTATGTCAAATTGTGTTGAAATCATGAATAAACCGTGATCTACAGATAACAGACTATTATTTGACATTTTCCTGCACACCAAGTTATTTAATGTTACACCTGTTTATATTATTTCTATTTTTGACTATTGTGTTTTTTTTTAATATAAGTATGTGTATTTTGAAGTTGAATGGTAAGTAGCAGTGAAAAGCGGTCAGTAATATTGGAATGGTTAACGGCGGTACCGCATGCTTTATTTGTTTTTATCATGATATAAAAGTAAAAATGCTGTTTACTTGGGGTACAATACTGTACAGTTTCAAATGGTCCTTCCTGTAGGAGGGGGGGGGGGGGGGTGGCTAGACAATTTCAGATTTCTCCACAAATATAAGCTATGTTCGCCTATAAAAAGACCTGGATGCAAAATTCGGGACACTCCATGGGGAACATATGAAAGAAAATAACAGACCGTGTTCATGTATACAATACTTTGGTGTGATAATATCCTTCGTATTTTTTTTTCCACGGTCGAGTGTCACCCCCCTATCGGGTGGCACCCGGGGCCAACCGCCCCCCCACCTCACTAAGCCACTGCGTTACAGTAAGAATCCTCCGGTATCATTGACGTATGATGTACCTAGACAGGCCTTATAAAAATCATCATGGCTCCTAAAACTCACGAAACCAGAATAAAATTGGCTCACGGCCCATTTATGAAAAAGTATATGCATCATATTGTAGCGTTTAGATCGCACAGTTCTTAAGTGTTGTATCTTTTATCGAACTGTAAGGTCTACACTGAAACTAATTTGCATTGCCAGCCGTCCAGACGGGGGTAAATTTTTTCAAACACAAAAATATACCACTACCGAATATTTTACAAGGTACACGCCGCGGACTTTATTTTTGTAAACGTAGTCAGCTATCAGAATACAGAAGAAAATATATGTGTTACAGATCGCATTTACACACCGCATTCATAAAAGTGAATAAAATGATAGTTTTTAAAATTTGTCAAGCAATATTTCTGACGTCATTCGCGCTTCGGTTCCTTAGGTTCGTTCACTAATACTTTGACATACACGGACAAAACAACAACAGTTCACAATATTTACACACGTGTTGGTATGGGCCACGGCCTGCCTTCGTGTTACTTCTGAGCAAGTGTGCGTTTTTTCGGCTGACTGGCTGATTCGCTAAACAGGGTTGTATTATGTCGATATTGCCCAGTTGGAATCGTTTAGATCATTTTAGATCATTTTTGAAATCAATAATTATGAATGAAAATATTAAAATTACATATTTGTACGATAATCACAATCAGAATAATAATCTTAAAATCTTCTAAACGTTTTTAACGGTATTCATAGTTTGCGAAAACCCCCATTGTGATTACTATTGCTATAGCGGACATGCTGTATATGAAAAGGCAAGTTCAAGAAGGTTTACAATATTTTTAATGCAATAAGTTAGGTATAGGGATAAATATTTTCTGTATACATCCTGATAATTGTTCATAAAATGACTTATTTTTTCTTAGGTTTCCCAAAAAAACGGAAAAATTGGAGAAATGGATAAAAGCAATTCGAATTCAACAGTGTGATAGCAAGTGGATACCGTCAGCAGGAAACCGTGTGTGTTCGAATCATTTCCATCCTAAACACATACACATAACTACAAGCGGCCTTCGACGATTAGATTGCAAAGCTTTGCCTGTTTATCCGGTAATTATTTTGTTTGTTTTTTATGTGAAAACTTAAGCAAATTTATCGAGGGTTGGTCAAGTGTTGATTGATAATGTTGTTTTCAGGTTGATTTCGGGCGATCGTTATCCGCCACGGCCACAGAGCATGCGAAGAGAACTACTGTAATTGTCTCTCCTCCAACAATAGTGGTTCACGATCCTGCTGAAACTTCCACCGTAATCGACGACCCGTCTCCAATACCAGAATTGCAAGAACCGATGTGCGTAAGTGATTCTTTTTCTCATTTTTCTTGTGTACCTTTCATTCAAGCTCATAGATCAGATTTAAAACAAGCAAAAGGAGAATCCGATAATGTCAACGAATCAATTATTTCTATACCACCATTAATTGAAACACTAAGAGAAAAACAACTCGCATATAAGTTGGAAAGAAAGTGTGTTTTAATAAAAAAAGCCCAATGTAAAATAAAATTATTGCAGCGACAAAACGCAAGATTAAAAAAAAGTATCATCATTTAAAAACATTGTCTTGGAAAAAAGGGTTAGTCCTTCTAAAGAAATAATATCACAAATATCACCAAATACTGAAACTGCTGAAGTATTTCAGAGCTTATACCTAAAATTTCATTGTCATTTGATGCTTGTGGTTCATTGATCACTGTTTATTTTTCCTTAGCCGACTTAACAGCCTAATGAATCCCTTTTATTTGTACTTTTTTAAACTTCTATTATTTTGCTTTCATGTTGTCGCTCCTCTCGAGTCGTTTGCCGGGGACCCCCCACTCCAAATGCCCCGACGAACAAGGGTCATCTCTCCTCGCACTTCTTTACGACATAGAGAGCTGAGAAAACCAACATTCCGGGTGCCTTGGCGGTGTATTGGCGTTGCTGCTGATGCTTCTGTTAAGATTATGTTTATGCACTGTATTTTTGTAAACTATATACTTTTGTGTGAACTGCCAACTGTAACTTTTGCCTAGGTTTTTAATGTTTAATCTCTATGCGGACGACGTTTTTTTTTGTAGATTTAAAGAAGATGTGCTTTGAAGAATGTTGATCCTAAAAAACCTACATTGCCATGGCTGTTTCAATGTATTTTAAAAAAGGATCAAAGTCAAATTTCGCCGTCCCTTGCCCAGGCTGCGATGCAACAACGCGATGGGTAACGTAAATTTAATTCTTGTTACAAATTTTGGTTTGTTCAAAAATCTGCTTCCGATAAACCAAATTTTAAAATCAGTAAATAAGCTTCCAGATCCGTCCATAAAGAGATTAAAACTTTTCCTAGAAGCGTCAGAAAATCATTTGCTGCAATGTCTCTAAAGGGGCATTTGTATATCAAAAGACATGGTTTTATTAATAAACATTTCTTTATTTTATGTACCAATCTTTTCATTTTCCAACCTTGTTTGGTGGTTTCCCTAATCGATCATCAACAAACTGAAAACACCGCAAATAACTCTCCGATTGAGCTAGTGGGAGAAGACTAAGTATCAACTATTTTTTAGCTGAAAACTTACTTTGAAAAAAAACGTTTCTGGCAGATTTCTGCCTCGAAGTTTCGAAGGAATATCCCACAATTAGTCCAGTCAATGAAAGGTCCAAAAGGAGTTGTAGAGTGCGTGAGCAGGAACATAAGCGATTACTATAGAAACTTCACGCTCCACAAATGTAGACATTTTCGAAGAAAATCATTTTACCTCACATTTTGAATCAAACATTCCTTCATATCGTCTAAAATATTCATCAATGAAAGAAATTTATTTGAAAGAAGTTGTAAAGAATTTAATTCCCTTTTTGAATAAACATATGCAAATTAATCTCTAACCAGTAAATATTTACAGCAATTTTAAGTTTTTTAGTAAAATGTCGTCATTTTCAGAAAAAGCTGTTTTTATCTTATTACTGACACATCACTTTTGTTTGTAACAGATTGTGGGACTTAGACTTGGATTTAATTTATTTTCAGCTTGGATTTAGAAAATTACGTATAGAATAAAAGTTGTACATAATTTTATGAGCTTTTACTTATTATAAGAAAATTGTCCTCTGCGACGCACCGTTTTCGAGATATAAGCGCACATCCGAAAGTTGGGACCTCCCCCCCCTCCCCCCTTCCTCCCCTAGCTCACCACCTAGACGTCAGGACTATTAGTATGTTCACACCCTAAGCACCCTGAACAAGTTTCTGAAGGAATCGCTTAGGTTCCTGCTCACGCACTCTACACCTCCTTCCTTGACTGAACTAAATAGAAATCGGCTGCTCTAATCCATCTCCTTCCCCTCCCCACTACAATCATCCTCACATCCCCAATTGGGGATGCCATAGTCTAACTAGTTCCAGGCGGTTGGGAGAAACCCATAACCACCATTTATTGGGTAACTAACACCCCTGCAATGGGTCTTTCCAAGTGGTTATTTACTATTTATTTACCAAATATTTTTCACTAAGATAAAACCTTTGCCCAATAATAAAAATGTAGGTTTACCTACCGTTTTTGGTTCTAGAGGACTTGTTCAGAATGTAAAAACTAAAAATGAAAACTAAAATGTTTCATGTTATTTATTAATCCTCTCCCAATTCAGCCCTTTCTTTGGTTTCGTGACGTATTTTCTCGACGTTTGTTTAAAATTAAAAGAACACCTCTTGTCACACAATGAACGCTCTCGGGTTATTTTCTTTACGAGCGTGTACGGCTAGTTTATACCAAGTAGGATTGATAAATTCATCTCCATAATACGTCACGCGCGACATATGATTGGTTCATGAATGATGAAACTACATAATGGGATTTGAGAATGAACTTTGTGATCGGATTTACGAACTTCGAGGCGAGGCGCTGGAATACGTACAAGAGTTGTATTGTTTTATTTACCTACACGGCGTCAATTTTACTGGCTCGCTACTAAGATAGGGCATATCTAGACAATACTTGATCGAAGTCCGGTATGCACAGATTTAAAAAAAAATGGGTTTACTGATAAAATATTTCATAATCCGGTCACTCATAGATGGCGGTAATTAACTTATTTTAGGAAAAAATCCTTTCACAAGTTATGCTCTAGTTTCGTTAGTATAAAACCCAATTCCGTCAAGAAAGGCGACAAACACAGCGATTGTATTGGTCATCCAAACGAATATTGTATTTGTTTGCCTTTATTGGAAGAATTGAGTTTTCATACGGAGAAAACTATTTATTCATGTTCACGGCGCAAACAAAATTTAATTTAAATATTTTACAGTTTAACTTACAAAAAGGATTTATTCATAAAATAATTTAATTTTTGCAATCTTTGAACGAGCAGAATATAAATTATTTGATTGGTGTACCCATTTTTAATTCGACATCTGTTCATACTGAAGGTTTCTTACTGTAACTGTGCACTATTGCCAACCATGGACCCAAGCAAACACTTTTTATACATTTATTATGATTCCAATACTATTATTATACTCCGACGTCAAAAGAAAAAGGTATGCCAGTGGGTTAAATACCATTCATATTTTCTTGGTGAATGGTGTAAGAAAGATGCCAATTAAGATATTTACTCGAAAATATATACTTTTGAATGTTGCCATAACTTTGTGACATTTATAGTATACTTTTGCCCTGAAGAAGGAACGGTCGTTCTGAAACCGGTCGGATTTAAATAAATATAAAAGTGGTTCAAACAAAGATAAATTGTTTCATTTAAACATAAATACACATTTTTACAGAAATATTAATATAGATATTAAGATATATTAATGTAGGTACGTATTCACTTTTTAACACACAAAATAAAGCAAATAATAATAAAACAGCTTGCTGAGATTAATATAAAATTTATTGAAATTAAAACAATATTATAGGTAGGTATACTAAATAAATATGTCATGTGGAAATGTTATTAAATGTAGCACGAGATGTCAGTCGAACGCTTGGGGTTCCCCGAGTGTGAAGAAGGCTGAAGTGTTATGTTACTGTGGTTACCACGAGGCAAGTTCTGAAAATCTGGAAAGATTCTCGTCCGGTTTCGGAAGTTTTTATAATATGTTTTCATCTCATTTTGATTTGAGTAAGTATCGAGAATCTGGCGGTGTGGGATCTCGTCTCGAACGTCGATGGAATCAGGCTCTACGGCCAGACGGGAGGGTGAAGATGAAAATTTTGCAGTCTCGTCCTCTTTGTCAGAAAGATTTAAAGACCTTAGTGATGGTGGTCCGTTTATCATTTCTGCAAATATCTTTCTTCTCTTCTCTTGGGACACGTCTGGAACGATGCTGTCATATTTCCCAATCGGCCTTATCCCTCTCCCTCGGACATGAACGTTTGGATGTTCGGCATTGCTCCTCATCTGTTTCTGGTAGTTTATGTAGTATTCCGCGAGAGCTTTTGGGTTTGGGTAGCTGTCGAGGATTTGGCAGTGCAGGATCTCGTCAGGGATGTTGATTGAATGTGGTTCCCAATCCATGGTGAGGCGAATGTGGTTGTAATGCACCATACCCTGGTCGATGTGATGGTCCATGGTTGAAGTTTTGACAGTAGACCTCGGAAACTGAATCATCATTAACAAGTTGATGAGTTGATTATAAACTGTCACTTTTAATACGAGTTTATCACTATTTCACAAAATATAAATAATTTAATATAAATATAATAATTGGTACTTCTAACTTTGATTCGGGATATTAAGGTTATTCACTGTTCTTTTCGATAGGAGAAATCAAGACAGACTGATTATCGATATTACTAAATAAGGGCTTAAATACCCAACATAGGCCACGCCCCCACCCTAGCCCACCCCCGTCCCTAAAGCAGTTGCCACCCTAGCGGTCAGAAGTGGAACTAACTAATGGATTGTCATCACAATGATTATAGTCTTTACTCAATGGAGCGTAAGGGTTATTTTAATATACTTTATGTAGGTAGTTATATTAGTGATAGGGCTGGATTATTTATTTTATTTCCTACGTACTTTTTGAAATAACATAAAAAGCCTCCACGATCAAGGTTCTTAATTTCTTTCTTCTTTATGAGTTTTAGCAGAGCTCCTACTATCTAATTAAACTCAAAAATTTAAATAACTAAATAAAAAGAAAACCTTTCCCCTTCTAATAAAGTATTGTCCCCTTGAGATGTAACTAGAAGCGATATTTTAATAATTTAAGCAAAGCGAGTATTAAATTTTTTTTTTTTCATATAACTAACTAACTAACTAACCATCACACCGTTTCCCCGCAGGGGTAGGCAGAGAGGACGGACCGCCAAACAACTCGGTCTTGGCACACACTCTTTGCCTCACTCACATTCATACATCGTCTCATACATTCTCTTCTATTATTCTGACTTTTGACATGACCCGACTCAAGTATGTGATTAACTTGATCGTGCCATGTCTTCCTCGGGCGTCCCCGATTTCTTCTACTATTCACATTCGCGTCGTATATTCTTCTTACACTACTTCCTTCGTTCATTCGCTCTACATGCCCAAACCATCTGAGGGTCCCTTTCTTAATCTTACTCATTATGCTTACATCAGCCTTACATTCTTTGCGGATATCCACATTTCTCACACGATCATACATTGTTTTATCACACATACGTCTCAGGGATCTCATTTCAACAGCATTCAGTTTACTTTCATCCTTCCTCTGCCAGTTCCATGCCTCACTGCCATACATCAGGGTAGGTACCAGGACCCCATTGTGGACTGCTAGCTTCGCTTTTTTTTACAGTTATTTATTAGCGCAACGGCATTCAGCCCACCATTAATGGAGTTACCGGTTATATAAATTAAATAAGACGGTTTGAGATCGAAAAAGACTGATTAAAATAGGTAGACACTAATTGCAAATATAAAAACTTTGGACACGTAGAGTGGAGGAACAGAGAAGGGAATATCAGGAGAATGTATGACCTGAATAGATGGAGATGTCGGAGGTGAACGAGGATGGTAGGTAGGTACTAACACTATCGCCGAAGAATAGAAATATTTTAATGCTTTTTGACCTGATCTAAATATTCAGGGACTTCCCAATTTTTGTCTTTCTTGTCTAATTCTCCTCCCACACCCTCCAGCCTCACAATATGCACACTAACTGATGAACGTTTTTCAAAACTCAAAATATTCTTTAACCAGTTTCCATACTTGTGCCTTTTTGATGTTAAACTGTAAATGGAAATTTGTATGTTTTTAGGTATACTTAGAATTTTTTTAATTGATTTAATTTCCACGGGGCTCGATTTCGGTCTTAATTTATTTAGAAAGAAATATCTTTCTTGATGACATGGATACCTACATCATTTTTGAATCCAGCTGCCAATTGCATACTTACTTTCAACCCAATCAATTGAATTTATTTGCGACTAGTTTCAACCGATTTCTTGGAAAAATCGATTAGAGAACATTAATTGTGGATATGTCAATCACCTGGACGGATAAATTAATACCCTCTCTTTGTGACTCATGATAATAATTAAATTATTGACTACTAGCTGAAATCCCCGGCGATGCCCGGGCATTACACAGAGTTTTCGAAATCAGATCGTAGACAGTGACCTTACTTTGCATATAAATCAAATCCACATCGCCCGTTTGCCAGCCCGCTCGTCTACCACATAAAAACATTCTCCTTTATATATTATATATTTCAACCAATTTACAAAAAACCATGACAAATTATATGCCTAAACCTTCCTCGTGTATCACTCTATCTATGAAAATCCGTTCAGGAGTTTTTGAGGATATCGCGAAGAGACGGACAAACTTTAATTTATAATATGTAGAGATTAATGACATATTTTGGTAACGCTAAAGATGTGCATGTAGGTGTAACCTGATAAAGTTAAAGTAAAATTAAAATAATAATTTGGTCTAGCACGTAAGAGGATGTGAAACAAATGTAGTGCGTAATATTCGTGAAGAAATCATCAAGAAATGGTATTATTGTTCAAATTTTGTTATTTGCTTTTACATTATAATGTAAAGAAAAATATCTTGAATGTATTTTTTTTTCAATCTTGATACTTTTTATAATCATTGCGATCTTAACATTACATAAAGAATTCACTCCAGTGATACCTATATTAATTTCGTGGGCAATACCAATTAGTAAATAGGTCACAAACAACCACATGTACATTTCTTATAACTCCACCTTTGTTAATATATTTAGTAATGGGCAAGTTTTTGTATTTTCCTCAAATCTGATGAGAATTCATCCGTAATTTTCATTATCATGTTCAATTCGAATATTTTTTATTGTATTTGTATTCGGAGGGGTTCACCATTAATATATGGTACGTATTTACTCTTTTAGTTGAATCATGGCAATTCAATCTTAATTCTTATTTAATGTATATAATATTCAACCAAACAATGTTAAAATTACATACTCCTTGCTAATTTAAGTAACCCATTTCTAATAAATGGACAATGACTCAGAAGGTAAATTTTAGTTCTTTTATGACGGGTTTTTCACTAACAAAGGGTTTAGGTCATAAGCTATTCCTAATTACATAAATATTAACCAACCTGTAGTAATATTCTTTACCTGTTTTAAAACAAATTAAGCTGGTATTGTAGCCAATGAGTTTTTTTTTTCAGAAATCCTTATTTATTTATTAGCGATTTGTTTAAACATATTTTTTTTCGTTCCCTAAACCAACGAATTGACAATTAAAGATTAAACCTATCTTAGGTTTTGTCTATAATAATTTTTTTTTTTTAAATAAAATAATTGAGTCAGTGGCTGGGCGTCGCGTGTTCGATTCCTCGACTGGCTAAGTCCTCCATCACAACACAAGCAACATTTTAGGCTTTCTGTGGTGGTAGTAGGAGATTTTCAAACATTGTTGGGTTATTCGTAACCCGGGAATGTTTGTATTTCTTAAAAAAAAAAAAAATCTCTTCAGGTAGTAGTTAACTAACTAACTAACCATCACGCCGTTTCCCCGGCAGTGGTAGGCAGAGAGGACGGACCACCAAACAACTCGGTCTTGTTTGCCTCACTCACATTCGTACATCGTCTCATACGTCATACAAACTTTTCTATTATTCTGACTTTTGACATGGTCCGGCTCAAGAATCTGATTTACTTGATCATGCCATGTCTTCCTTGGGCGTCCCCGACTACTTCTATTATCAGTTGCGTCATATATTCTTCTCACAATATTTTCTTCTTTCATTCGCTCTTCATGCCCAAACCATCCGAGGGTCCCTTTCTAGTTAGTAGTTAATTATAGTAAATTCGGGTTCTAGCGATTAGAGGTGAACAGTCACAATGTAAATGTAGAAATCTACAAAACATAATATATTCCAGTCAATGAAATGAAAAAATATTCATACAGTTATAATTTTTTGTTTTATTCAAATAATTTATTCATTAAAATAAACAACACTAACAACATTAGTTTTTATCAAAGTGAAAAGAAAGTAACAACCTTCGATATACATGGAAATACAAAATAAGTATAAAAGATGTTTTAAATTGTTAAATTTGACGCGTAATATTTTTGTTTTGACATAAATTTCATTATAATCATAAATAAAAAAGTTAAATGACTCATTTTAAAACTCATAGCAAACAACGAAGCCTCCTAAATGACCTGAATCGAAATTTTACGGAACAAGCATTTTATCTAACAGTTGTAATTATTGTAGATGCGGTGGATATGAATGCAAAATGATTTTAAATTTCAATTAAAAATTATCATCAACAAGAAACCAGGTTTTGATTAGATTTCGACAAATAACAAACATCAGAGACCGATTTATTAATTTATTTACGCCTTTTAACGGGGCTTTTACATCATCAAAGGGTTTCGACTGTTTGCCACATCAAAATCTAACTCAGTTTTAAGCAGGTCAAAGCGAATCCTCACTTTCAGGCTGGTCCCGCGGGTGGTGATGAAAGTTTCGAACTCTGATTTTCGATGTCGAAATTAGTAAAAATTACATTTTTTGGCTCCGTGGGGATTTCAGGTGAGTGCTCGCAAATTTATCTATCGGCTTGTTCAAACTCAACAGGATCAACAAGTTCAACAGATCGCCAATAGATCTCGTGTTATTGTGGTGTTTTTTCAATTGTTGTACAGCGAAGATCTTATTTAGGAGAATCTCATCTTGTGGGTTGATTGTACGGGGCTCCCGAATCTCACCTTCTTTTTCGGAAATGGTGTTCTTATCGGCGTTTGATCTTCCTTTATTTTAATCGGGTGTTCTCAGTTCTTCTCCAGAGACGTAAGATACGTCTTCATGATCCGTTGAATCTTTAGTGCCCACGTTTTTAATTCTTGCCCTTTCTGGGTGTTTCGTCAGGAAAACTTCTAAAGCTAAGCAGAGTGTTTCGTAAAAACTCTCAGTGGAATCTGAAGGTGGCGATGGTCCATGGTGATGGTGAAGTTTAGCAGTATTATATTCAATGACGGAATGATTCAAGGACCTAAATGACGGTGGCCCATTAACCATATCTGCAAATATCCTCCCTTTTTTCTCTTGTGACACATTTAGTTGAATGTTGCGATGTTTCCCCATCGGCCTTCTCCGACTCTCCAGGATTTGGATATTTTGGCAATGCTCCTCTTCTGGTTTTCATAGTTCTGATATTACACATTGAGAGCATTTTTATTTGGGCAGCTGTCGAAGATTTGCTTGGATGTTGATTGCTCGAGGTTCCCATTCCATACTGAGGCGAGCCCAGTAAAGGTGGGAGCACAGCATGCCGAGGCTAATATTGTTGTTCATTCTGGCACGAAGTTTTTCGACGATAGATCACCAAACAAAATCACTAAAGATTTCACACAATATTATGAATAACAACTGTCACTTTCACTATGAGATAATGACTATTTTGAAAACGTGTTTTTAATAATTATTATTGCTCTTGGTATGAGGTATGAGATAAACTCATAACGAAAATAAAACTTTATGTTCAGTGTAACGATAGTAAACTTATTAACTCTTCTTTCTATCTGAAATATACAGGTAAGAATGAATTTAAAATAAACAGGTATGTGCTTATATAGGCAAGCTAAGGTACAAAACCTCACCCTTTCCCCCTTCCGAATTTAGAATCGACCCTAGCGGCTAGTAAAGGAATTAAAAGGCATAATTAAATTAGTCAAATTTAAAGGCTTCAGTTTATAAAAGCCGAAACGAAAAAGTGCTCCCAACAAAAACCAGAAAAATAAAAAGTAACGTTTTTTTCTGTTTCGTGTAGATATTAGTACTTGTTTACATTAACTACACCCAGGAGGCCCTGCGGAAAATAATTTCCCTCAGGGCCTATATCATCTGTGATGCTGTGTGAAGGATCTTTTTGAGGTGAGGAAGGAGTGAACATTGGATTTGAAGGGACCCACGTTATAGAAAGGAGGAAACACAGAGGCCGGCAAATCGTTCCACAGCCGAGCTGCTTGAACTCAAGAACGAGTCGAAGAAGCGACCCGTCCTACCCGTTCCCGACTATGCACCGGTGCCGAGGAGACCAATTATGCTAGTTCCACGGAGCATCTTCACCATTGAAATACCGGTAGAACAAAGATATCATTCCCATCCGACGCCCGTGCTCTAAAGATTGCAACCCGTTTGTTACGATGGGATAACCTATCAAACGCACCACGAGTCGATGGTTTTTTCAGATATTTTGGAACTCCAGACCAAAGGTTGCTGCCAAATTCACCGTGGGCTCACTTGCGATTTGTACATGGTTAGCAGTTGTACGCCCAGTTGTGTGTGGCTAATTTAACTAGTATTATCTTCTTCTTCAGTGATAGGTACATTGGTGGGTGCAACCTTCAAAAGTTATTCAAATTTTATTCCCGCATTTTCGTTCAATTTAAAATATAATAATGACTTGAGAGAATCGTATCATACCTAACTACTTTAAAGAAGTGCACCTAGATTTATTCAGTGTTTTTCGCATTGTAAAATTTTTCGTCGGTTTTTCGCATACCATGATAAATATTTCTTAAACTTAATTCAATAAACGTATTTTTATATATTCATTGAAGAGACTCGGAATATTCCACTTTAATATAAAATTCGTGTGGTAGTTTTACTGGCGTTTACATTCCGCTTAGGATCTCCTTCCAGGTAGAAAAGTTTTTTATCAGCTGCAATCATAAAAAACTGCAACGGAAGAACTTTTTTGATATCTATGCATTTAATTGTCCACTGTCCACTTCGTTACCCTGTAAAATATTCAATTTATGGCTCCGATATTCTTTTGTTAATGTTATTTAACTATTGCATTTTTATCGCAACCTTGGCTGCCTGATGTTTTAATGAATAAATTAATTTAGTTAGGTTTATAATAATGTAAAGAGACTAATGCAACTGAAATACACTTTAATATTTTATTTGGATAACTATTACGGTGATATATTTCGTATCGGAGATATATCTAGTATAAAAATGAATATAAATGCCCGAATCAGAATTGGTAATGTATCAATTTAATTTTTTTTAATGTTCTTAAAAATCTGCATTCATAAAAATATTTTTAAAAAAATTCAATGGAATTTAGATATTCTTAAAACATTTTCGTAAAAACACGAAGTAAATGCATAATTATAATATAATATACAAATATCTACTATAAATACTAATATTTACCCCGTATCTATGCTTGTATGTATGAGGTATAACATATAGCTGTGACATCCACATATTCTAAAAATGTTTTCATAAATACAGAGAAGAAAATGTAAATTGTATAATTTAATTAAATACTCGTAAATAGCTTTGCTTCTCTGTGAGAGGTATTACACAAAGTTCACTTTCATATTCGTAATTTTACATATAAATTATTACATGATTTGCCGAAAAATTTTAATTACATAAAGCAAGCCATTATAAAATTTTTAAACAAATTCAGTCTCATTACTAAGCCTTGCGGTAACCCAGAAGTATTTCAAATTAATTTATGGTTAGATTATCCTTCATATTTTCAGTTATATTGAGAGCAAGAGAAATACAGTGATACGAAAATGTACTGTTGATTAACACAAGTAATTAGATATATGTTAAGTTTCTTTACAATCAAAATAAAGTCAACGAATTTCTTAATCCATTTCATTTCCAGAAAAGCATAAAAATTTGGCTTAGCACTAACAACAAAATGTAGTTAATTATCATTAAACCTTCCGGAGGTATGCTCAACTTTTGGTATTTTCCTAAAATTTATCGTCAGTTATTTGATGTTCTTTTAAAACCAATGTATTGTATTCATATTCGGAGAAGCTATTGCCATTAAAATTCATATTACCCCATTGGAGAAACCAACTATATATTGAATAATGGTAGATTCACCTTAATTGTTTTTTAATGTACCTATGTTTAGACAGAAGCTCTTTATAAATGGTTAATTTCAGTCAATTCTATTCTTATAATTGGACAATAACTAAGAGGGGAACTTCTAATTATTTTTAGTCATTGTTTTTACAGATTGAATTTGAGTATTTGATATTCCTACCAGCATTTTAAATCCCAGGCAAAATTTATAAAGCGTTTTTAAAAATTCATTGGGCTAAGACGTTAATGCACTTTGCCGACAAGTAAAAACGCAAAAAAATAAATTTCTGATGAGTGATTGAAATTCCATTATCGTTTTTTTTGTGTATGAATGCGAAAAAAAATGCAAAGACACACATTCACTGTATGGCGCTCTACCCTCTCTGTCTTCCCTGAAGAACATGAGGTAGGTATGTTTAGTTTGTAAGTTAGCTGTTTGATTATAGTCATCGTATTTAAAAAATAATTCTGCCGGAGCAAGTCGGACTATTACAATAATTGTGGAATGGTGTGGGGACGAAACGCGCGGGGGAAGGTAAAGAGTTAGTGAAGAGGAAGATCGGGAAGTCCAAATAAAATACGTGAATTCTACACAAGAGTCCCAAATACTCCTCCCTGCTACCGGGAGCCAGTGAAACTCTGGCATCCCCAACTGGAGAATGCTGTGAGGCTGGGGTAAAGGGAAGAAGGATTTTATTATTATTATTCGCAGTATTTATTTGTATCTTATCAACAAACCTCTGAATAATTGCGAAATCACACTGATGCATTAAATATTTTTTACTTGCGTACGGCAAAATTTGAACCATGACACTCAGATTGCTAGTGGAGAACCTGAGTCTACAATTTGATCAAATTTAATTTTAAATTATCTGTCTCATTTATTTTGTTAAGTCAATGCACTTTTTTAATATCTGAATACTCAATTTAAATTATATTGTTTTAATAAGTATTATATAGTGTGATATTTTTCGTGCATATTTTATCAACTCAACATAAAATCAAATTTCGCTTTTTCTGAGGTGTCTGCCTTATCAACTGAATGATCGATATATTGATGTTATTTCATTGTAACATCAAATTTAATAATTAAAATGACCAAAAACAGTGGCTTCCACACATTTCAATATAAAATTAGTTATTTTCATCGTCATCGTTAACAAAACTCATTTGATTCATGGATGATGTATAATATTTTGACCAAGAAGAAATCAATAAAAAATGGATTAAGTATGACGTATTCACAATGGCATATTAATGATTTTTTGAAATGCTAAACGGTTAAAATATTAAATAAAAACCAATAATAGAAGCGTATGTATGAGGCAATGTGTAAATGTGAACCCTGCAAGGGGTATGTGTCAAGACATTATGTGGCAGACCATCCCATCTGCCGGCCTGTGTGAGGAAACGGCATTATGGTTAGTTGGTTTTTCGGTATGATATGCTACGTACATACGTGCTAGACAAAATTAGTATTTTAAACTTTTATTTAAATTTTATAAAAAAGGGTATCAGGTTTACACGTACTTATTCAGATAAACGCAAACATGAGTCATAAATAGTTTATAATAATTATTATGAGTCACCAAGAGCGGGCACAAAGTTATCTGTACAGGTGATTAACATTTCCACCCGAAGCTAATTGTCAAACATTGTGATGGAATTAAAATCGTAGTCAAATGATCTTTCCCCAAAATTCTTAAAAATGACTACTGCGAAGTGAGTCATATTTAACACACTTCTTAGTTTTTATATGTTTATAAAAAGATTGTCGGTTCAGCAAACGAAAGTGTATTTTTATGATATATTAATGTAAGCTGTTTTATATCAACTTTGATTACTCCCTTTCCCGGAGTAATTGACAGTTGTGTACAGAAATGGTGTACCCACATCGTAAAGGAAGGTATTTGCTTCTTACAACAAAAGAAAGGTAAATGGAAATTAAATTAAATAAATTATTATAAGTTTTTTTTACATGAGATCCACACAGGAGGCCCTGAGGAAAATAATTTCCCTCAGGGCCTATGTCATCTTTGGGGATGCTGTGGATGGGTATTGGGGGAAAGGAAGGAGAGGAGACTTCTGGGAAGGAAAAGGGTTTAAGAGATGGGTAGGAATCTGGTTTTCAGTGTGTCCTGACAAACCTCACCCCATGAACCACCAAACGTAGCGAACCACTTGGGGTGACCTATGGCAGAGGTGTTGGTTATCCAATAAAGGTTCCCGGGGCGGCGGTAACCAATCCCGCCTCCCAAATTGTTGAATTTAAATACAAAATTTGATTTACAGTTTAAGTCCGAAATGGTCACAAGTACGGAACACGTGAAACTAGGGAAAGTATTTGTTGAGTTTTTAAAAACGCTCGTCAATTGAAGTAGGTTGTGCGGCTGTTGGGAGTGGGAAGGGAAGAAGACGAGCAGAGGTGGTTGGGAAGTACCTGGGTAGTTAGATCTGGTCATTCAACATTTCTTAAACCATTTCACGCAACTTTTTCACTCTGAATGTTGGTGTTAGTCGATCTACCAAATGTAATACAAACGCATCTGAATAAAATCCAGACATCAGATTAAAAAATACTTCAGGTAGGTATGTTTTATGAATTTTCCTCGGACGCCCCCGACATCTTCATCCATTCACATTTACTTTATATATGTCCTTACATAACCTTCTCTGTACCTCCACTCGAACCAACTAAGAAACTTTTCTTAAATTTGCAATTTGTGATTTAATCAGCCTATTTCGGAACATCACATTCGTGATACGGTCTTTCAAAACAGCTTTATCGCAAATACATCTCAGAGACCTTATTTGATTTATACATGATAAACTTTTCCAACAACATCGCCTTGCACACGCGTCCGTCACTCCTGGACACACTGACCCCCCAGATTCCTACCCACCCCTTATACCTTTTTCATTCTCAGAACCTCTCCTTCCTTGCATAAAACAAAAACCTCCACACAACATACCTACCTATGTTCGTATTTATAATTAAAATATTGAACGTATGTACCTACTTATTTCAAAACAAAACCAACTGTTTAAATAAATGCGATTTCCATGTCAGGAAATTTAGTTCAATTAAAATGGGGTGCTTCTTTTGGCTATATGTAGGGAAAATAGTAAATTTAGGTAAATATCGGTAAATTATAAATAGCATGTGTGTATTTTTAATTAACATACATTAGCAACAATATTTAATTGCAAACTTATTATAAACTTTTTACATAAACATCTAAACGGTACACCAAGAAACATTATGAATATTATTTTTCACATTTTTGTGGTTAATTAAACTCATCTGGCATTATTAGATGATGAAGAATAAAAAATACATAGCTCCGCCTGATTTAAAATATTAAAAAATATAAAAATAAGAGATGAAGACAATTATCTCTAAGCAAATTCCTCTACTAGCCGCTAGGGTCGTAGCAGCCTAAGGGCGGGGGAGGGTGAGGGCGGGGGCAGGGCTTAGGTTGACTATTAAAACCTTTATTTAGTAATATCGATAATCAATCGTTTTCACGAAGACTACCCAAACAGCCCCCGAACATTATATTATTTGGGGAACAGGTCCCATGGGAATAATCTATTATATTATTCAGTTCCATGTTCAATAAGTTTTTCTTACTAATTCTAAGATTTTCTTTTATTTATAGTTTAATTAAAATTTATAGAAGGCATTTACTAACTCGAAAGATTCCTCTAGTTCCATTTTTTTTTTTTTTTATTAAGATTGTCGATTTAAAATGCCTACCGTATAATCTGCACGTTGTCTATGTATAATTTTATGTGTAAAATAATGTTATGCATACCTACCGGTCACGTAAATTTAATAAATTTATTACCACAAATACAAATTTTCATTTTGTTATGTTTTTTTGCATCTAAACATGAACGTATATAAACATGAACAAAGACCTTATTGAAGAGTTTGTTCCAAAAAGCTGTTGATCGATGCAGCATTACCTACCTGTATGGATGGACACGAAAGTTAAACTCAGGTAAATGCCACCGCATTTAAAGTACTGCGTGTAGAGTCAGAAATCAGATCAGATCTTTAGTAGGCAAAACCACCAGCCGAATGATTGTAATTCCCTTTGTCGGGCGTCGGAATAGTAATAATTCGGTTGGGGGTTTTGCATGCAGTGCTTTAAATCGGATGGTGAACAGGGGCCATTTAGATTTCATATAAGTATTTATTAATAACTACATAGGTACTTTGTTAGTTCCTAGACTGGTGGGTTAATAAATAATATACCCAATTTCGTAAATATTAACAAACATAATCCTTTATTATTAGTTGTTTACATTAAAATCAATGAATTATTTAATTTACACCTTCAACAACTTAAAAAATTAACTTTAACAATCATAAAAAATGTGATCTTTTCATGAAAATAAGAACGGGTTTTCAAATCGAGATATAGGAATAATAATATAGCATTTATAATACGTGATTTAATGTAGACATTGAGTTTTATTAAATATTTACTATTGAATGATTTTGAAAATGAAAACTGAAAATTCACGTAAAGGGCGCAAAACTATTTATTCATTTTCATATTGCGTATGTACGGGCGCAAAAAATTAATCCATCTCAATATTTTGGACAATAACACGCCAAAAGTTTTTTTTAATAAAATAATTACCTATACTCGCGTCGTCCACGAAAGAGCAGATTATGATTTGTTTTATTTTTATCCTTAAATGGTTGGAATTTATCTAATATTCTAATTTTATAAAAGAAAAAAAGTGTTTGCTTGGGGTGCAGAAAGAAAGACTAACGTCATTCTTTCTAAAAAATTATTTAAATTTTTTTTTTGTTCAAATTTATATATTCCTGTTCACGGCGCAAACAAACACTTCATCATAATATTTTACAGCAAACTATGAAAGAGCACATTATGAATTATTTTATCTGTATACACTTTAACATCTGTGCATTCTGGAAGATTCTTACTGTAACTGTACAGATATTGAACTCCAAGCAAACACTTTTTCTACTTTTATAAAGATTCCAACATTATTATTATTCTCGATATTATAATTATCATAAGTAAAAGGAACGCCAATTGGTTAAAATCCGTTAACATTTTCCAGGTGAATCGTATGATAAAGATGAAAATTAAGATAAAGGTATACATATCGACGACCTCCGTAGTCCAGTGGGTAAGACTCTTGACTCACAATCCGGAGGTTGCGGGTTCGAACCCGGCATGCGCAAATAAATTTTATTTGATTAATTTGTGTTATTTCACAATGAATTCATTTAAAATAATATATAGTATATTTGCGGCATGTTCCAGAGTGGAAGATACTATCAGTATCGCCCTGGTGTAAGACCACCATTCAGAATTGAAACGTTGCTTGAAAATGGCTTTAGCCGTGTTTGGTGACCAGATCTGAATAGCCAGGTACTTCCCAACCTTCCTCTTCCCCACCTCCTTCCCCTCCCCTCTACCTTCAGCCTCACAACATACCCCAATTGGGGATGCCATAGTCTTACTGGATCCAGACGGGAGCAGTTGAGATTCTTGTGCGGTATTCACTGTAAAAAAAAAAAAAAAAACATATATGTATATATTTTTTAATAAATTAAGATGAAACCTAAAAATTAATGGTCTTGAACAAATTATTGTGAACATACGAAATAAAGCAAATAATAAATATAATAATAAACGTCTGCTGAGATTAATATAAAATTTATTGAAATTAAAATAATATTATATAAAAATAAATATGTTATTAAATGTAGTAAGAGATGTCAGTCGAACGCTTGTGGTTCTCCGGGTGTGAAGAAGACTGAAGAGTTGACCTAGGTTTTCAACGATGACCTCATCATCGGACTCACTTTCAAATATCCTGAGATCTTTATCCAGGTCGTATGCATTGTTTTTCTAATCCGTCAGATCCTAGACAAATCCTCGGGGTAGATAAATTTCTGACTTGGCCTCTCAGGATGGCAAGTGGTCATGTGAGAACCGTAAACTTTCTGGGTAGGCTCTGCAGATGGCGTTGCAAGACCTAGACTCTAAACATTGCCGATGGAATGATTTAAGGACCTAAATGACGGCGGCCCAACAACCATTTCTGCAAATATCAGTTTCCTTATCTCCTGTGACACGTGCGGATGGATGCTCTTGTATTTTCCCGTACTCTGGTTATCAAGAGGCAAGTTCTGAAGATCTGGAAGGCTTCTCGTCTGGTTGCGGAAGTTTTTATAATATGTTTTCATCGCATTTTGATTTGGGTAACTGTCGAGAATCTGGCGATGTAGGATCTCGTCTTGAACGTCGATGAAATCTCATCAGGCTCTACGGCCAGACGGGAAGGTGGAGATGAAAATATCGCAGGCTCGTCCTCGTTTTCAGAATGATTTAAGGACCTGCTCTGCAAATATCTTTCTCTTCTTCTCTTGGGACACGTCTGGAACGATGCTGTCATATTTCCCAATCGGTCTTATCCCACTCCCTCGGACACGAATGTTTGGATGATCGGCATTGCTCCTCATCTGTTTGTGGTAGTTTATGTAGTATTCCGCGAGAGCTTTTGGGTTTGGGTAGCTGTCAAGGATTTGGCAGTGCAGGATCTCGTCTGGGATGTTGATTGAATGTGGTTCCCAATCCATGCTGAGTCGAATGTGGTTGTAATGCACCATACCCAGGTCGATGTGATGGTCCATTTTCATGGTTGAAGTTTTAACAGTAGACCTCGAAAACTGAATCACCATCAACGAGTTAATATAAATTATGATTATTTACGGTCACTTTTGATACAAGATTATCACTATTTCACGAAATATAATTAATTGAATATAAATAATATACTTAATAGTTAGTACTTCTAAATTTGATTTGGGATATCAACGTTATTCACTGTTCTTTTCGATAGGAGATGATGTCAAGTCAGAAAGATTATCGATATTGGTAAATAAGGGTGTAAATAGTCAACAGAGGCCCCGCCCTCACCGTAGCCCACCCCCCTCCATAAAGCTGTTGTGGCCCTAGCGGCCAGTAATGAAACTAAACGGATAATGACAATGATAATTAATAATTTTTGTATTTAATTAAATGAAGACAATATAAGCGAAACTCAATCGAAAATCTGAAAACAGAAAAATCAGAAAAAGATATTGACACATCTGGGACTCGAACCCAGGACCTCTCGCTTACCGGGCGAACGCGCTAACCACTGCGCCACCGTGTCGATATCCAATTCGGTCACTTTTAACTGTATCATACTTCGACTAAGAACCACCCACACTATCTTCATTTTTCTTAACGCATATACTATTGGCTGCTATCTTTATGTATGATTGCAAGATTCAAACCCGAACTAAATGCTCTCTAGATAGTGTCTGGATAAATCTTTATCCATTTTATTTAATATGCGACATCTATTGACTTTTCTGCAAGTCTAGGATGAATATTTTTATTTTTATTTTAACTTTATGAGTAAAACCTCAAATTGTAATATTTAATTAAATGAAGACAATACAAGCGAAACTCAATCGAAAATCTGAAAACAGAAAAATCAGAAAAAGATATTGACACATCTGGGACTCGAACCCAGGACCTCTCGCTTACCGGGCGAACGCGCTAACCACTGCGCCACCGTGTCGATATCCAATTCGGTCACTTTTAACTGTATCATACTTCGACTAAGAACCACCCACACTATCTTCATTTTTCTTAACGCATATACTATTGGCTGCTATCTTTATGTATGATTGCAAGATTCAAACCCGAACTAAATGCTCTCTAGATAGTGTCTGGATAAATCTTTATCCATTTTATTTAATATGCGACATCTAATGACTTTTCTGCAAGTCTAGGATGAATATTTTTATTTTTATTTTAACTTTATGAGTAAAAACTCAAATTGTAATATTTAATTAAATGAAGACAATATAAGCGAAACTCAATCGAAAATCTGAAAACAGAAAAATCAGAAAAAGATATTGACACATCTGGGACTCGAACCCAAGACCTCTCGCTTACCGGGAGAACGCGCTAACCACTGCGCCACCGTGTCGATATCCAATTCGGTCACTTTTAACTGTATCATACTTCGACTAAGAACCACCCACACTATCTTCATTTTTCTTAACGCATATACTATTGGCTGCTATCTTTATGTATGATTGCAAGATTCAAACCCGAACTAAATGCTCTCTAGATAGTGTCTGGATAAATCTTTATCCATTTTATTTAATATGCGACATCTATTGACTTTTCTGCAAGTCTAGGATGAATATTTTTATTTTTATTTTAACTTTATGAGTAAAACCTCAAATTGTAATATTTAATTAAATGAAGACAATATAATCGAAACTCAATCGAAAATCTGAAAACAGAAAAATCAGAAAAAGATATTGACACATCTGGGACTCGAACCCAGGACCTCTCGCTTACCGGGCGAACGCGCTAACCACTGCGCCACCGTGTCGATATCCAATTCGGTCACTTTTAACTGTATCATACTTCGACTAAGAACCACCCACACTATCTTCATTTTTCTTAACGCATATACTATTGGCTGCTATCTTTATGTATGATTGCAAGTTTCAAACCCGAACTAAATGCTCTCTAGATAGTGTCTGGATAAATCTTTATCCATTTTATTTAATATGCGACATCTATTGACTTTTCTGCAAGTCTATGATGAATATTTTTATTTTTATTTTAACTTTATGAGTAAAACCTCAAATTGTAATATTTAATTAAATGAAGACAATATAAGCGAAACTCAATCGAAAATCTGAAAACAGAAAAATCAGAAAAAGATATTGACACATCTGGGACTCGAACCCAGGACCTCTCGCTTACCGGGCGAACGCGCTAACCACTGCGCCACCGTGTCGATATCCAATTCGGTCACTTTTAACTGTATCATACTTCGACTAAGAACCACCCACACTATCTTCATTTTTCTTAACGCATATACTATTGGCTGCTATCTTTATGTATGATTGCAAGATTCAAACCCGAACTAAATGCTCTCTAGAGAGTGTCTGGATAAATCTTTATCCATTTTATTTAATATGCGACATCTATTGACTTTTCTGCAAGTCTAGGATGAATTTTTTTTATTTTTATTTTAACTTTATGAGTAAAACCTCAAATTGTAATATTTAATTAAATGAAGACAATATAAGCGAAACTCAATCGAAAATCTGAAAACAGAAAAATCAGAAAAAGATATTGACACATCTGGGACTCGAACCCAGGACCTCTCGCTTACCGGGCGAACGCGCTAACCACTGCGCCACCGTGTCGATATCCAATTCGGTCACTTTTAACTGTATCATACTTCGACTAAGAACCACCCACACTATCTTCATTTTTCTTAACGCATATACTATTGGCTGCTATCTTTATGTATGATTGCAAGATTCAAACCCGAACTAAATGCTCTCTAGATAGTGTCTGGATAAATCTTTATCCATTTTATTTAATATGCGACATCTATTGACTTTTCTGCAAGTCTAGGATGAATATTTTTATTTTTATTTTAACTTTATGAGTAAAACCTCAAATTGTAATATTTAATTAAATGAAGACAATATAAGCGAAACTCAATCGAAAATCTGAAAACAGAAAAATCAGAAAAAGATATTGACACATCTGGGACTCGAACCCAGGACCTCTCGCTTACCGGGCGAACGCGCTAACCACTGCGCCACCGTGTCGATATCCAATTTGGTCACTTTTAACTGTATCATACTTCGACTAAGAACCACCCACACTATCTTCATTTTTCTTAACGCATATACTATTGGCTGCTATCTTTATGTATGATTGCAAGATTCAAACCCGAACTAAATGCTCTCTAGATAGTGTCTGGATAAATCTTTATCCATTTTATTTAATATGCGACATCTATTGACTTTTCTGCAAGTCTAGGATGAATATTTTTATTTTTATTTTAACTTTATGAGTAAAACCTCAAATTGTAATATTTAATTAAATGAAGACAATATAAGCGAAACTCAATCGAAAATCTGAAAACAGAAAAATCAGAAAAAGATATTGACACATCTGGGACTCGAACCCAAGACCTCTCGCTTACCGGGCGAACGCGCTAACCACTGCGCCACCGTGTCGATATCCAATTCGGTCACTTTTAACTGTATCATACTTCGACTAAGAACCACCCACACTATCTTCATTTTTCTTAACGCATATACTATTGGCTGCTATCTTTATGTATGATTGCAAGATTCAAACCCGAACTAAATGCTCTCTAGATAGTGTCTGGATAAATCTTTATCCATTTTATTTAATATGCGACATCTATTGACTTTTCTGCAAGTCTAGGATGAATATTTTTATTTTTATTTTAACTTTATGAGTAAAAACTCAAATTGTAATATTTAATTAAATGAAGACAATATAAGCGAAACTCAATCGAAAATCTGAAAACAGAAAAATCAGAAAAAGATATTGACACATCTGGGACTCGAACCCAAGACCTCTCGCTTACCGGGCGAACGCGCTAACCACTGCGCCACCGTGTCGATATCCAATTCGGTCACTTTTAACTGTATCATACTTCGACTAAGAACCACCCACACTATCTTCATTTTTCTTAACGCATATACTATTGGCTGCTATCTTTATGTATGATTGCAAGATTCAAACCCGAACTAAATGCTCTCTAGATAGTGTCTGGATAAATCTTTATCCATTTTATTTAATATGCGACATCTATTGACTTTTCTGCAAGTCTAGGATGAATATTTTTATTTTTATTTTAACTTTATGAGTAAAACCTCAAATTGTAATATTTAATTAAATGAAGACAATATAATCGAAACTCAATCGAAAATCTGAAAACAGAAAAATCAGAAAAAGATATTGACACATCTGGGACTCGAACCCAGGACCTCTCGCTTACCGGGCGAACGCGCTAACCACTGCGCCACCGTGTCGATATCCAATTCGGTCACTTTTAACTGTATCATACTTCGACTAAGAACCACCCACACTATCTTCATTTTTCTTAACGCATATACTATTGGCTGCTATCTTTATGTATGATTGCAAGTTTCAAACCCGAACTAAATGCTCTCTAGATAGTGTCTGGATAAATCTTTATCCATTTTATTTAATATGCGACATCTATTGACTTTTCTGCAAGTCTAGGATGAATATTTTTATTTTTATTTTAACTTTATGAGTAAAACCTCAAATTGTAATATTTAATTAAATGAAGACAATATAAGCGAAACTCAATCGAAAATCTGAAAACAGAAAAATCAGAAAAAGATATTGACACATCTGGGACTCGAACCCAGGACCTCTCGCTTACCGGGCGAACGCGCTAACCACTGCGCCACCGTGTCGATATCCAATTCGGTCACTTTTAACTGTATCATACTTCGACTAAGAACCACCCACACTATCTTCATTTTTCTTAACGCATATACTATTGGCTGCTATCTTTATGTATGATTGCAAGATTCAAACCCGAACTAAATGCTCTCTAGAGAGTGTCTGGATAAATCTTTATCCATTTTATTTAATATGCGACATCTATTGACTTTTCTGCAAGTCTAGGATGAATTTTTTTTATTTTTATTTTAACTTTATGAGTAAAACCTCAAATTGTAATATTTAATTAAATGAAGACAATATAAGCGAAACTCAATCGAAAATCTGAAAACAGAAAAATCAGAAAAAGATATTGACACATCTGGGACTCGAACCCAGGACCTCTCGCTTACCGGGCGAACGCGCTAACCACTGCGCCACCGTGTCGATATCCAATTCGGTCACTTTTAACTGTATCATACTTCGACTAAGAACCACCCACACTATCTTCATTTTTCTTAACGCATATACTATTGGCTGCTATCTTTATGTATGATTGCAAGATTCAAACCCGAACTAAATGCTCTCTAGATAGTGTCTGGATAAATCTTTATCCATTTTATTTAATATGCGACATCTATTGACTTTTCTGCAAGTCTAGGATGAATATTTTTATTTTTATTTTAACTTTATGAGTAAAACCTCAAATTTTAATATTTAATTAAATGAAGACAATATAAGCGAAACTCAATCGAAAATCTGAAAACAGAAAAATCAGAAAAAGATATTGACACATCTGGGACTCGAACCCAGGACCTCTCGCTTACCGGGCGAACGCGCTAACCACTGCGCCACCGTGTCGATATCCAATTCGGTCACTTTTAACTGTATCATACTTCGACTAAGAACCACCCACACTATCTTCATTTTTCTTAACGCATATACTATTGGCTGCTATCTTTGTGTATGATTGCAAGATTCAAACCCGAACTAAATGCTCTCTAGATAGTGTCTGGATAAATCTTTATCCATTTTATTTAATATGCGACATCTATTGACTTTTCTGCAAGTCTAGGATGAATATTTTTATTTTTATTTTAACTTTATGAGTAAAACCTCAAATTGTAATATTTAATTAAATGAAGACAATATAAGCGAAACTCAATCGAAAATCTGAAAACAGAAAAATCAGAAAAAGATATTGACACATCTGGGACTCGAACCCAGGACCTCTCGCTTACCGGGCGAACGCGCTAACCACTGCGCCACCGTGTCGATATCCAATTCGGTCACTTTTAACTGTATCATACTTCGACTAAGAACCACCCACACTATCTTCATTTTTCTTAACGCATATACTATTGGCTGCTATCTTTATGTATGATTGCAAGATTCAAACCCGAACTAAATGCTCTCTAGATAGTGTCTGGATAAATCTTTATCCATTTTATTTAATATGCGACATCTATTGACTTTTCTGCAAGTCTAGGATGAATATTTTTATTTTTATTTTAACTTTATGAGTAAAACCTCAAATTGTAATATTTAATTAAATGAAGACAATATAAGCGAAACTCAATCGAAAATCTGAAAACAGAAAAATCAGAAAAAGATATTGACACATCTGGGACTCGAACCCAGGACCTCTCGCTTACCGGGCGAACGCGCTAACCACTGCGCCACCGTGTCGATATCCAATTCGGTCACTTTTAACTGTATCATACTTCGACTAAGAACCACCCACACTATCTTCATTTTTCTTAACGCATATACTATTGGCTGCTATCTTTATGTATGATTGCAAGTTTCAAACCCGAACTAAATGCTCTCTAGATAGTGTCTGGATAAATCTTTATCCATTTTATTTAATATGCGACATCTATTGACTTTTCTGCAAGTCTAGGATGAATATTTTTATTTTTATTTTAACTTTATGAGTAAAACCTCAAATTGTAATATTTAATTAAATGAAGACAATATAAGCGAAACTCAATCGAAAATCTGAAAACAGAAAAATCAGAAAAAGATATTGACACATCTGGGACTCGAACCCAGGACCTCTCGCTTACCGGGCGAACGCGCTAACCACTGCGCCACCGTGTCGATATCCAATTCGGTCACTTTTAACTGTATCATACTTCGACTAAGAACCACCCACACTATCTTCATTTTTCTTAACGCATATACTATTGGCTGCTATCTTTATGTATGATTGCAAGATTCAAACCCGAACTAAATGCTCTCTAGATAGTGTCTGGATAAATCTTTATCCATTTTATTTAATATGCGACATCTATTGACTTTTCTGCAAGTCTAGGATGAATATTTTTATTTTAACTTTATGAGTAAAACCTCAAATTGTAATATTTAATTAAATGAAGACAATATAAGCGAAACTCAATCGAAAATCTGAAAACAGAAAAATCAGAAAAAGATATTGACACATCTGGGACTCGAACCCAGGACCTCTCGCTTACCGGGCGAACGCGCTAACCACTGCGCCACCGTGTCGATATCCAATTCGGTCACTTTTAACTGTATCATACTTCGACTAAGAACCACCCACACTATCTTCATTTTTCTTAACGCATATACTATTGGCTGCTATCTTTATGTATGATTGCAAGATTCAAACCCGAACTAAATGCTCTCTAGATAGTGTCTGGATAAATCTTTATCCATTTTATTTAATATGCGACATCTATTGACTTTTCTGCAAGTCTAGGATGAATATTTTTATTTTTATTTTAACTTTATGAGTAAAACCTCAAATTGTAATATTTAATTAAATGAAGACAATATAAGCGAAACTCAATCGAAAATCTGAAAACAGAAAAATCAGAAAAAGATATTGACACATCTGGGACTCGAACCCAGGACCTCTCGCTTACCGGGCGAACGCGCTAACCACTGCGCCACCGTGTCGATATCCAATTCGGTCACTTTTAACTGTATCATACTTCGACTAAGAACCACCCACACTATCTTCATTTTTCTTAACGCATATACTATTGGCTGCTATCTTTATGTATGATTGCAAGATTCAAACCCGAACTAAATGCTCTCTAGATAGTGTCTGGATAAATCTTTATCCATTTTATTTAATATGCGACATCTATTGACTTTTCTGCAAGTCTAGGATGAATATTTTTATTTTTATTTTAACTTTATGAGTAAAACCTCAAATTGTAATATTTAATTAAATGAAGACAATATAAGGGAAACTCAATCGAAAATCTGAAAACAGAAAAATCAGAAAAAGATATTGACACATCTGGGACTCGAACCCAGGACCTCTCAGGACACGGTGGCCCAGTGGTTAGCGCGTTCGCCCGGTAAGCGAGAGGTCCTGGGTTCGAGTCCCAGATGTGTCAATATCTTTTTCTGATTTTTCTGTTTTCAGATTTTCGATTGAGTTTCGCTTATATTGTCTTCATTTAATTAAATATTACAATTTGAGGTTTTACTCATAAAGTTAAAATAAAAATAAAAATATTCATCCTAGACTTGCAGAAAAGTCAATAGATGTCGCATATTAAATAAAATGGATAAAGATTTATCCAGACACTATCTAGAGAGCATTTAGTTCGGGTTTGAATCTTGCAATCATACATAAAGATAGCAGCCAATAGTATATGCGTTAAGAAAAATGAAGATAGTGTGGGTGGTTCTTAGTCGAAGTATGATACAGTTAAAAGTGACCGAATTGGATATCGACACGGTGGCGCAGTGGTTAGCGCGTTCGCCCGGTAAGCGAGAGGTCCTGGGTTCGAGTCCCAGATGTGTCAATATCTTTTTCTGATTTTTCTGTTTTCAGATTTTCGATTGAGTTTCGCTTATATTGTCTTCATTTAATTAAATATTACAATTTGAGGTTTTACTCATAAAGTTAAAATAAAAATAAAAATAATAATTTTTGTCTTCACTCAATGAAGTGTAAGGGTTATTTTAATATACTTTATGTAGGTATTTATGTTAGTAATCGGGCTAGATTATTTAGTTTGTAAACGTTTTGATGTATGTACTTAAATATATGATGAACTTAACATTGTACATTTAGTAAATTAATTACAACTACCTACGTATTTTTGAAATAACATAAAAAACGTCCACGATTATGGTTCTTCATTTCTTTCTTCTTTATGAGTTTTAGCAGAACTCCCACTACCTATTCAAATTCAAAAATGTAAATAACAAAATAAAAAGAAAACTTTACCCCTTCAAAAAAAGTATTGTCCCCGTGAGATGTAACTAGAAGCGATATTTTAATAATTTAAGTAAAGTACGAGTATTAAATGTTTATTTATTTGTTTTTCATATAAATTAAATAAGACGGTTTGAGATCGAAATAGGCTGATTAAAATAGGTACTAATTGCAAATTTAAAAAGTTTTTACATGTAGAGTGGAGAAACAGAGAAGAGAATATCAGGAGAATGTATGACTTGAATAGATGGAGATGCCGGAGGTGAACGGGGATGGTAGGTAGGTACTAACACTATCGCCGAAGAATAGAAATATTTTAATGCTTTTTGACCTGATCTAAATATTCAGGGACTTCCCAATTTTTCTCTGTCTTGTCTAATTCTCCTCCCACACCCTCCAGCCTCACAACATGCACACCTAAGAGTATGGATACTAGAATCATAGTTCCATGATGCACACCAACTGATGTGCGTTTTTCAAAACTCAAAAAATTCTTTAACCAGTTTCCATACTTGTGCCTTTTTGATGTTAAACTGTAAATGGAAATTTGTATGTTTTTAGGTTCACTTAGAATTTTTTAAATTAATTTAATTTCTACGGGGCTCGATTTCGGTCTTAATTTATTTAGAAAGAAATATCTTTCTTGACGACATGGATACCTACACCATTTTTGAATCCAGCTGCCAATTGCATACTTACTTTCAACCCAATCAATTGAATTTATTGTGACTAGTTTCAACCGTTTTCTTGGAAAAATCGATTAGAGAACATTAATTGTGGATAAATCAATCACCTGGACGGATAAATTAATACCCTCTCTTTGTGACTCATGATAAAAAGTAAATTATTGACTACTAGCTGAAATCCCCGGCGATGCCCGGGCTTTACACGGAGTTTTCGAAATCAGATCGTAGACAGTGACCTTACTTTGCATAAAGGGTTTACCGATAAAATATTTCATAATCCGGTCACTCATAGATGGCGGTAATTAACGTATTTTAGGAAAAAATCCTTTCACAACTTATGCTCTAGTTTCGTTCGTATAAAACCCAATTCCATCAAGAAAGGCGACAAACACAGTGATTGTGTTGGTCATTCAAACGAATATTGTATTTGTTTGCCTTTATTGGAAGAATTGAGCTTTCATACGGACAAAACTATTTATTCATGTTCACGGCGCAAACAAAATTTAATTTAATTATTTTACAGTATAACTTACAAAAAGGATTTTTTCCTAAAATAATTTAATTTTTGCAATCTTTCAAAGAGCAGAACACAAATTATTTGATCGGTTTACCCATTTTTAATTCGACATCTGTTCATACTGAAGGATTCTTACTGTAACTGTGCAGTATTGCCAACCATGGACCCAAGCAAACACTTTTTATACATTTATTATGATTCCAATATTATTATTATACTCCAACGTCAAAAGAAAAAGACTCGTAAATATATACTTTTGAATGTTGCTATAACTTTGTGACATTTATAGTATCTATACTTTTGCCCTTAAGAAGGAACGGTCGTTCTGAAACCGGTCGGATTTACTTAAATATAAAAGTGGTTCAAACAAAGATAAATTGTTTCATTTATATATAAGTACATATTTTTACAGATATATTAATATAGATATTAAGATATATTAATGTAGGTACATATTCACTTTTTAACACACAAAATAAAGCAAATAATAAGTAAACAACTTGCTGAGATTAATATAAAATTTATTGAAATTAAAACAATATTATAGGTAGGTATACTAAATAAATATGTCATAAGGAAATGTTATTAAATGTAGTACGGGATGTGAGTCGAACGCTTGGGGTTCTCCGAGAGAGAAGAAGGCTGAAGTGTTGTGTTACTGTGGTTACCACGAGGCAAGTTCTGAAAATCTGGAAGGATTCTCGTCTGGTTTCGGAAGTTTTTATAATATGTTTACATCTCATTTTGATTTGAGTAACTACCGAGAATCTGGCGGTGTAGGATCTCGTGTTGAACGTCGATGGAATCAGGCTCTACGGGCAGACGGGAGGGTGAAGATGAAAATTTTGCAGTCTCGTCCTCTTTGTCAGAATGATTTAAAGACCTTAGTGATGGTGGTCCGTTTATCATTTCTGCAAATATCTTTCTCCTCTTCTCTTGGGACACGTCTGGAACGATGCTGTCATATTTCCCAATCGGCCTTATCCCTCTCCCTCGGACATGAACGTTTGGATGTTCGGCATTGCTCCTCATCTGTTTCTGGTAGTTTATGTAGTATTTCGCAAGAGCTTTTGGGTTTGGGTAGCTGTCGAGGATTTGGCAGTGCAGGATCTCGTCTGGGATGTTGATTGAATGTGGTTCCCAATCCATAGTGAGGCGAATGTGGTTGTAATGCACCGTACCCTGGTCGATGTGATGGTCCATGGTTGAAGTTTTGACAGTAGACCTCGGAAACTGAATCACCATTAACGAGTTGATACAAATGATGATTATAAACTGTCACTTTTAATACGAGTTTATCACTATTTCACTAAATATAATTAATTGAATATAAATATAATAATTGGTACTTCTAACTTTGATTCGGGATATTAACGTTATTCACTGTTCTTTTCGATAGGAGAAATCAAGACAGACTGATAACCGATATTGCTAAATAAGGGCTTAAATACCCAACATAGGCCACGCCCCCACCCTAGCCCATCCCCCTCCCTAAAGCAGTTGCGACCCTAGCGGCCAGAAGTGGACCTAACTTAGGGATTGTCATATACAATGATTATTGTCTTCACTCAATTTATGTAGGTAGTTATATTAGTGGTAGGGCTGGATTATTTATTTTAATTCCTACGTACTTTTTGAAACAACATAAAAAACCTCCACGATCAAGGTTCTTAATTTCGTTCTTCTTTATAAGTTTTAGCAGAGCTCCTACTATCTAATCAAACTCAAAAATTTAAATAACTAAATAAAAAGAAAACTTTTCCCCTTCAAAGAAAGTATTGTCCCCGTGAGATGTAACTAGAAGCGATATTTTAATAATTTAAGCAAAGTACGAGTATTAAATGATTATTTATTTGTTTTTCAAATAAATTAAATAAGACGGTTTGAGATCGATAAAGACTGATTAAAATAGGTAGACACTAATTGCAAATATAAAAACTTTGAGTGGAGGAACAGAGAAGGGAATATCCGGAGAATGTATGACCTGAATAGATGGAGATGTCGGAGGTGACCGAGGATGGTAGGTAGGTACTAACACTATCGCCGAAGAATAGAAATATTTAATGCTTTTTGACCTGATCTAAATATTCAGGGACTTCCCAATTTTTCTCTTTCTCGTCTAATTCTCCACCCTCCAGCCTCACAACATGCACACCAACAGATGTGCGTTTTTTTTAAACTCAAATTTCTTTAACCACTTTCCATACTTGTGCCTTTTTGATGTTAAACTGTACATGGAAATTTGTATGCATTTAGCTTCGCTTAGAATTTTTTTTATTTAATTTAATTTCCACGGGGTTCGATTTCGGTCTTAATTTATTTAGAAAGAAATACCTTTCTTTACGACATGGATACACCATTTTTAAATCTAGTTGCCAATTACACCGGGAAAGGAACTTACAAAAGTTGAATTAAAAAAGCATACCTACTTACTTTCAACCCAATAATATGAATTTATTTGTGCCTATTTTCGACCGATTTCTTGGAAAAATCGATTAGAGAACATTAATGGTGGATATATGGCAATCACCTGGACAGATAGAAAGATACCCGCTCTTGGTGACTCATAATAATAATTATAAACTACTTGCTGAAATCCCCGGCGATGCCCGGGCTTTACACAGAGTTGTCGAAATCAAATCGTAGACAGTGATCTTACTTTGCATATAAATCAAATCCACATCGCCCGTTTGCCAGCCCGCTCATCCACCACGTACAGACATTCTTCTTTATATATCATATATTTCAACCAATTTACAAAAACCATGACAAATTATACCTAAACCATCCTTATGAATCACTCAGATATTATTGGTGAAAACCGTATGAAAATCCTTTAAGTAGTTTTTGAGGTTATCGCGAACAGACAGACGGACTTTAATTTTAATATATGTAGAGATGGATGACATATATTGGTAATGCTAAAGATGTGCATGTTGGTGTAACCTGATAAAGTTTTTGTAAAATTAAAATAACGATTGAAAAATAATGATTTGGTCTAGCACGAACGAGGATGTGAAACAAATATAGTTTGTAAGATTCGTGAAGAAATCAAGAAATGATATTTTTGTTCAAATATTTTTATTTGCTTCTATATTATAATGTAAAGAAAAATATCTTAATTATTATAAGCAATAATTATCAGCCTGAAATAATCACATTGAAAAATCTTCCGAGAAAAGATACAGAGCACAGGCGTCGGGTGGGAATGCTATCCTTGTTCTACCGGTATTACAATGGAAGATGCTAACTAAGGAACTAGCATCATTGATCCCTTCGGCACCGGTGCATAGTCGGGAAACACGCCAAACGCGTGCCCAACATATGTACACAGTTGACATTTGTCACATGAGAACGGGTCGTTTCTTCGACTCGTTCTTGTGTTCAACAGCTCGGCTGTGGAATGATTTGCCGGCCTCTGTGTTTCCTCCTTCCTACAACATGGGTCTCTTCAAGACCAATGTTCATTCCTTCCTCTCCTCAAAAAGACCCTCCACACAGCATCCCAGATGACATAGGCCCTGAGGGAAATTATTTTCCTCAGGGCCTCCTGTGTGGAGTTAACGTAAAAAAAAAAAAAATACATGACGCCAACGGGACTTGAACCCGTGCCCTTCTGATTGCCGGTCAGCTGCTCTCCCAATTGAGCTATGGCGGCTTATCTTATACCCGCCAAATGATTCAATATATACTAGTGTTTCATTCAACAATTACTGCTTATTATATTTTTTCCACCTGAAAACAACCAAAAATATCTTAAATGTATTTTTTTCAATCTTGATCCTTTTTATAGTCATTGCGATCTCCAACTTAACATTACTTAATGAAATCTCTTTAACAATATATTACTTTCGTGGGCAATACCAATTAGTAAAAAGGTCACAAACGACCACCTGTACATTTCTTATAACCCCAACTTTTGTAAATATATTTAGTAATGGGCCAGTTTTGATATTTTCCTCAAATCTAATGAGAATTCATACGTGATTTTCATTATCGTGTACATTTCGGATATTTTTATTGTATTTGTATTCGGAGGGATTCTCCATTATATGGTAATATATGTAATATGTCCCAGATGTGTCAATATCTTTTTCTGATTTTTCTGTTTTCAGATTTTCGATTGAGTTTCGCTTATATTGTCTTCATTTAATTAAATATTACAATTTGAGGTTTTACTCATAAAGTTAAAATAAAAATAAAAAAAAAAAAAAAATAAATAATATATTCCAGTCAATGAAATGAAAAAATATTCATACAGTTATAATTTTTTGTTTTATTCAAATAATTTATTCGTTCAAATAAACAACACTAACAACATTAGTTTTTATCAATGTGAAAAGAAAGTAACAAACCTTCAATATACATGAAAATACAAAATAAGTATAAAAGATGTTTTAAATTGTTAAATTTGACATGTAATATTTTTGTTTTGACATAAATTTCATTATAATCATAAATAAAAAAAGTTAAATGACTCATATTAAAACTCATAGCAAACAACGAAGCCTCCTAAATGACCTAAATCGAAATTTTACGGAACAAGCATTTTATCTAACGGTTGTAATTATTGTAGATGCGGTGGGATATAAATGCAAAACAATTTTAAACATCAGAGACCAATTTATTAATTTATTTACGCCTTTTTTCGGGGCTTTTACATCATCAAAGGGTTTCTACTGTTTGCCACATCAAAATCTAACTCAGTTTCAGGCTGGTCCCGCGGGTGGTGATGGAAGTTTCGAACTCTGATTTTCGATGTCGAAATTAGTTAAAATCACATTTTTTGGCTCCGTGGTGATTTCAGGTGAGTGCTCGCAAATTTATCTATCGGCTTGTTCAAACTCAACAGGATCAACAAGTTCAACAGATCGCCAATAGTTCTCGTGTTGTTATGGTGTTTTTTCAATTGTTGTACAGCGAAGATCTTATTTAGGAGAATCTCATCTTGTGGGTTGATTGTACGAGGTTCCCGAATCTCACATTCTTTTTCGGAAATGGTGTTCTTATCGGCGTTTGATCTTCCTTTATTTTCCTTGGGTGTTCTTAGTTCTTCTCCAGAGACGTAAGATACGTCTTCATGATCCGTTGAATCTTTAGTGCCCACGTTTTTAATTCTTGCTCTTTACGGGTGTTTCGTCAGGAAAACTTCTAAAGCTAAGCAGAGTGTTTCGTAAAAACTCTCAGTGGAATCTGAAGGTGGCGATGGTCCAGGGTGATGGTGAAGTTTAGCAGTATTATATTCAATGACGGAATGATTCAAGGACCAAAATGACGGTGGCCCATTAACCATATCTGCAAATAACCTCCCTTTTTTCTCTTGTGACATATTTGGTTGAATGTTGCGATATTTCCCCATCGGCCTTCTCCGACTCTCCAGGATTTGGATGTTTTGACGAATGGCAATGCTCCTCTTCTGGCTTTCATAGTTCAGATAGTACACATTGAGAGCATTTTTATTTGGGCAGTTGTCGAGGATTTGCAGAATCTTATCTTGGATGTTGATTGCACGAGGTTCCCATTCCATACTGAGGCGAGCCCAGTAAAGGTGGGAGCACAGCATGCCGAGGCTAATATTGTTGTTCATTCCGGCGCGAAGGTTTTCGACGATAGATCACCAAAGATTTCACACAATATTATGAATAACAACTGTCACTTTCACTATGAGATAATGACTATTTTGAAAACGTGTTTTTTTTAAATAATTATTATTGCTCTTGGTATGAGATAAACTCAAAATGAAAATAATTTTTTTTGTTCAGTGTAACAACGATAGTAAACTTATTAACACTTCTTTCTATCTGAAATATACTGGTAAGAATGAATTTAAAATAGACAAGTATGTGCTTATATAGGCAAGATAAGGTTCAAAACCTCACCCTTTCCCCCTCCCGAATTTAGAATCGACCCTAGCGGCTAGTAATGGAAGTAAAAGGCGTTATTAAATTAGTCAAATTTAAAGGCTTCAGTTTATAAAAGCCGAAACGAAAAAGTGCTCCGAACGAAAACCAGAAAAATAAAAAGGAACTGCGACTAATAGATAGCTTTTATCTGTTTCGTGTAGATATTAGTACTTGTTTACATTAACTCCACCCAGGAGGCCCTGCGGAAAATAATTTCCCTCAGGGCTTATATCATCTGTGATGCTGTGTGGAGGATCTTTTTGAGGTGAGGAAGGAGTGAACATTGGTCTTGAAGGGACCCACGTTATTGAACGGAGGAAACACAGAGGCCGGCAAATCGTTCCACAGCCGAGCTGCTTGATCTCAAGAACGAGTCTAAGAAGCGACCCGTTCTATCCGTTCCCGACTATGCACCGGTTCCGAGGGGACCAATTACGCTAGTTCCCCGGAGCATCTTCACCATTGAAATACCGGTAAAACAAAGATATCATTCCCATCCGACGCCCGTGCTCTAAAGATTGCAACCCGTTTGTTACGATGGATAACCTATCAAACGGACCATCCCTTTCTGCGCAGAGTCGATGGTTTTTTTCAGATATTTTGGAGCTCCAGACCAGAGTTGCTGCCAAATTCACCGTGGGCCCACTTGCGATTTGTACAGGGTTAGCAGTTGTGTACTATTAAAGTATCTGCGGGCCCTGTACAGTACGCCCAGTTTTTGGGAGGCTAACTTTACTCTGGCTTCGATGGAGCCCCCATACCTGAGCTGGTCACTTAGGGTTACACCAAGCATATCAATGGAGGGCCTGTTCGGAAGATTGCTTCCGTTGAAAGAGACTAGATTTTCATTGCGATCCCTTTTAGACGTAATCAGACAAGATTGGGTCTTTGAAACATTAAATTCAACGAGATTATTTTTACCCCAAGAGAAAAGACTCTCGAGGTAACCGTCCATTCTTTGCTTCAAAGCCTTACGAGCTGTTGGAGTTTGTGAGCCCTTTGGGGGCTTGTCAAACAAAAAGCTATCATGAACTGTACTGTCATCCGCGTAACAGTGAATTGGTGCACATGACAAAAGGTCGTTGATGTGCAACAAAAACAGAGTTGGAGACAGAACCGATCCCTGCGGGACGCCAGCATTTATCGAGTGATAGGAAGAGGTGAAACCATCGACTACCGTCTGAATCGACCTATCCCTCACGAACTTGTATGTATGAGGTATAACATATAGTTGTGACATCCACATATTCTAAAAATGTTTTCATGAATACAGAGAAGTAAATGTGTGTTATTTAATTTAATTAAATCCTCGTAAATATCTTTGCTTGTCTGTGAGATGTATTACACAAAGTTCACTTTTTTATATTCGTATCGCTGTATTTATATTGAATGAAATTTAGATATTCAACATTTTCGTAAAAACACGAAGTAAATGCATTATTATAATACAATATACAAATATCTACTATAAATACTAATATTTTCCCAGTAAAAATCTATGCTTGTATGTAAGAGGTATAACATATAGCTGTGACATCCA
Organism: Limnephilus rhombicus; assembly: GCA_929108145.2. Taxonomy (NCBI): domain Eukaryota; kingdom Metazoa; phylum Arthropoda; class Insecta; order Trichoptera; family Limnephilidae; genus Limnephilus; species Limnephilus rhombicus. The sequence continues at coordinate 8,278,425 of OV815277.1, read as the reverse complement.
CATATTCTAAAAAAGTTTTCATGAATACAAAGAAGTAAATGTGTGTTATATAATTTAATTAAATCCTCGTAAATAGCTTTGCTTGTCTGTGAGATGTATTACACAAAGTTCACTTTTTTATATTCGTAATTTTATTATAAAAAGTTTAAACAAATTCAGTCTCATTACTAAGCCTTGTGGTAACCCAGGAGTATTTCAAATTAATTTATGGTAGGATTATCCTTGATATTTTCAGTTATATTGAGAGCAAGAGAAATACAGCGCTACGAAAATGTACTGTTGATGAACACAGGTAATTAGATATATGTAAAGTTTCTTTACAATCAAAATAAAGTCAACGAATTTCTTAATCCATTTCATTTCCAGAAATGCATCAAAATTTGGCTTAGCATTAACAACAAAACGTAACTAGTTAATTATCATTACACCTCAGGTATGCTCAACTTTTGGTATTTTCCTGAAATTTATCGTCAGTTATTTGATGTTCTTTTAAAATGAATTTATTGAATTTATATTCGGAGAAGCTATTACCATTAAAATTCATATTACCCCATTGGAGAAACCAACTATATATTGAATAATGGTAGCTTCACCTTAATTGTTTTTTAATGTACCTATGTTTAGACAGAAGCTCTTTATAAATGGTTAATTTCAGTCAATTCTATTCTTATAATTGGACAATGACTAAGAGGTGACCTTCTAATTATTTTTAGTCATTGTTTTTACAGATTGAATTTGAGTATTTGATATTCCTACCAGCATTTTAAACCACAGGCAAAATTTATAAATCGTTTTTAAAAATTCATTGGGCTAAGATGTTAATGCACTTTGCCGACAAGTAAAAACGCAAAAAAATAAATTTCTGACGAGTGATTGAAATTCCATTATTTTTTTTTTGTGTATGAATGCGAAAAAAAAGCCAAGACACATATTCACTGTATGGCGGTCTACCCTCTCTGCCTTCCCTGAAGAACATGAGGTAGGTATGTTTAGTTTGTAAGATAGCCGTTTGATTATAGTCATCGTATTTAAAAAATAATTCTGCCGGAGCAAGTCGGACTATTTCAATAATTGGGGAATGGTGTGGGGACGAAACGCGCGGGGGGAGGTAAAGAGTTAGTGAAGAGGAAGATAGGGAAGTCCAAATAAAATAATTGAATTCTACACAAGAGTCCCAAATACTCCTCCCTGCCACCGGGAGCCAGTGAAACTCTGGCATCCCCAACTGGAGAATGCTGTGAGGCTGGGGTAAAGGGAAGAGGGATTTTATTATTATTATTCGCAGTATTTATTTGTATCTTATCAACAAACCTCTGAATAATTGCGAAATCACACTGATGCATTAAATATTTTTTACTTGCGTACGGCGAGATTTGAACCACGACACTCAGATTGCTAGTGGAGAACCTGAGTCTACAATTTGATCAAATTTAATTTTAAATTATCTGTCTCATTTATTTTTTTCAGTCAGTATATTTTTTTAATATCTGAATACTCAATTTTAATAATATTGTTTTCAATAAGTATTATATAGTGTGATATTTTTCGTGCATATTTTATCAACTCGACATAAAATCAAATTTCGATTTTTCGGATCTGCCGGCCTGTGTGAGGAAACGGCATTATGGTTAGTTAGTTTTTTCGGTATGATATGCTACGTACATACGTGCTAGACAAAATTAGTATCTTAAACTTTTATTTAAATTTTATAAAAAAAGGGTGTCAGGTTTACACGCACTTATTCAGATAAACTCAAACATGAGTCATAAATAGTTTATAATAATTATTATGAGTCACCAAGAGCGGGCATAAAGTTATCTGTACAGGTGATTAACATTTCCACCCGAAGCTAATTGTCAAACATTGTGATGGAATTAAAATCGTAGCAAATGATCTTTCCCCAAAATTCTTAAAAATGACTACTGCGAAGTGAGTCATATTTAACACACTTCTTAGTTTTCATGTCTATAAAAAAATTGTCGGTTCAGAAAAATAAAAGTGTATTTTCATGATATATTAATGTAAGCGGTTTTATATCAACTTTGATTACTCCCTTTCCCGGAGCAATTGACAGTTGTGTTCAGAAATGGTGTACCCACATCGTAAAGGAAGGTATTTGCTTCTTACAAAAAAGAAAGGGATCGGTCCTCATGGAAATTAAATTAAATAAATTATTATAAGTTTTATTTTTTACATGAGAGCCCTGGTTCATGGGGTGAGGTTTGTCTGTGTATTGGAGGCGGATGACCAGGACACACTGAACCCCAGATTCCTACCCATCCCTTAAACCCTTTTCCTTCCCAGAACTCTCCTTTCCTTCCTTTCCCCCAAAGCCCCTCCACACAGCATCTCAAAGATGTCATGGGCCCTCAGGGGAATTATTTTCCTCAGGGCATCCTGTGTGAAGTTAATGTTAAAAAAAAACTAAATTAAAAAAAATATACCTATGTTCGTATTTATAATTAAAATATTGAACGTATGTACCTACTTATTTCAAAACAAAACCAACTGTTTAAATAAATGCGATTTCCATGTTAGGAAATTTAGTTCAATTAAAATGGGGTGCTTCTTTTGGCTATATGTAGGGAAAATAGTAAATATCGGTAAATTGAATATAGCATGTGTGTATTTTTAATTAACATTCATTTGCAACAATATTTAATTGCAAACTTATTATACACTTTTTACATAAACATCTAAACGGTACACTAAGAAACATTATGAATATTATTTTTCACATTTTTGTGGTTAATTAAACTCATCTGGCATTATTACATGATGAAGAATAAAAAATTCCGCCTGATTTAAAATTTAAAAAAATCAATCTTACGTTGTATAGAGATGAAGACAATTATCTCTAAGCAAATTCCTCTACTAGCCGCTAGGGTCGTAGCAGCCTAAGGGCGGGGGAGGGTGAGGGTGGGGGCAGGGCTTAGGTTGACTATAAAAACCTTTATTTAGTAATATCGATAATTAATCAATCGTTTTCACGAAGACTACCCAAACAGCCCCCGAACATTATATTATTTGGGGAACAGGTCCCACGGGAAAAATCGATTACATTATACAGTTCCGTGTTCAATACAATGCAATGGCGAATGGCCGTGTTCGTTTCCAATGCAATGGCGAAGAAGCTTCAAGTTGACTCAATCTACACAGACTTCAGCAAGGCGTTCGACAAGGTTTGTCACGCTATTCTTGTAGAAAAACTGTTTAAAGCTGGAGTTCGTGGAAATATGTTGCATTGGTTTATAAGCTATCTTTCAAACAGAAAACTTAGTGTAAAATTAAATGGGGAATCATCATATGTTTTTTTTGCATCCAGTGGTGTTCCGCAAGGTTCCCATATCGGACCTATATTATTTATCTTTTTTGTGAACGACATTTGTAATATATTTAAAGATATCGACGTACTTATGTTCGCAGATGATTTGAAACTTTATAAAGCAATTCAAAGCCTGGACGACTGTTATATTCTCTCAGCAAACTTGTCCAAATTAGTCGAGTGGTGTAGCGATAACAAGCTATACCTTAATGTTAATAAATGCATAACAATGAGATTTTTTAAAATAAAAAATCCAATTCTTTTTAATTACACAATCAATAACTTCATTCTCGAATCTGTTTCCGAAATTAATGACTTAGGTGTTACTTTCGACACCAAACTTAGCTTCATACCACACATTGAAAATATCTCAAAGAAGGGTTTAAAAATGTTAGGTTTTGTACTAAGAGTGGCTAAAGATTTTACCGAAGTTAAAACATTAAAACTTCTATACACATCACTAGTGAGGAGTCAGGTTGAATATAACTCAACTGTATGGTCTCCTCACTATGACGTGCATTCTCAAACAATAGAAAGAATACAAAAAAAATTCCTAAGCTTTTTAAATTATAAACTAAAAATACCAAAAGAACAATTGAACTACACTTATCTATTGCGATTATCTAATCTATTAAACTTGAGTGATAGAAGAAATATTTTCGATCTAGTTTTTTTATTTAAAATCTTACGTAATACAATTGACAGCCCTGAATTCTTGGCGCTCATAAATTTTAATGTGCCGGCGAGAAACACAAGGTCAGTACTACCATTTTACTGTGGTAATACTACGACCAGGGCACAATTCAATATACCACTACACAGAATCCAACACTTGGGCAATATGTATTCGCACATAGATGTATGGAATATGTCACTGACACAATTTAAAAATGAAATAATGAAATCATTTATCCGTGATACAAGTACTCAATAAGGAATTCTTTGGTAAATTTAATAAACTACTCGTTCATCGACAAATTTGCTAAACTATCTCTACCTATCCTATTAATGTAATTAAATGTAATGTCTTAGTAAAATCATTGTAATATGTATTATAAACCATCATAACCTGTAGAATTATTTAGTTATATTAAAAATATATATATATATATATATATATATTTAATTTTCACTATAATATTAAAATCCAAATTGGAGTTCTGAACCCCTGCAACTTGCAGAGGCACTGGAGGTACCATCGATGTAGCGGTTTGCCACTTTGCGAAACTAATACTTACGTTTTGTTAGACATGGTTAATGTTGCAATTTTGTAAACCTCTAATCACCTTACTTTAAAATTTTTGTTGTTTGTATTTTTATATCATGTATGCATTTTTTTATCGTAACTTATCGTAATTATATCTTACTGTAATTCCAGTTTTTGTTGCTTATATTTCTATTTAACTAATGTACTTTTTTATTTTTATTGTAATTTTATTTATATTATTTCCTTCTCATGTTAAAGATGTACTGCCTTATTTATTTATGTAAAAGCCCTCTGGGCGTATAATAAAACAAATAAATAAATAAATAAATAAGTTTTTCTTACTAATTCTAAGATTTTATTTTATGTATAGTTTAATTAAAATTTATAGAAGGCATTTACTAACTCTAAAGATTCCTCTAGTTCCATTTAATTATTTTTTTTTATTAAGATTGTCGATTTAAAATGACTACCGTATAATCTGCACGTTGTCTACTATGTTTAATTTTATGTGTATATTAATGTTATGCATACCTACCTGTCACGTAAATTTAATAAATTTATTACCACAAATACATTTTTTCATTTTATTATGTTTTTTTTGCATCTAAACATGAACGTATATTCTTACGAAATTTCACACGAAAGACCTTGTTGAAGAGTTTGTTCCAAAAAGCTCTTGATCGATGTATACCTACCTGTATGGATGGATACGAAAGTTAAACTCAGGTTAATGCCACCGCATTTAAAGTACTGCATGCAGAGTCAGAAATCAGATGTGCAAATCAGATCAGATCTTTAGTAGGCAAAACCACCAGCCGAATGATTGTAATTCCCTTTGTCGGGCGTCGGAATAGTAATAATTCGGTTGGGGGTTTTGCATGCAGAGTTTTGAATCAGATGGTGAATAGGGGCCATTTAGATTTCATATAAGTATTTATTAATAACTATATAGGTACTTTGTTAGTTCCTAGACTGGTGGGTTAATAAATAATATACCCAATTGCGTAAATTTTAACAAACATAATCCTTTATTATTAGTTGTTTACATTAAAATCAATGAATTATTTATTATACACCTTCAACAACATAAAAAATTAACTTTAACAATTATAAAAAAAGTGATCTTTTCATGAAAATAAGAACGGGTTTTCAAATCGAGATATAGGAATGATAATATAGCATTTATAATACGTGATTTAATGTAGACATTGAGTTTTATTAAATATTTACTATTGAATGATTTTGAAAATGAAAACTGAAAATTCACGTAAAGGGCGCAAAACTATTTATTAATTTTCATATTGCGTATGTACGGACGCAAATAATTATTCCATCTCAATATTTTGGACAATCACAGGCAAAAAGTTTTTTTTAATAAAATAATTACCTGTATTCGCGTCATCCACGAAAGAGCAGATTATGATTTGTTTTATTTTTATCCTTAAATGCTTGGAATTTATCTAATATTCTAATTTTATAAAAGGAAAAAACTGTTTGCTTGGGGTGCAATACTGTTACAGTTAGAATCCTCCAGTATTCACGTAATATATGCCAAAATTTAAAAAATGGGTATGCCGATTAAATTATTCATAATCTGCTCGTTCAAAGATGGCGTTAATTGAATTATTTTAGGAAAAAAGGTTTTTGTTAAAAACAGTTTTTTTCGTTTAAACACCCGATTCTTATAAGTTCACATTAAACACCTGATTTTTATAAATTTAAATTATTTTTAGAAAGAAAGAAGTCTTTCTTTCTAAAAAATAATTTAATTTTTTTTTTTGTTAAAAGTATATATTCCTGTTCACGGCGCAAACACACATTTCATCATCATATTTTACAGCAAACTATGAAAGAGCACATTATAAATTATTTTATCTGTTTACACTTTAACATCTGTGCATTCTGGAAGATTCTTACTGTAACTGTACAGATATTGAACTCCAAGCAAACACTTTTTCTACTTTTATAAAGATTCCAACATTATTATAATTCTCGATATTATAATTATCATAAGTAAAAGGAACGCCAATTGGTTAAAATCCATTAACATTTTCCAGGTGAATCGTATGATAAAGATGAAAATCAAGATAAAGGTATACATATACGTATATATTTTTTAATAAATTAAGATGAAACCTAAAAATTAATGGTCTTGAACAAATTATTGTGAACATACGAAATAAAGCAAACAATAAATATAATAATAAACAGTTTGCTGAGATTAATATAAAATTTATTGAAATCAAAATAATATTATATAAAAATAAATATGTTATTAAATGTAGTAAGGGATGTCAGTCGAACGCTTGGGGTTCTCCGGGTGTGAAGAAAGCTGAAGTGTTGACGTAGGTTTTCAACGATGACCTCATCATTGGACTCACTTTCAAATATCCTGAGATCTAGATTATCCAGGTCGTATGCATTGTCTTCGTGATCCGTCAGATCCTAGACAAATCCTCGTGGTAGATAAATTTCTGACTTGGCCTCTCAGGATGGCAAGTGGTCATGTGAGAACCGTTAACTTTCTGGGTAGGCTCTGCAGATGGCGTTGCAAGACCCAGACTCTAAACATTGCCGATGGAATGATTTAAGGACCTAAATGACGGCGGCCCAACAACCATTTCTGCAAATATCAGTTTCCTCTTCTCCTGTGACACGTGCGGATGGATGCTTTTGTATTTTCCCGTACTCTGGTTTTCAATTGGCAAGTTCTGAAGATCTATAAGGCTTTTCGTCTGGTTGCGGAAGTTTTTATAATATTTTTTCATCGCATTTTGATTTGGGTAACTGTCGAGAATCTGGCGGTGTAGGATCTCGTCTTGGACGTCGATTAAATCAGGTTCTACGGCCAGACGGGAAGGTGGAGATGAAAATATCGCAGGCTCGTCCTCGTTGTCAGAATGATTTAAGGACCTCAGTGATAGTGGCCCGTTAATCATCTCTGCAAATATCTTTCTCCTCTTCTCTTGGGACACGTCTGGAACGATGCTGTCATATTTCCCAATCGGTCTTATCCCACTCCCTCGGACACGAATATTTGGATGATCGGCATTGCTCCTCATCTGTTTCTGGTAGTTTATGTAGTATTCCGCGAGAGATTTTGGGTTTGGGTAACTGTCGAGGATCTGGCAGTGCAGGATCTCGTCTGGGATGTTGATTGAATGTGGTTCCCAATCCATGCTGAGACGAATGTGATTGTAATGCACCACACCCAGGTCGATGTGATGGTCCATGGTTGAAGTTTTGACGGTAGTAGACCTCGAAAACTGAATCACCATCAACGAGTTGATACAAATTATGATTATTTACTGTCACTTTTAATACGAGTTTATTATTATTTGTTTATTTATTAACGTTATTCACTGTTCTTTTCGATAGAAGAAATCAAGTCAGAATGATTATTGATATTGCTAAATAAGGGCTTAAATAGTCAACAGAGGCCCCGCCCCACCCTAGTCCACCCCACCTCCGTAAAGCAGTTGCGACCCTTAGCGGCCAGTAGTGGAACTAACTAAAGGATTGTCATATACAATTATTATTGTCTTTACTTAATGGAGCGTAAGGGTTATTTAAATATACTTTATGTAGGTAGTTATATTAGTGATAGGGCTGGATTATTTATTTTTATATGTTTTGATGTGTGTACTTACTTAAATACTTGGTGAAAATATCCTTGGTAAATTTTTTTCCACGGTCGAGTGTCACCCCCCTGTCGGGTGGCACCCGGGGTTGACCGCCCCCCCCCCCCCCACGCTACGCTTCTGATCTTAGGTACATATTTTACAGACTTAAAGAAGTATTGAATATTGACAAATTGAAAATGATTTATTTTTCTCTGGTGCAATCTTCACTCATGTATGGAATAATAGGATGGGGTGGTGCGCTTGATGCTTTTATAAAACCTTTACAAACAACTCAAAATTATATTATTAAAGTTATGTATAATAGAATTAAAACATTTTCGACAAATACTTTATACAAAGAATCTAAACTATTTATACTGCAAACTATAAAATATATCTTTAAAAACATAAACATATTCGAAAAAAATGTAAACAGAATCAACATTAGAAATAATAATGTATTCTATACCCCCCAAACACACACAAAACAAATGCAAACTCACAGCAGCTTTATGGACCTCGTACCTTCTTAAGTATTATTATTCAAGTTGCAACGAGGTTGCAACTAAACTTCCGCATTACATAAAAGAGTTAAAATTATGGCTAAACCATACAGATGTAAAAACTCTATTTATTTAGTTTTATATCACTTTTCTGACAAACTTGACACCTATTATTACAATGTATATAATTTATTACACTTTACACGTATTTAAACGTACGCTATTGTATACACTTTGTGTACAAACTGTTTAAACAATTTTGTTTTTGCTTTATAAACCACTGTTTGTTTTTTTCTAGGTACTAAATAAAACTCATTTTAACTATATTATCCACGAAAAGGCTGCGCCTTAGTGGGTTCCCACATTATTGTTATGATTTTCAAAATATGTAAATATAAATTGTAAAATATGGCAAAAATAAAGGTATTAAAAAAAAAAAATCTTGTCTGATTACGTCTAAAAGGGATCGAAATGAAAATCTAGTCTCTTTCAACGGAAGCAATCTTCCGAACAGGTCCTCCATTGATATACTTGGTGTAACCCTAAGTGAACAGCTCAGGTATGGGGGCTCCATCGAAGCCAGAGTAAAGTTAGCCTCCCAAAAACTGGGCGTACTGTACAGGGCCCGCAGATACTTTAATAATACACAACTGCTAACCCTGTACAAATCACAAGTGCGCCCCACGGTTGAATTTGGCAGCCACCTCTGGTCTGGAGCTCCAAAATACCTGAAAAATACCCTCGACTCTGTGCAGAAACGGGCGGTCCGTTTGATAGATTCTCCCATCTTAACAGACGGATTGCAATCTTTAGAGCACAGGCGTCGTGTGGGAATGCTATCTTTGTTCTACCGGTATTACAATGGAAGATGCTCCGAGGAACTAGCATCATTGTTCCCTTCGGCACCGGTGCACAGTCGGGAAACACGCCAAACGCGTGCCCAACATTTGTACACAGTTGACATTTGTCACATGAGAACGGGTCGTTTCTTCGACTCGTTCTTGTGTTCAACATCTCGGCAGTGGAATGATTTGCCGGCCTCTGTGTTTCCTCCTTCCTACAACATGGGTCTCTTTAAGACCAATGTTCATTCCTTCCTCTCCTCAAAAAGACCCTCCACACAGCATCCCAGATGACACAGGCCCTGAGGGAAATTATTTTCCTCAGGGCCGCCTGTGTGGAGTTAATGTAAAAAAGAATTTTTTTTAACCTTACACAAAGGTTGGAATTTATCTGATATTGGAATCTAATCTAAAAAAAGTAAAAAAAGTGTTTGCTTGAGGTGCAATACTGCACAGTTACAGTAAGAATTCTCCAGTATGTACATAATATGCCAAAATTAAAAATGGGAAGGTATACCATTTAAATAATTCTTAATCTGCTCGTTCAAAGATAGAGTTAATGGAATTATATTCGAAAAAAAGGTATTTGCTTTAAAAAGGGTTTTTTTCATATAAACCCAACTCAGCCAAGAGAGTCAAACAAATGCAATATTGGTTATTCGAACCTTTATCCCTTTCGTAGAAGAATTGAGTTTTCAAACGAACAAAACTATTGTCCATGTTTACATGTTATACATTCATGTTCACGGCGCAAACAAACAATTCATTTTAATATTTTACAACATAACTTACACAATGGTATTTTATCCTAAAATAATTAAATTACTGCCATCTTTGAACTAGCACATTACGAATTATTTAATCGGTATACACACTTTGACATCTGTGCATACTGGAAGATTCTTACTGCATCTGTACAGTTATTGCACTCCAAGCAAACAACTGAAATATATAAATATTTAGATAATAAAAAAAAATGCATTGGAATATTTGTCGACTTAAGAAAAGCATTTGACAGTATATCACATTCTAATCTTTTCTCTAAACTAACGAAAATTGGTATAACCAATAATGCCTTAACATGGATCAAAAATTACCTAGTTCTTAGAGAGAAATTTGTCAAGTTAAATGGTTTTCTAAGTGATTCACAGACCAGTAAATTTGGAATCCCCCAAGGGACAGTACTAGGACCAATTCTTTTTATCATTTATGTTAATGATATTTTTAAACTCACCATAAATTCAAAAATAATATCATATGCTGACGACACAGCGATTTTAACTCAGGGACTAAACTGGAGTGAAACTCAGAAAACGGCTGAACTAGATATAAATTTATAAAAAAAATGGTTTGATCAAAATTTATTATCTCTAAATACAGAAAAAACTTTTGTAATACCATTCACTTTGAATAAAAATGCAACCCCTGAGAATCTAAACATGTGTATACACTCATATAATTGTAATCCAAAGTCATATCTATGTAAACCTTACTGCTCTATTATATAATACTCACTGTTAAAACAAATGTAAAATACCTCGGTGTAATTATAGATAGTGACATAAAATGGAAATTACAAATCAATACAACAGTAGAACGTTTAAGAAAAGTAATTTACGTTTTTATTAGAATACGAAACATATTAAATATTGGATTATTAAGAACCATATATTTTTCCCTAATTCAATCAGTATTACAATATGGAATTGTTGGCTGGGGTGGTGCTTTCAAAACTTCTCTTTTGCCTTTAGAAATTATCCAAAGAATATTAATAAAAATAATTCTAAAAAAGCCATACGATTTCCCTACCATCAAATTATTTCAAGAATTTAAAATCCTTTCACTTCATACTATTTATAAAAAAATTACGCTCTTACAAATACACAAAGATTGTTTCAATAATGTAAGCTTAACTCTTTTGTTGAACAGCAATAGAACAAATATCCTTGGTTCTTTGACTATACCACGCTGTTACACCACCACAGCCCAACAACTCTGCAAATATATTGGAGTTTAATGGTTTAACGAATTTCCCTTGAAATTAAGATTGGAAACAAATTACAAAAAATACAAAAATTCAATAAAAACTCTTTTTATATAATTTGTCAACACAACAACTCAATTATAATATTAGATATCCTTTTTCTCTCATTATTTTTTTTCCTTTCTCTTTATCTCGTCTTCTTCAGTCAGTTGTGTTTCTTATCTATTATTTAGTTAAAAAAATATATTTATATATTTTTTTCTTATTTACTGTTAATTATCTATTTTTTGTTTAAATATATTTAAAAAAAAATCTTTTGCTAAACCTGCGTTTATCCGCCTTTTTAACTCGAGCTTTGCTCTTAAAAATGGTGTAATAGATACGTATTATTTAATGTATTTTAATAGAAAAACTTTATTTTTTGTATATAAACATGTAATTGATACCATTATATTATATTGAATAAAAAAAATTAAAAAAAAACACTTATTCTACTTTCATAAAGATTCCAACATTATTATTATCATAAGTAAAAGGTACGCCAATTGATTAAATACCGTTCATATTTTCCAGGTGAATCGTGTGATAATGATGACAATTAAAATAAAGGTAGATATGAAATTTATAGATAAATATTAAATTTATTGAAATTACAACAATATTATATAAAAATAAATATGTTATTCGGAAATATTATTAAATGTAGTAAGAGATGTCAGTCGAACGCTTGGGGTTCTCCGGGTGTAAAGAAGGCTGAAGTGTTGACGTAGGTTTTCAAGGATGACCTCATCATCGGACTTACTATCAAATATCCTGGTCGTATGCATTGTCTTCGTGATCCGACGAATCCTCGGAGTAGATAAACTTCTGACTAGGTCTCTCAGGATGGCAAGTGGTGATTTGAGAACCGTTAAAACTGTCTGGGTGGGCTCTGCAGATGGCGTTGCAAGACCCAGACTCTAAACATTGCCGATGGACCTAAATGACGGCGGCCCAACAACTATTTCTGCAATTATCATTCTCCTCTTCTCTTGTGACACGTGCGGATGGATGCTTTGTATTTTCCCGTACTCTGGTTATCAAGATGTTCTGAAGATCTGGAAGGATTCTCGTCTGTTTGTGGAAGTTTTAATAATATTTTTTCATAGCATTTTGATTTGGGTAACTGTCGAGAATCTGGCGATGTAGGATCTCGTCTTGAACGTCGATGAAATCAGGCTCTACGGCCAGACGGGAAGGTGGAGATGAAAATATCGCAGGCTCGTCCTCGTTTTCAGAATGATTTAAGGACCTTAGTGATAGTGGCCCGTTAATCATCTCTGCAAATATCTTTCTCCTCTTCTCTTGGGACACGTCTGGAACGATGCTGTCATATTTCCCAATCGGTCTTATCCCACTCCCTCGCACACGAATGTTTGGATGATCGGCATTGCTCCTCATCTGTTTCTGGTAGTTTATGTAGTTTCCGCGAGAGCTTTTGGGTTTGGGTAGCTGTCAAGGATTTGGCAGTGCAGGATCGCGTCTGGGATGTTGATTGAATGTGGTTCCCAATCCATGCTGAGTTGAATGTGGTTGTAATGCACCATACCCAGGTCGATGGGATGGTCCATTTTCATGGTTGAAGTTTTAACAGTAGACCTCGAAAACTGAATCACCATCAACGAGTTAATATAAATTATGATTATTTACGGTCACTTTTGATACAAGATTATCACTATTTCACGAAATATAATTAATTGAATATAAATATACTTAATAATTAGTACTTCTAACTTTGATTTGGGATATCAACGTTATTCACTGTTCTTTTCGATAGGAGATGATGTCAAGTCAGAAAGATTATCGATATTGGTAAATAAGGGTGTAAATAGTCAACAGAGGCCACGACCCCACTCTAGCCCACCCCCTCCATAAAGCAGTTGTGCAGCAGCAGCAGTAATGAAACTAAACGGATAATGACAATGACAATGATAATTAATAATTTTTGTCTTCACTCAATGGAGCGTAAGGGTTATTATAATATACTTTATGTAGGTAGTTATATTAGTGATAGGGCTGGATTATTTATTTTGTAAACGTTTTGATGTATGTACTTAAATATATGATGAACTTACATTGTACATTTAGTAAATTAATTACAAATACCTACGTATTTTTTGAAATAACATAAAAAACTCCACGATTATGGTTCTTCATTTATTTCTTCTTTATGAGTTTTAGCAGAGCTCCCACTACCTAATAAAATTAAAAAATTTAAATAACAAAATAAAAAGAAAACTTTTCCCCTTTAAAAAAAGTATTGTCCCCGTGAGATGTAACTAGAAGCAATATTTTAATAATTTAAGTAAAGTACGAGTATTAAATGTTTATTTATTTGTTTTTCATATAAATTAAATAAGACGGTTTTAGATCGAAGTAGGCTGATTAAAATAGGTACTAATTGCAAATTTAAAAATTTTTTACATCTAGAGTGGAGGAACAGAGAAGAGAATATCAGGAGAATGTATGACTTGAATAGATGGAGATGTCGGAGGTGAACGAGGATGGTAGGTAGGTACTAACACTATCGCCGAAGAATAGAAATATTTTAATGCTTTTTGACCTGATCTAAATATTCAGGGACTTCCCAATTTTTCTCTTTCTTATCTAATTCTCCTCCCACACCCTCCAGCCTCACAACATGCACACCAACTGATGTGCGTTTTTTCAAAACACAAAAAATTCTTTAACCAGTTTCCATACTTGTGCCTTTTTGATGTAAAACTGTAAATGGAAATTTGTATGTTTTTAGGTTCACATAGAATTTTTTTAATTAATTTAATTTCCACAGGGCTCGATTTCGGTCTTAATTTATTTAGAAAGAAATATCTTTCTTGACGACATTAATGCCTACACCATTTTTGAATCCAGCTGCCAATTGCATACTTACTTTCAACCCAATCAATTGAATTTATTGTGACTAGTTTCAACCGTTTTCTTGGAAAAATCGATTAGAGAACATTAATGGTGGATATGTCAATCACCTGGACGTATAAATTAATACCCTCTCTTTGTGACTCATGATAAAAACTAAATTATTGACTACTGCGATGCCCGGGCTTTACACGGAGTTTTCGAAATCAGATCGTAGACAGTGACCTTACTTTGCATATAAATCAAATCCACATCGCCCATTTGCCAGCCGGCTCGTCTACCACATAAAAACATTCTCCTCTATATATTATATATTTTATATTTCAACCAATTTACAAAAAACCATGAAAATTATATGCCTAAACCTTCCTCGTGAATCACTCTATCTATTGGTGATAACCGCATGAAAATCCGTTCAGTAGTTTTTGAGGATATCGCGAACAGACAGACAAACTTTAATTTATAATATGTATAGATTAATGACATATTTTGATAACGCTAAAGATGTGCATGTTGGTGTAACCTGATAAAGTTTATGTTAAATTAAAATAATGATTTGGTCTAGCACGTAAGAGGATGTGAAACAAATGTAGTTTGTAATATTCGTGAAGAAATCAAGAAATGGTATTATTGTTCAAATTTTGTTATTTGCTTTTACTTTAAAATGTTAAGAAAAATATTTTTAATTTTTTTTTTCAATCTTGGTACTTTTTATAATCATTGCGATCTTAACATTGCATAATGAATTCACTCCAATAATACCTATATTAATTTCGTGGGCAATACCAATTAGTAAATAAGTCACAAACGACCACCTGTACATTTCTTATAACCCCACCATTGTTAATATATTTAGTAATGGGCAAGTTTTTGTACTTTCCTCAAATCTAATGAGAATTCATCCGTGATTTTCATTATCATGTTCAATTCGAATATTTTTATTGTATTTGTATTCGGAGGGGTTCACCATTAATATATGGTACGTACTTACTCTTTTCGTTGAATCATGGTAATTCAATCTAAATTGTTATTTAATATATATAATATTCAACCAAACAATGTTAAAATTACATACTCCTTGCTAATTTAAGTAACCCATTTCTAATAAATGGACAATGACTCAGAAGGTAAATTTTAGTTCTTTTATGACGGGTTTTTCACTAACAAAGGGTTTAGGGCATTAGCTATTCCTAATTACATAAATATTAACCCACCTGTAGTAATATTCTTTACCTGTTTTAAAACACACTAAGCTGGTATTGTAGCCAATGAGTTTTTTTTTCAGAAATCCTTATTTATTTATTAGCGATTTGTTATCACTTGCTTAAACATATTTTTTTTAGCTCGCTAAACCAACTATTTTGTCTCATATAAACTCTTCTATTATTCTGACTTTTGACATGGCCCGGCTCAAGAATCTGATTCACTTGATCGTGCCATGTCTTCCTTTGGCGTCCCCACTTCTTCCATTATCAATTGCGTCATATATTCTTCTCACTCTATTTTCTTCTTTCATTCGCTCTACATGCCCAAACCATCTGAGGGTCCCTTTCAACTAACTAACTAACTAACTAACTAACCATCACGCCGTTTCCCCGCAGGGGTAGGCAGAGAGGACGGACCGCCAAACAACTCGGTCTTGGCACACACTCTTTGCCTCCTCACATTCATACATCGTCTCATACATTCTCTTCTATTATTCTGACTTTTGACATGACCCGACTCAAGTATCTGATTGACTTGATCGTGCCATGTCTTCCTCGGGCGTCCCCGACTTCTTCTACCATTCACATTCGCGTCGTATATTCTTCTTACACTACTTCCTTCGTTCATTCGCTCTACATGCCCAAACCATCTGAGGGTCCCTTTCTTAATCTTACTCATTATGCTTACATCAGCCTTACATTCTTTGCGGATATCCACATTTCTCACACGATCATACATTGTTTTACCACACATACGTCTCAGGGATCTCATTTCAACAGCATTCAGTTTACTTTCATCCTTCCTCTGCCAGTTCCATGCCTCACTGCCATACATCAGGGTAGGTACCAGGACTCCATTGTGGACTGCTAGCTTCGCTTCTTTTGACAGTTTTTTATCAGCGCCAACGGCATTCAGTCCACCATTAATGGAGTTACCGGCATTCACCCTTCTTTCAATATCTCTTTCAGCCTTCCCATCTCTTGTAAACATACTACCCAGATACACAAACTCATCCACCTGCTCCAAATATTCATCATTCACAACTATGTTGCATACTGTTTTCGTACTCTCCCTTTCAAACACCATGACTTTAGACTTACTTACATTCATCATTAGCTCATTCTTCATACATACTTCGTTCATCCTAGATACGAGAGACTGTAGATCTTCCATAGTGTTAGAAATCAGCACCGCATCATCAGCATACAACAGGCAACATACTTTCAGATTACTCAATTTCGCGCCCAATCCCACCTCTTTCAATTCTTGCATACAATTATCCATGTATAGATTGAATAACCATGGTGACATTACGCAGCCTTGCTTGACACCTTTTGTGATGTCAAACCACCCCGTAAAACCACCGTTCACCCTAACTAACACACGCAACGCTTCCCTCGTACAGAGAGCAATTGCCTGTATGAGATTTGTATTCACTCCATACTTGTACAAAACCTTCCATAGCTTTTTCCTGTCGACTCGGTCGTATGCTTTTTGTAAATCTACGAAGGCGCAGAAAAGTTTCTGGTTTTTCGCCAGAAACTTCTCAGTAAGCATACGCAAGGAGAAAATCTGGTCCATGCATCCCTTTCCACTCATAAAGGCACCTTGCACATCCCATATTTTATCATTTGTTTCCATTCTTACCCTTTCAATCAATATTCTTCCGTACAGCTTGCCGACTGAACTTAGCAGGCTAATAGCTCTATGATTTCCACATTCCATACCTGACCCTTTACCTTTGTATAACGGCATGATTATAGCCCTTCTCCAATCTAATGGCGTGTAACCCTCCTCTAAACACTGGTTAAAAAGTTTGCACAACCATGTGAGAATAATATGGCTATCTCCTTTAAAGTATTCGGCAGCAATATTGTCGAAACCAACAGCCTTACCATTCTTCATGCATTTTATCGATTTTTTTATTTCATCCACGCTGATTTTGATTGAATTCACTCCGTCATCGTTCATACCCGATTCACTGCTGGCCTCACTATCACCCGGATTGCTTTCGAAAACCTCCTCAAAATATTTCATCCATCTCTCTTTTATTTCTTCCTCATTCGTCAACATTTTTCCATCTTTCGATTTTATGACTTTCCGGCTTCCGTTCTCTGAACCACTCCGGGACCTTTTGACCTCCTTCCAAAACAGTTTAATGTTTTCTTGGAAGTGTTTTGTCATTTTTATTCCCTCTTCCTCTACCAGGCGTTTTTTTCGTTCTTTCACTCCAACACTTACTCTTTTCTTACATCCCTTATAAACTTCTTTCGCTCTATCTCTCTCTTCGCTAGAATCAGTGCCAGCCGCTATCAGACGTAACCATGCTTTCTTCTTCTCTGAGACCAGTGCTTTGATCTCGTCATCCCATCATGCGTCACCTTTCTTCCTACCTTGCGTACTTATTCCACATACATCTCTAGCAGATTCACAAAGACTCACCTTTATGTGGTTCCATGTTTCATTAATGCTTAGACCGTCCATTTCCTTCTCATTCAATCTCATCTCTGCCAAATTCTCATACTCACTTCTGACATAAGCATTTTGCAGTTTTTCTACTTTGACTCTTGTTGGAGTTGATATCGTTTTCACTTTAGAGCGCCAGCCGCGAAAGAGGTTTACTCTCGACACCACCAGAAAGTGGTCAGTTTCAACCTCCGCCCCTCTGAAAACTCTGGTGTCCTCGGTAACGGCTCTCAACCTAGAGTCAATTACCACAAAGTCAATTATTGATCTTTCATTTCCTCTTTCCCACGTATATTGGTGGACACATTTATGATCGAAAAAAGTATTCGATACAAACAGGTTCCACTCTAAACATACTTCCAGTATTCTGTTCCCATTGTCATTCGTTCTTTCATCCCCGAACTTACCTAAGGCTGGATCAGATTTCGACAAATAAATATCCGAGATCCATCAAAGGGTATCGGCTGTTTGCCACATCAAAATCTAACTCAGTTTTAGCGGTTCAGAGTTTCAAAGGAGTCCTCCCTTTCAGACTGGTTCGGCAGGTGGTGATTGAAATTTCGAACTCTGATTTTCGACGTCGAAGTTAGTTTAAATCACATTTTTTTGGCTGCGTGGTGATTTCAGGTGAGTACTCGCAAATTTATCTATCGGCTTGTTCAAACTCAACAGGATTAACAAGTTCAACAGATCGCCAATGCTTCTCGTGTTATTGTGGTATTTTTTCAAGCGTTGTATAGCGAAGATCTTATTTAGGAGTATCTCATCTTGGGGGTTGATTGTACGAGATTCTCCAATCTCATTATCTTTTCCGGAAATAGTGTTCTTATCAGCTTTTGCTTTTTCTTCATTTTCCTTCATTTTTCTTAGTTTCTTCCCAGGGACGTGAGATATGTCTTCATGATCCGTTGAATCTTTAGCGCAGATGTTGTTAATTCTTGCCCTTTCCGGGTGTTTCGTCAGGAAGACTTCTAAAGCTACGCAGAGGGTTTCGTAAAAACTCTCGGTAGAATCTGAAGGTGGCGATGGTCCATGGTGATAGTGAAGTTTAGCAGTATGATTGCCAATGACGGGATGATTCAAGGGCCTAAATGACGGTAACCCATTAAGCATATCTGCAAATACCCTCCTCCTCTTTTCTTGTAACACGTTTGGATGAAAGCTGTTGTGATATTTCCCCATCGGCCTTCTCCGACTCTCCATGATTCATATGTTTTGACGAATGGCAATGCTCCTCTTCTGGTTTTCATAGTTCTGATAGTACACATTGAGAGCATTTTTATTTGGGCAGCTGTCGAGGATTTGCAGAATCTTGTCCGGGATGTCGATTTCGCGAGGTTCCCATTCCATACTGAGGCGAGCCCAGTAAAGGTGGGAGCACAGCATGCCGAGGCTAATATTGTTGTTCATTCCGGGGTGATGTTTTTCGACGGTAGATCACCAATGAAAATCACAAACGATTTCATACAATATTATGAATAACTGTCACTTTCACTTTGAGATAATTACTATTTTGACAACGTGTTTTTAATAATTATTATAGCTCTTGGAATGTGATAAACTTATAGCGAAAATAAAACTTTTTTCAGTGTAACAACGATAGTAAAATTATTAACTACTGTTCTTTCAATGTGAAATATACAGGTAAGAATGAAATTAAAATAGACAAGTATGTGCTTATATAGGCAAGATAAGGTTCAACCCCACCCCAGCCCTTTCCCACTCCCGAATCTAGAATCGACCCTAGCGGCTAGAAATGGAATTAAAAGGCATAAGTAAAATTTAAAGGCTTCAGTTTATAAAAGCTGAAATGAAAAAATGCTTTGAACGAAAACTAGAAAAATACAAAGATCTAACTGTCGCAACGGGCTCCTAGGGTCGTTTCCTAGCTGCGACTAGGATCTAACTTTTTTCGGAGTCTTGTTCTGTTTCTTGTATATATTAGTATTTTTTACATTAACTCCACCCAGGAGGCCCCGAGGACAATAATTTCTCTCCGGGCCTGTGTCATTTGTGATGATGTGTGGAGGATCTTTTTGAAGTGATGAAGGAGTAAACATTAGTCTTGAAGAGACACACATTGTAGGAAGGAGGAAACACAGACGTCGGAAAATCGTTCTACAGCCGAGCTGTTTGAACTCAAGAGTCAAAGAAGCGACCCGTTCTATCCGTTCCCAGCTAAGCACCGGTGCCGAGGGGACCAATTACGCTAGTTCCTCGGAGCATCTTCAATTGAAATACCGGTAGAACAAAGGTAGCATTCCCTTCCGACGCCCGTGCTCTAAAGATTGCAACCCGTTTGTTAAGATGGGATAACCTATCAAACGGACCACCCCTTTCTGCGCAGAGTCGATGGATTTTTTCAGATATTTTGGAGCTCCATCCCAGGGGTTGCTGCCAAATTCAACCATGGCTGCACTTGCGATTTGTACTGGGTTAGCAGTTGTGTATTATTGTGCGCCCAGGTTTTGGATGGCTAATTTAATGGTATTATCTTCTTCTTCAGTGATACATTACATTGATGGGTACATCCTTTAAAAGTTATTCAAATTTTATTCCCGCTTTTACGTCCAATTTAAGATATATTAATGACTCGAGAGGATCGTACCATACCTAAGTACTTTAAAGAAGTGCACGTAAATTTATTCAGCGTGTTTCGCATGGTAAAATTTTTCGATTGGTTTCACGCATATCAAGATAATAACGTATTTTTATATATTCATTGAAGAGACTAGGAATATTCTACTTTAATGTAAAATTCTTATGGAGGGTAGTTTTATTGGCGTTTACATTCCGCTAAAGATCTCCTTCCATGTAGAAAAAAATTATCAGCTGCAATCATCAAAAACTTTTTTTTTATATCTACGTATTTATTTTTGCACTATCCACTGCTTTATTTACCCTGTATTTTTTTATTTATTTCTGGCACCGATATTATTTTGTTAATTTTTTATTACTAATCAATTATTATCACGACCCTGGATGCCTGTATTTTAATTAAGACATTAATTTAAATGATGTGAAGAGACCAATGCAACTAAAATACAATTTAATATTGTATTTGGTTCACTATTACGTTTTTTTATTACGTTTCATATCGTAGATATAGTATAAAAAAATCTAAATGCCAGAATCAGAATTGGTAATGTATCAATTTATATTAAATTCAATGTTCTTAAAAATCTGCATTCGTAAAAATATTTCAAAAAATTTCAGTGTAATTTAAATATTCTTAAAACATTTTCGTAAATAAACGAAGTAAATGCATTATTATAATACAACATACACATATCTACTATAAATACTAATATTTGCCCCGTAAAAATGTATGCTTGTGTGTATGAGGTAGGCTATAACATATAGTTGTGATATCCACGTATTCTAAAAATGTTTTCGTAAATACAGAGAAGTAAATGTATGTAATATAATTTAATTAAATATCTGTTCTTGTCTGTGAGAAGTATTACACCAAGTTCATTTTCATATTAGTAATTTTACGTTTAAATTATTTAAATTTTAATTTGATCAAGCCATTATAAAAAGTTTAAACAAAATCAGTCTCATAGACTTGCGGTAACCCAGGAGTGTTTAAAATTAATTAATGGTAGGATTATCCTTGATATTTTCAGTTATATTGAGAGCAAGAGAAGTGCAGTGATACGTATAATGTACTGTTGATGAACACAAGTAAGTAGATATATATAAAGTTTCTTGACAATCTGAATAAAGTCGACGAATTTCTTAAATCATTTCGTTTCCCGAAATCCATAAAAAATTGGCTTAGGAACTAACAGAAAAATCTACCGTTAATTATTATTTCGAATAAGTATGCTCAACTTAAGGTGTTTTCCTGAAATTTATTGTCATTTATTTGATGTTGTTTTAAAACGACTTTATTATATTCATGTTCGGAGAAGCTATTACCATTAAAATTCATATTATCCCATTGGAGAAACCAACTATTTATTGAATAATGGTAGCCTTACCTTATTGTTTTTTTAATGTATGTATGTTTAGACAGAAACTCCTTACAATTGGCTAATTTCAGTCAATTCTTTTCTTAAAATTGGACAATGACTAAGAGGGGACATTCTAACTATTTTTAGTGATTGTTTTTACACTTATATTATAATTGGGTATTTGATAATCCTACCCGCATTTTACACCCCATGCATTTTTTTTAAATCGTACTTGAAAATACATTGAGCTAAGCAGTAAAAGTTTTTTGTCGACAATTAATAATGCAAAATAAATATTTCTGATGAGTGATTGAAATTCCATTATTGTTTTTTTGTTAGTGAGAATGCGAATTTTCGTTATTTGTTTTTGGGGTGTTATGCCGTGTTGCGCTACTCTTTCTTTAGCCAATGTTTCGGACATCGTTGCAGTGTCCATCATCAAGGCAGATCCGACAGATCGACACATCTACCGAATCTGCTGGATCCCCAACAACACCTCAAAAACAAATAACGAAAATGCTTTTGGCCGTGAAAATCTTAAAACGTGTCCGGGAATGCGAATGTATAATGAATACGTGCCAAGAAACAGCTGAACGGCGGTCTATCCACGGGATGTTTAGTTTGTAAGATAGCTGTTTGATTATAGTCCTCGTATTTTAAAAATAATTCTGCCCGGAGCAAGTGGAACTATTGCAATAATTGTGGAATGGTGTGTGGACGAAACGCACGGGGATAGGTAAAGAGTTAGTAAAGAGGAATATAGGGAAGTCCAAATAAAAAATGTGAATACTACACAAGAGTCCCAAATGCTCCTCCCAACTACCAGGAGCCAGTGAGACTATGGCATCCCCAATTGGAGAATGCTGTGAGGCTGAAGGCAGTGTGATGGGGTAAAGGTAAGAGGAAGCTGGGGAAGTCTGGAAGTACCTAACTGGCTGTTCGCAGTATTTATTTGTATCTTATCAACAAACGCTTCAACCATTTCATCTATACACAGCATCTTCAATGATGACATAGGCACCGAAGGAAATTATTTCCGCATCCCTTCTGTTTGGACTTAATGTAAAAAAGCAATGTTTCAGTACTTATGGTGGTCCTAAATTTTGTTTAATATTTTTGACAAGGAAGAAACCATTAAAAATGAAGTTAAGTATGATGCATAATTATTCACAATGGCATATTTATGATTTTTTTAAATGCTAAACGATAAAAATATTTAAAAAAACGAATAATAGAAGCATATGTATGAGGCAATTTATAAATTTGCACCAAGCGAGGGGTATGTGTCAAGACAGAATGATCTGGCGGACCATCCCATCTGCCTGCCACTGCGACATTATGGTTAGTTAGTAATTTTTAAAAGTTTTGTTTGTTTCTTGGTTTTTTTTTTTTTACATGAGCTCCAAACAGGAGACACTTTGTCATCTTTGAGTATGCTGTGCGGAGGGTTTTTTAAGGGAAAGGAAGGAGAAGAAGATATGGGAAGGAAAAGGGTATGAGGGGGGTTTAGGAATCTAGGGGTCAGTGTGGCCAGGAGTGACGGACGTATGAATCTATTCCTCACACTGCGGTGCAAGGCGAAGGGTTGGGAGAATCTGGCTGGAGAGGTCAAAATCCTTCCTCAATCAGTCTCCTTTGATCAGTAGTTGAGCAAACGTATCTGTCACCAAGACCTAGACAAATCCAATTTTTTTCAAGACCTAGACAAATACATACAGTTTCTGAATACAATAATGAGCTCTGGCATCACGAAATTACGCGAGAAAAGGCCCGTTCTAAATGCCGTAAACCGGGCGACCGAAGTAGGCGCACATTTCTCGCTTTATCCAGACACAAACATCGTTTTTTTCTTCATATATTTAATTTAACACACACTCCTCCTCGCTTCATCCACGTTCACACGTCAATCGCTTAGTGTTTTAACCGTAAATGTACCAAACCACTAACGTTTTAAGTAAATCCAAGTTAGTTTTAACCAAAGACGTTACATACTTTAGACGCGGGGTAGAAATCTCAAAGTGGGAAGCCAAACCCAAGACAATTGTACTGTTCTCGATTTCTAGTACTTCAGTACTAAACTGTCACTCGTCAAGTAAGGTCATATCTTACCAGTAGGAAAATTGCATTTAAAAAGCGCCAAAATGCCCTCCTGTATGAGGAGAAAATGTTTCCATTACACGGCAAACATAAGTAAAAGTGAAGAAATAACATATTATTATTATTATCGATTACTATAAGCAATACAATTAATTTTCATGTTCCCCGTCCGACAATTTTGTACGTCATTTGAGAAAAAACACACATTGTCTTATGGTACGGTCACACTGAGGTCAACTTCAAACATTCGGACGATTGCGTAGAAGGGTAGTTCATGCGTTGGAAGTTTGGCTTCAGTGTGAATGTAGCATAACTTTGTAATATATGAATAACTTTTGAATTAAGAAATTACTGAAAACCGCTGAAAACAAAAGAGTGTTGCTTACTTGCTAAATTATTTTAAGAGCATGTGAGACTATGGCGAGTCTATTTATATAACGTCATTGGTTTTAACCCGTTAGTTGTTTTTGCAACGGGCCTAGCTATTACATATATTATATTCTAATTTTTAAAAAGAAAGACAAACATTTCCGGGTTACGAATAACCCAAAAATCTTTGAGAATCTCGTACTACCATCACAGTAAGCGGAAAATGTTGTTTGAGTCGTGATGGAGGACTTAGCCGGCCGAGGAATCGAACACGGAACGCTTGGGTGAGACCCAAACGCAATGCCCGCTCAACCACTGACCGGTATAAATTAATCCCTGTTTCCCTTGGTCATGCCATAAATTCAGAACAACTTTATCTATTTCATTCATAATTTTTTAAAGTTTTCTGAAACTTTGTAGAAGGTTCTTACGGAAAGAAAAATTAAGAAAATTGGATAATTAAAAAAAACTTAACGACTATTTTGACTTCGCACGAAACGTATCGTCATTTATTTAATGTTCTTTTATATCGGCTTTATTTTATTCATATTCGGAGAGGCTATTACCATTATAATTCATATTATCTATCCCATTGGAGAAACCAACTGTATATTGAATGATGGTAGCTTCACCTTAATTGTTATTTATAATGTAAGCTTAGACTGAGGCTAATAATAATAATAACAACTCAAAAATTGCTTTTTTTTAATTTTGAAAAATTTGAGTGATTGAAATTTCATCGTTTTTGTTTGTGTATGAATGCGAATGAGCAATGAATGTGTGCCAAGATACAGTTGTGTGGCGATCTATCCTCTTTGCCTACTTTTTTTTAGATTTGTTTTTTTATCGTTTTCATCATATTTTCAATATTATTAACTGTCCGCAGCAAGTGGGACTATTACAATAATTGAGGAATGGTGAAAGTACGAAGCGCGTGGGGAAGGGAAGGAGTTAGTGAAGAGGAAGATCGGAAAGTAAATATAAAATGTGTGAATACTACACAAGAGTGCCAAATGCTCCCAACCGCCAGGAGTCAGTGAGACTATAGCATTCGCAAGTCAATTGGAGAATGGTGTGAGGCTGAAGGCAGCGTGGTGGGGTGAAGGAGGTGGAGAAGAGGAAGCTGGGGAAGTAGGTAAACACCGTTGTGAATTGAACCCACGACATCCGAATTGCTAGTAAAGAACCTCATACAATTTGGGAGGCGGGAATGGGTACCGCCGCCCCGGGAACCTTTATTGGATAACCAACACCTCTGCCATAGGTCACCCCAAGTGGTTCGCTACGTTTGGTGATTTAGCAGAGGTGCCCGGGTTCATGGGGTGAGGTTTGTCTAGGTCTTGGAGGCGGATGACCAGGACATACTGAACCCCATATTCCTACACACACCTTAAAGCCTTTTCCTTCCCAGAACTCTCCTCTCCTTCCTTTCCTTTAAAAAAACCCTCCACACAGCATCCCCAAAGATGACATAGGCCCTGAGGGAAATTATTTTCCTCAGTGCCTCCTGTGCGGAGCTCATGTAAAAGATACTACAATTTGATCAAATTTTATTTAAAATCATCTGCATAATTATTTTTTTAATTTAATAATACTACATCTGAATACCCAATTTAAACGATATTTTTTTAAAGAATATCCTTTTCTGACAAAGAAACAATTGTTTACGAAACATGTTGATAATTTTTACTATCCCCTCTGGCTAACTTGTTCGGTTTTCTTAACAACTTATATAGGTCTCAAAGAAATCGATTAAAAGAGAAAACACCAAAAAAATAATTAGGTAGATAGCGCGATTTTAATTATTTTAAGGAATAGCGCTTTTCACAGGTATACACGCAATATGAATACATGGTTTTTTCCATTAAAAAACACAAAATTACGACTTCAATATTGGATTGAATCACCCATATAATATTTTTTTTTTATTTGTGAAAGTTTTGAGTTTGTCTATTGGCAAAAAATAATAACAATAGTTTATTTACCTCAACGGCGCAAAACAAATATTTCATCTTAATATTTTGGACTATCTTGCAAAAGTTTTTTTTTTTCTAAAATAATTATACTCGCGTCATCAATGAAAGAGCAGATTATCATTTGTTTTATGTTTAACTTTAAATAAACGTAGGAATTTATCTAATATTGAAATGTTTATGAAAGTAAAAAAAGTGTTTGCTTGGGGTGCAATAAAAACCTGTACAGTTACAATAAGAATCCTCTAGTATGCACAGATGTAAAAAATTTAAATGGTTATAGATATCTATTAAGAAATTAATAATGTGCTCGTTCAAAAATCGCGTAAATTGAATTATTTTAGAAAAAAGCCTTTTTGCTTTCAATTTTTTTTTTACATATAAACACCCAATTCAGTTAAGAAAGTCACACAAATACAATACCTCTTGGTTAATCGAACCTCTTGGAAGATTTGACTTTTCATACGGACAAAATTATTTATTAACGTTTAAATGTCCACTTTTAAAGATCGCTATATTATTATTATGCTCAATATTATTAATTATTATCGTAAGCAAAAGGTACGCCAATTGGTTAAATACCGTTCATATTTTCCAGGTTAATCGTGTGATAAAGATGAAAATTAAGATATATGTACATATTTTTTAATAAATTAAGATGACACATAAAAATTAATGGTTACGAACAAATTATTGTGAACACACGAAATAAAATAAACAATAAATAAACAGTTTGCTGAGATTAATATAAAATTTATTGAAATTACAATAATATCATATAAAAATAAATATGTTATACGGAAATGTTATTTAATGTAAGTAAGAGATGTCAGTCGAACGCTTCGGGTTCTCCGGGTGTGAAGAAGGCTGGAGAGTTGACGTAGGTTTTCAACGATGACCTCATCATCGGACTCGTTATCAAATTATCCGGGTGGTATGCAATTGTCTTCGTGATCCGTCAGATCCTCGGAGTACGTACGGTTCCACCTTGGCCTCTCAGGATGGCAAGTGGTGATGTGAGAACTGTTAATTGTCTGGGTAGGCTCTGCAAATGGCGTTGAAAGACCCGGACTTAAACATTGCCGACGGAGTGATTTAAGGACCTAAATGACGGCGGCCCAATAACCATTTCTGCAAATATCAGTCTCCTCTTCTCTTGAGACTCGTTCCGATAGATGCTTTTGTATTTTCCCGTAGTCTGGTTACCAACAGGCAAGTTCTGAAGATCTCGAAGACTTCTCGTCTGGTTGCGGAAATTTTTATAATATTTTTTCATCGCATTTTGATTTGGGTAACTGTCGATAATCTGGCGGTGTAGGATCTCGTCTTGGACGTCGATTAAATCAGGCTCTACGGCCAGACGGGAAGGTGGAGATGAAAATATCGCAGGCTCGTCCTCATTGTCGGAATGATTTAAGGACCTTAGTGATGGTGGCCCGTTAATCATCTCTGCAAATATCTTTCTCCTCTTCTCTTGGGACACGTCTGGAACGATGCTGTCATATTTCCCAATTGGTCTTATCTCACTTCCTCCGACACGAATTTTTGGATGATCGGCATTGCTCCTCATCTGTTTCTGGTAGTTTATGTAGTATTCCGCGAGCGCTTTTGGGTTTGGGTAGCTGTCGAGGATTTGGCAGTGCAGGATCTCGTCTGGGATGTTGATTGAATGTGGTTTCCAATCCATGCTGAGACGAATATGGTTGTAATGCACCATACCCAGGTCGATGGCATGGTCCATGGTTGACGTTTTGACAGTATTAGACCTCGAAAACTGAATCACCATCAACGAGTTGATACAAATTATGATTATTTACTTTCACTTTCAATTTTCAATAAGAGTTTATCACTCCTTCAGAAAATATAATTAATTGAATATAAATATAATAATAGGAACTTCTAACTTTGATTCGGGATATCAACGTTATTCTCTGTTGTTTTCGATAGGAGATGTCAAGTAAGAATGATTATAGGTATTGGTAAATCAGAGCTTAAATAGCCAACAGAAGCCCCGCCCCCACCCTAGCCCATCCCGCTCCCTAAAGCAGTTGCGACCCTAGCGGCCAGAAGTGGAACTAATTAAGGGATAATGACAATGGTTATTGTTTTCACACAATGGAGCGTAAAGTTTATTTTAATATACTTTATGTTGGTAGTTATATTAGTAATCGGGTCGGATTATTTATTTTTTATATGTTTTGATGTATGTACTTAAATATATGATGTACTTACATTGTACATTCAGTAATTTAATTAAAAATACTTACGTGTGTTTTGAAATAAAAAAACCTCCACGGTTAAAGTCCTTAATTTCTTTCTTTTTTATGAGTTTTAGCAGAGCTCCTTCTACCTAATCAAACTCGAAAATTTAAGTAACTAAATAAGAAGTAAAATTTTCCCCTTCAAAAAAAGTATTGTCCCGTGAGATGGAACGAGAAGCGATGAGAAAATGCGATATTTTAATAATTTAAGTAAAGTATTAAATGTTTATTTGTTTGTTTTTCATATAAATTCAAAAAGACTGTTTGAGATCGAAATAGACTGATTAAAGTAGGTACTAATTGCAAACTTTAAAAGTTTGTACATGTAGAGTGGAGGAACAGAGAAGGTTATATCAGGAGAATATATGACTTGAATAGATGGATATGTCGGGGGTGCCCGAGGATTGTAGATACTATCAGTATCGCCCTGGTAAAATAACAACACACAGAAATATTTGAATGCTTTTTGACCTGATCTAAATATTCAGGTACTTCCCTACTCTTCCCTTTCCGTCTTCTTCTCCTCACAGACCCTTCAGCCTCACAACTTGCACACCAACTGATGTGCGTTTTTTCAAAACTCAAAAAATTCTTTAACCGGTTTCCGTACTTGTGGCTTTTTGATGATAAACTGTAAATGGAAATTTGTGTTCATTTAGGTTCACTTAATTTTTTTTTATTTAATTTAATTTTCACGACGTTCGAATTCTGTCTTTATTTATTTAGAAATAAATACCTTTGTTTATGACATGGATACCTACTCCATTTTTTAATACAGCTGCTAATTGCATACTTACTTTCAACCCAATCAATTGAATTTATTTGTGACTAGTTTTGACCCATTTCTTGGAAAAAGCTATTAGAGAACATTAATTGTGGATATGTCAATCACCTGGACGATAAATTAATACCGGCTCTTTTGTGACTCATAGTAATAATTATAAACTACTTGCTGAAATCCCGGCGAGGCCCGGACTTTTCGAAATCAAATCATAGACAGTGACCTTGCTTTGCAGTTCAGTTCAGTCTCAGCCTTCAAGCTGTAAACACGCTATTAAATCGCTCCGCGTTTTTCCACCTTTAAAAATACAAAAAGTGAAGTTTTCAAAAAATTTTTTGTGTTAGTTTGTGTAGTTTTGGCAGGGCTATACGCCTGTGCTACTATTTTTTATAAGTTTTGTGTACTTGCAACAATAACAGTGAAATAGTGACAAAAACTTCTTTTTCTTTTTTTTACGGGCGATCCCGCTAGATCCCCCGTAATTCAGCATCGCCATCGGGTGCGGACTAATTAAACATACGTGCGCTAAAAAATTCGTTTTGGAATAGGACCAACTATACGTCTTTTTTTTGACAAATCATCATTTTTGTGTATTCTTGTGCATCATATAGTTTAGTCAGTGTTTAGTGGATAGAGACCAATACCACTCGACGCGGAATAATTTTCCGCGTCGTTTGATACTACACTTGTCGTGATCAGCGCTGTGGAAGTGTACTAAAATACGTCAAATACGAAAAACACGTGGTGTTTTTTACACATTTTTGTTATTCACACATTTTCAAAACGGTGACCATATCGACTTGTTTGAACTTGGTCGGCTGGTGTCGTGTGCACAATCTCATCGTACGAGTCGCATCGCTTTGTTTGATACGTCACAGTCGGTGACGTCATCGGTGACGTCATCGTCTCTTACTAATTTGTTTAAGTGAGAGGTGTCCCACAGGGACCGGTATCGGCCCCTGTCTGTCCGTAACTTTTTTATAGTTGACTTTAAACACTTTTTGTGACCAGTTTTGACAACTTATTTTCCCCATTTTTTTCCCCATTTTTGGGGAAAATTTTGATTTTTGAGGGATTTTCCCTCGAATTTCCCACAAATCTAGGGAAAATTTTCTGAGGATGCCATCCGACGGAGGTTCGTCGGGCGAGTCCATTGGTGGTAGTGCCACCTCTGGCCGACCACACCATGAGACTCTATCGGATCTTGAATCTCAGTTGGAGAAGCTCATGAGGGAGAAGGACCGAATTAAACGTCGGGAGAAGAAAAAGGGGAAGAAACCCATACTTTTTGGCCCTGCAGAGGTAGTGGATGCCCCCCAACCCGATCCGGAAGAGTCCGATATGGACACGATCCCCCCCCCTGTTCTTCCACCCGGTACCCCGATGGCTGGAACGAGTGGTGTTTCCTCAATTATGGCGATCCCTGCGATTTCGCCTAATATGAGTACACGCAAGAGGGCGAGAGAAAGTGACTCTCCCAGCGCTCAGCAGTGGAAAGTCATCCCGGCGATGACCCGGTGTCATAAGATTCGTTCTATTATTACCGATTCTTCGAACAAACTTAACAAGAATGACAAGAGTCAACTAAACGAGCTACTGGACGAGTTAATGTCTGACATTACTCACTTAATGCTGGATATTAACACGGCTACGACAAGGAGCGCTACAATCGAGGAAATGATGGCGGAACAACAACATATGATCAAAAAGATTGACTCTATTGTCAAATCGCGACCGTCGGCTTCGGTACCTCTACCTACCGTACCATCCATGCCGTCTTATGCTATGATGGCCTCCTCTGCCCCTAGTTCGAAGTCACTTATTGTCAATGGATTCGAGCGTCCAGTGCCCCCTAAACCGCTCACAGTCCTCATCTACCCTGAGAAGCCTGAGGGAATGACCTCCGAGCAGACGCAGAAGAACCTGGAAAAGACTATAAATCCCCGCACGGATGGTTTTCAAGTTGTGCGTCTGCGAAAAATTAGAGGTGCAGGAATGGCGTTACAAGCCAAAGACAAGACTGATCTGGCTAATATAAAAAAAAACGAGGCCAAACTGGCTGCCAGTGGACTCAAAATAGTCAGCCCCCTGGGTAGGCTTCCCAAGATTGTTATCTACAACATGCCAAGAGGGGAGCCAGCTGCGGACCAGGATCTCTTCAAGGAAGTTTTTACCACCAACCTCGAGGGCAAGTGCGAACTATCTCTGGAGGACCATCTTCGCACCATGCGTAGGGTTTCGCTCTTCGGTAGGCGTGACACGCACACCATGAATATGGTTGTGACGTGTCATCCTAACGCCAGGCGAGTCTTAATAGACAGCGGGTTGTGTTTTCTTGGTTGGACGGCCTGCCGGACCCGCGACTTCACAGGAGCCACAAGGTGCTTCAAATGCCATCAATATGGCCATATCTCCAAAT
Organism: Limnephilus rhombicus; assembly: GCA_929108145.2. Taxonomy (NCBI): domain Eukaryota; kingdom Metazoa; phylum Arthropoda; class Insecta; order Trichoptera; family Limnephilidae; genus Limnephilus; species Limnephilus rhombicus. The sequence goes on along the minus strand of OV815277.1, from coordinate 8,246,497 downwards.
CCTGCTCACAGGAAAAGGTGACTTGTCGCCACTGCGCCGCTTTGGGACATGATATTGAGGATTGCCCCAAGAAGACACAACCTGCTGTCTGTGCCACGTGCACTAGATTCAAGAAGCCGGCGGATCACGCTACCGGAGACAGGATGTGTCCTGCTCACATTGCAGCCATAGAGGTCCAAATAAGAATGACTGATTATGGATCGAGCTAATTTTCTCTCCATTGGTCAGATTAACTTGCAGCGTTCCCGGGGATTAGTGCATATTTAGTTAACCAGGTGTACTAACTCCTGTTATACCACGGACTCTGATTTGAACTTTCTTGTACTCTCTTGCTGGTTTTTGTAAATATGTATTTACACCTGTTTTTTTTTTTTTTTTTTTTTTTTTTTTTTTTTTTTTTTTTTTTTTTTTTTTTTTTTTTTTTTTTTTTTTTTTTTTTTTTGCCTTACAGTACTCTTTCTTTTGTGTTTGCTATTGCAATTTTTTTTTTTGTTTTGTGGTTTTCTTTCTGTACAGTTTCTTCTTTTATACACCACCTTATATATAATCATCATATTGTTTGTTGTATTTTATTGCTGGGCCCTGTTCATTTGTATATATACATGTTTTTTTTTTTTTTGCTTTACAGTACTTTTCCTGTTTTCGTGTTCTACTTGTTTTTATACCTTTTCTTTTGTACCTCGTTTTTATACCTTTTTCTTTTCTCTTTTAGTGCGAGTAGCTAGGTCGCTACAATTCTGTTTCTTTTATATATCTGTTATTCCATAATGATTGGAGCTTTTACACTTATTTCATATTTTCTACTTTCCTGTTATGTATAATTTTAGGTGAGCATTATTTGGCTGATACTGAACTCCTTTGTCTGTTCGGTAATGTCCTCTTCCCCATTAAAGGGGTTGGACTTTGGGCCTTGTCCCTACTCATCTTTTTCTGGCGGATATGCCGTTCTTTTTTTTCTTATATTGTTCTGTCTACCCGGACGCCCGCGCCACCCCCCTGGACATGTTGGGGTTGGGAGGTCGGCTGATCGTCACCCAGAGACTGTCCGTCCTGCCTCCGGATACCCGACGCTTTTCTACCTAGGGTCTTCTCGATAGTCCAATCACGTCTTCTAGGCACCACCGGCTATCTGGCTTAGGGACGACTTCTTCGGTGGATGTGGCGTCGATCTAACAACCATCACCATTCTCTAGGGGACTGCCGGGCGCCTGGCGGCTAGTCACCATATTATTTTCAGGTTGTCGGTAATAATACCTGTACCACAATTTATACCTGTTTACTACTTTTCTCTTATTTCTTACAGTGATTTATACTTCTGATGCCTGCAGAACTGGAGTGTGTGGTCTCCCCTCCGCTGTTGCAATCACATGATCCCATGATGGTTGCTTCACTACACAAATTTTTGTTTTTCTTCTTATTTCTTTAGCTTTAGTCTACTAACACCTGTAGTTTTTATTTTTGACCATAGCAGCTCAGACTGCAGGCGATCCTACATTTCCGCCACCTAACAAAGTATGTAGGGACATTGAAGGTCTAGATTCGTTCATTAAATAGTAGAGCCGTTCATTAAAAAAATTAGATTCTTGCGAGAGCTCCGAAGGGGCGACCATAAGTCGCCTATACCGGGGCGGGACAGTGGTGGGTACTTCAATGACCTTGCTTTGCATACACCTAAATCAAATCCACACCGCCCGTTTGCCAGCCCGCTCGTCCACCACATAAAAAATTCTCTTCTATATATTCGTTTACACACTTTAGGTAATGAATTTGCTCATATCGATCATGCCGAAAGTCTGTCATCATACAAAAGATGCATTAGACAAAATTTATCTGCTAGTACTACATAACAAATAATAAGTATAATCATGTAATCATAATATTATGTCCTACCAGTATGCACTCTAATACCTATGGCTTAGAAACATATCATAGGTACATATTTTTCATATCGCTTTGTATACTCCGTAATACCTTCCTTTTATTTATTATATATTTTTTTTTTAATTTTGGTTATCTTCAATATTTGGCTCCTAAGAGCATTTCTTACTGTTTACTTGTCATACTTTTTTTTATATTTATAACTTTTGTACTTTATATTATTTACAAAGGTAACTTATAGTTTATATTATTTCCTGCCTTTCAACTTTTTATCTTAACTTTTTACTTTTACATTATACTTTATATTTTATAGTTTACACTTTTACTTTATACTTTCATTTTATACATCATAATTCTATTTACTACTCATTACCTTAACTCCTTTCTTTTACCCTTTGTTTTTATATTTAGCTTTACATTTATATGTCACTTTCTTATGTTATTGTATTATAATATATATAAATATAATTATGTCAATGGCACATGTTGTTCCGTGTGTTTTGAAATAAATAAATAAATAAATATTTCAAATAATTTACAAAAAACCATGACAAATTATATGCCTAAACCTTTTTATATTGGTGGTAACCGCATGAAAATCCGTTCAGTAGTTTTTGAGATTATCGCGAACAGACAGACTTTAATTTATAATATGTAGAGATTAATGACATATTATATTGGTAACGCTAAAGATGTGCATGTAAGTGTAACCTGCTAAAGTTTTTGAAAAATTAAAATAATGGTTTAAAAATAATGATTTGGTCTAGCACATACGAGGATGTTAAACAAATACAGTTTGTAAGATTCGTGAAGAAATCAAGAAATGATATTATTGTTCCAATTGTGTTATTTGCTTTTACATTATAATGAAAAGAAAAATATCTTAAATGTATTTTTTTTTCCATCTTGATACTTTTTATAATCATTTCGATCTTAACATTACATAATGAATTCACTCCAATAATACCTATATTAATTTCGTGGGCAATACCAATTAGTAAATAGGTCACTAACGACCACCTGTACATTTCTTTTAACCCCACCTTTGTTAATATATTTATTAATGGGCAAGTTTTTGTATTTTCCTCAAATCTAATGAGAATTCATGCGTGATTTTCATTATCGTGTTCATTTCAGATATTTTTATTGAATGTGTATTCGGAGGGGTTCACCATTAATATATGGTATGTACTTACTCTAATTAGTTGAATAATTGTAATTCAACCTTAAGTGTTATATAATGTTTATAACATTCAACCAAACAATGTTAAAATTACATACTCCTTGCTAATTTGAGTAACCCATTTCTAAAAATGTTAAACTCAGAAGGTAATTTCTAATTCTATTATGACGGATTTTTCACTAATAACGGGTTTAGGGCATTTGCAATTTCTAATTACACCTGCAGTAATATTCTTATCCCGTTTTAAAACCATTAAGCTGGTATTGTAGCCAATCATTTTTTTTTTCATTATCACAATACATGTTTAAACATAATTTTTTAAGTCCCCTGAACTAAGCAATTTGACAATTAAAGAATAAACCTCTCTAGGGTTTGGTCTTAATAAAGTTGAAAAATTTTTTTAAATAAAAATTATTTTCTCTTCAGGTAGTAGTTAGTTATAGTAAATTCGGGTTCTAGTGATTAGAGTTGAACAGTCGCAATATAAATGTATATATCTAAAAAACATAAAATATTCCAGTCAATTAAATGAAAACATATTCATACAGTTATAATTTTTTGCTTTATTCAAATAATTTATCCGTACAAATGAATAACACTAACGATTAGATTTCATCAAAGTGAAAAGAAAGTAACAACATTAAGTATGCATGAAAATAACTTTTATATATATATATAGCGGGATGTATATATATATATATATATATATATATATATGTGAAATTTGTTTTTAATTTTTAAATAAAAAAGTTAAATGACTTCCCGTGGTAAAAAGACGAAGTCTTCTTATATGACCCAAATCGAGATTTAACGGAAGACGTAATTTATCTAAAGCTTGAATTTTTTTTTAATTGCGGTGGGTATAATTGCAAAACAATTTTAAATTTCAATCAATAAATTAACATCAATGAAAGCCAGGTCTTGATCAGATTTCGACAAATAACAAACATCAGAGACCCATCAAAGGGTATCGGCTGTTTGCCACATCAAACGTCAAAATTAGTTTAAATAACATTTTTTGGCTCCGTGGTGATTTCAAGTGAGTGCTCGCAAATTTATCTATCGGCTTGTTCAAACTCAACAGGATCAACAAATTCAACAGATCGCCAATGCTACTCGTGTTATTGTGGAGTTTTTTCAATTGCTGTACGGCGAAGATCTTATTTAACAGAATCTCATCTTGGGGGTTGATTGCACGTGGTTCCCAAATCTCACCCTGTTTTTCGGAAATGTTGTTCTTATCGGCGGCGTTTGATTTTGCTTCATTTTCCTTGGATGTTCTTAGTTCCTTCCCAGGGACGTGAGATATGTCTTCATGATCCGTTGAATCTTTGCGCCCGTGTTGTTAATTCTTGCCCTTTCCGGATGTTTCGTCAGGAAGACTTCTAAAGCTTCGCAGAGGGTTTCGTAAAAACTCTCAGTAGGATCTGAAGGTGGCGATGGTCCATGGTGATAGTGAAGTTTAGCGGTATAATTGTCAATGACGGAATGATTCAAGGACCTAACTGACGGTGGCCTATTAACCAAATCTGCAAATACCCTCCTCCTTTTCTCTTGTAACACGTTTGGATGAAAGCTGTTGTGATATTTCCCCATCGGCCTTCTCCGACTCTCCAGGATTCGGATGTTTTGACGAATGGCAATGCTCCTCTTCTAGCTTTCATAGTTCTGATAGTACACATTGAGAGCATTTTTATTTGGGCAGCTTTCAAGGATTTACAGAACCTTGTCTTGGATGTCGATTGCACGAGGTTCCCATTCCATACTGAAGCGAGCCCAGTAAAGGTGGGAGCACAGCATGCCGAGGCTAATGTTCATTCCGGGGTGAAGTTTTTCGACGGAAGATCACCAATGAAAATCATAAACGATTTCATACAATATTATGAATAACAACTGTCACTTTCACTATGAGATAATGACTATTTTGACAACGTGTTTTTAATAATTATTATAGCTCTTGGAGTGTGATAAACTTATAGCGAAAATAAAACTTTTTGTTCAGTGGAACAACGATAGTTAAATTATTAACTACTGTTCTTTCAATGTGAAATATACAGGTAAGAATGAAATTAAAATAGACAAGTGTGTGCTTATATAGGCAAGAAAAGTTTCAACCCCACCCCAGACCTTTCCCCCTCCCGAATCTAGAATAGACCCTAGCGGCTAGAAATGGAATTAAAGGCATAAGTAAAATTTAAAGGCATTATTATAAGTTGTTTATACAAAGTTGCATTGTTTCATTTTATTTAAAATTTAAAGGCTTCAGTTTATAAAAGCTGAAACGAAAAAATGCTTTGAACGAAAACTAGAAAAATACAAAGGTATCTAAGTGTCGCAACGGGCTCCTAGGGTCGTTTCCTAGCTGCGACCAGGATCTAACTTTTTCTCTGTGTCTTGTTTTGTTTCGTGTATATATTAGTATTTTTTTACATTAACTCCACCCAGGAGGCCCCGAGGAAAATAATGTATTGTATCATCTGTGATGCAGTGTGGAGGATCTTTTTGAGGTGAGGAAGGAGTAAACATTGGTCTTTAAGATAACCACTTTGTAGGAAGGAGGAAACACAGAGACCGGAAAATCGTTCCACAGCCGAGCTGCATGAACTCAAGAACGAGTCGAAGAAGCGACCCGTTCTATCCGTTCCCGACTATGCACCGGTGCCGAGGGGAAAAATTACGCTAGTTCCTCGGAGCATCTTCCATTGACATATCGGTAGAACAAAGACAGCATTTTCATACGACGCCTGTGCTCTAAAGATTGCAACCCGTTTGTTAAGATGGGAGAACCTATCAAACGTAACGCCCCTTTCTGCGCAGAGTCGAGGGTTTTTTTAGATATTTGGATCTCCAGACCAGAGGTTGCTGCCAAATTCAACCGTGGAGCGCACTTGCGATTTGTACAGGTGTACTATTAAAGTAACTGATGCGTGCCCTGTACATTACGCCCAATTTTTCTGAGGCTAATTTAACTTAGTATTATCTTCTTCTTCAGTGATAGGTACATTACATTGATTTACATTCATACATTACATAAAATTTAAATAACATCAAAAGTTAATCAAATTTTATTCCCGCTTTTACGTTCAATTTAATATATATTAATGACTCAAGAGAATCGTACCGTACTCAAAGAAGTGCACTATTACGGTGATATATTTCGTATCGTAGATATAGTAAAAAAATAAACCTAAATGCCAGAATCAGAATTCGTAATGTATCAATTTATATTTTATTCAATGTTAATAAAAATCTACATTCATAAAAATATAAATTTTTTTTCAGTGTAAGTTAGATATTTTTAAAACCTTTTCATAAATACAGAGAATTAAATGTATGTAATATAATAGCGTAAATAGCTGTGTTGGTCTTTTTTTTTTTTTTACATGAGCTCCACACAGGAGGCAATGAGGAAAATAATTTCCCTCAGGGCCTATGTCATCTTTGAGGATGCTGTGTGGAGGGTTTTTTTAAGGAAGGGAAGGAGAGGAGAGTTCTGGGAAGGAAAGGGGTTTAAGGGGTGGGTAGGAATCTAGGGTTCAGTGTGTCCTCGTCATCCGCCTCCAAGACCTGGACAAACCTCACCCCATAAACCCGGGCACCTCTGCTAAATCACCAAACATAGCGAACCACTTGTGGTGACCTATGGCAGAGGTGTTGGTTATCCAATAAAGGTTCCCGGGGCGGCGGTACCCATCCCCGCCCCCCAAGTTATACGATTTGCCGAACAATTTTATTTTGATCAAGCCATTATAAAAAGAATCAACAAAATCAGTCTCATTCCTAAGCCTTGCGGTAACCCAGGAGTGCTTCAAATAAATTATGGTAGGATTACCCTTGATATTTTCAGTTACATTGAGGGCAAAAGCAATACAGTAATACGAAAATGTAGGTACTGTTGATGAACGCAAGAAATTATACATATATATAAAGTTTCTTTGCAATCTGAATAAAGTCAACGAATTTCTTAATCCATTTCGTTTCCAGAAAAGCCTCAAAATTTGGCTTACTCACTCACAATAAAATCTACCGTTAATTATGATTACACCTTAGGTATGCTCAATTTTTAGTGTTTCCTGAAATTTATCGTCAGTAATTTGATGTTCTTTTAAAACGAATTTATTGTATTTATATTCGGAGAAGCTATTACCATTAAAATTCATATTACCCCATTGGAGACACCAACTGCGTATTGAATAATGGTTGCTTCACCTTAATTGTTTTTTAATGTATGTTTAGACAGAAGCTCCTTATAAATGGTTATTTTCAGTCAATTCTGTTGTAATAATTCTACAATGACTAAGAGCGGACCTTCTATTGTTTTTAAACTTAGATTGAATTTGAGTATTTGATATTCCTACCAACATTTTAAACCCCAGACCAAATTTATAAATGGTATTTAAAAATTCATTGAGCTAAGCTGTTATTGCACTTTGCCTACAAGTAATAACGCAAAAAATGTATTTCTGGCGAGTGATTGAAATTCCATTATTGTATTTTTTGTGAATGAATGCGAAAAGAAAATTCCAAGACACACATTCACTATACGGCGGTCTACCCTCTCTGCCTTCCTTAAGGAACACGGGGTATGTTTAGTTTGTAATTTAGCTATTTGATTATAGTCATCGTAATTTAAAAATAATTCTGCCGGGGCAAGTCGGACTATTGCAATAATTGGGGAATGGTGAGGGGACGCGGGGGGAGGTAAAGATTTTGTGAAGAGGAAGATCGGGAAGTCAAAATAAAATGCGTGAATACTCAAGAGTCCCAAATACTCCTCCCTGCTACCGGCAGCCAGGGAGACTATGACATCCCCAATTGGAGAATGCTGTAAGGCTGAAGGCAGTGTGGTAAGGTAAAGGCGATAGGGAAGAGAAAGCTGGTGAAGTATGGAAGTACCTATCTGGCTATTCGCATCTTATCAACGAATGCTTAAACCATTTCAAACTATACACAGCATCTTCAATGATGACATAGGCAAGACGGAAATTATTTTATTTGTCCCTTCTGTTTGGAGTTAATGTAAAAAAGCAACTTTTTAGTACTTATGCTGGTCCTAAACGTGCCGCAAAAATACGTTAGCGTTATTTTAAATTGAATAATTGCGAAACCACACTAATGTATTAAATATTTTTTACTTGCGTACGGCGAGATTTGAACCACGACACTCAGATTACTAGTAGAGAACCTGAGTCTACAATTTGATCAAATTTAATTTCAAATTATTAATCGTATTTTTTTCAAAACTATGGATATTTTCAATGATATGGTTAGCGAACTCAGAAAAAATATCACTATTACGACACCTTAAATGTTCTTCGATTCTGATTTCAAAATTACGAGTTGTTTTTCCAATATAAAATGAGGGACAGTTATTACATTTGAGTTTATATATTCCGTATTTAGTCAATTTATGGTCTTTATCTTTAGCGTTTCCCAAAAAATTACCGATATTATTTCTTGTATAAAAAGTTGGTTTGATATTAGAAGAGAGATTTTCGCAACATTGAACAAAAAAAATATTTAAAAATAAATAAATATTACAAATATTTTTTTTTCTCCCTGCAGGTCCTTTCCCGTACGTCCCAGTTCCCTTCCACCTTCCCCGTTCCCTTCCACTGACCCCGTTCCCTTTCGCCTTCCCCCTCCCTTGTCTCTTCCCTCTCCGCGAACCCCACCTCCCCCGTTCCCCTTCCTCCTGCATTTCCTCCCTGCTGCTAAAATATATGTAATACACACTTTTTCATTTATTCCAATTTCACAACGCCAGAGCTTATCATTATAACATATGGCCTATATGTTATTGTGATGTATGAGCCATATTATTGTAAAGTTTCATTAAAATTCATTAAGTAGTTATTGCGTGAAAGAGTAACAAACACACATACATCCATACAAACTTTCGCGTTTATAATATTATTTAGATTATATCATAATGTGAAATTTTTCGTGCATATTTTATCTACTTAACCTAAAATCAAATTACAACCTTTCGTAGATGTCTGACTAATCAACTGAATGATGGTATTTCATTGCATCATCAAATTTACTAACAACAATGACCAAAACCAGTGGGATTCCACGCATTTCAATACAAAATCAGTTATTTTCATCGATATCGTAAACAAAACTCATTTCATTCATGGATGATGTATAATATTTTTTGGCAAGGAAGAAATCGTTAAAAAATGGAATTAGTATGATGTATAATTATTCACAATTGCATATTCATGATTTTTTTAAATACTAAACGATAAAAATATAATAAACGAATATAAAAGAGACGTATGTATAAAGCAATGTATAAACGTGATATGTGCCAAGCAAAGGGTATGTACCAAGACAGAATGATGTGGCGGACCATCCCATCTGCCTGCCACTGCGACATTACGGTTAGTTAGTAATTGAAAAAAGTTTTGATTTTCCGTGCATGCTATGTAAATGCTAGACCAAATTAGTATTTTTGAACTGTTATTTTAATTTTACAAAAGAGGGCAGCAAGTTTACCTACACGGACATAAAATGAACTCAAAAATATAAATTATAAAATAAAATAAAATAAACTCACACACAGATAGCCTGAAAAATGAGTCATTAATAGTTTATAATAACTATAATGAGTCACCAACAGCGGGCACAAAGTTATCTGTCAGGTGATTAACATTTCCACCCTTAAGGTTCACTTATCGATATTTCCAAGAAATCGGTTGAAACCAAATATTGTCAAATTATATATTATGAAACCAATTATTGTGATGGAATTAAAATTGTCCTCAAATGATCTTTCCCGAAAAATTAAAAATATCACTTGCGAAGTGAGTTATATTAAAAAAAATTGAGTTTGCTTTAAATCAAATACATTTCTGAGATTTGATGGAATTAAAATTGTCCTCAAATGATCTTTCCCGAAAAATTAAAAATATCACTTGCGAAGTGAGTTATATTAAAAAAAAAATGAGTTTGCTTTAAATCAAATACATTTCTGAGATTATAGATGTTTATAAAAAGCTTTTTTGTTCAGCTGTTGCAAATGGATTGTAGGCTGTTTTATATCAACTTTGATTAGTTCCTTTCGCGGTGCAATTGACAGTTGGTTTCAGAAATGGTGTACCTACATCGTAAAGGAAGGTATTTGCTTCTTACAAAAAAGAAAGGGATCGGTCCTCATGGAAATTAAATAAAATAAATAATTATAAGTTCAATTTAAATAAAAAATTTGATTTACAGTTTAAGGCCAATATAGTCTCATGTACGGAAAACGTGAAACTGAGGAAAGTATTTGTTGAGTTTTTAAAACGCTCGTCAATTGAAGTAGGTTGTGAGGCTGGTGGGAGTGGTAAGGGAAGAAGACGAGCAGAGGAGGTTGGGAAGTACCTGGCTAGTTAGATCTGGTCACCAAACATTACTAAAGCCATTTCAAGCAACGTTTCCGTCATCACGTGCAGATTTTAATAGGTGTTCTCCCGTGTTTTTAAACACTGTCTGCGAAGCCTTGGACGACTTCCTGTGGAAATATCCCGAGAGACCAAGATTTGTCAGCATCGAAACCGATAAAGACGAAGCATGTGACTCCGAGTTTGAACTCCGAGAATTCGAAGAAAACGAGGCAAAAAGCAAATACCGATACCGAAAACAAGATAACGAGAAAATTCCAAAGTATTCATCCGAACGCGTCACGAGAGAAGACGAGGAGGATATTCCGGAGATATTTGAAGAGCCGCCGTCATTGAAGTCGTTAAATCATCCTATCGCCAATTTTGAGAGTCTGAGCCTTGCATCACCACCTGCAGAGCATATCCAAGTACGCGGAGAAGATGACCTTAAAATATTCGAGGAGGAAGGCAATGCAGATCTGAACAACACGGAGAACAAATACATGGGGCCCGCCTGGTTAGGATTTGCCGCATGATCCAAGAAAATAACGAGGCGTTACAACGCGACATAATCCGCTGCGAGAGGATGCAGAGACTTGTCGATCTCCTGAACGCGGCGATTGAGACGAGGAAAAAGTTGTTGAGAGTTAGTTCTTCTGGGTTGAAAAGTGGGAAGCTCTTCTAAGCTTCTGACAATTCTTCGACCCGACTACAGTCTTAGTTCTCAGTTCCATGTTCAATTAGTATTTCTTACTAATTCTAAGATTTTATTTTATTTACAGTTTAATTAAAATTTATAGTAGGCATTACTCGAAAGATTCCTCTAGTTCCATTTAAAATATTTTTTTTATAATGAAGTGTCATGATTGTCGGTTTGAAATACCTACCGTATAATCTGCATGTTGTCCATTATGTTTAATTTTATGTGTATACTAATGTTATGCTTACCTACTCGTCACATAAATTGAATAAATTTATTACTACAATACATATTTTCATTTTATTATCTTGTTTTTTGCATCTAAACATGAACCTACATTCTTACAAAATTTCACACCAAATACCTTGTTGAAGTGTTCGTTCCAAAAAGCTCTTGATCGATACAGAATTACCTACCTGTATGGATGGAAACGAAAGTTAAACTCAGGTAAACGCCATCGGATTTAAAGTACTGCATGTAGAGTCTCTGCAAATCAGATCTTTAGTAGCAAAACCACCAGCCGAATGATTGTAATTCCCTTTGTCGGGCGTCGGAATAGTAATAATTCAGTTGGGGCTTCTGCAAGCAGTGCTCTAAATCAGATGGTGAGTAAGGGAAATTTAGATTTGATACAGGTATCTAATAATAACTAAATGAGTACTTTGTTAGTTCCTGGACTGGTGGGTTAATAATTAATACACCCAATTGCTTAAATATTAACATACATAAAATCCTTTATTATTAGTTGTTCCATTAAAAATCGATGAAATATTTAATTTACACCTTCAACAACATAAACAATTAACTTTAACAATCATTAAAATGTGATCTTTACATAAAAATAAAAATGAGTTTTCTAATTGCGAGATATAGGAATAATAATATAGAGTTTATAATACGTGATTTCAGGTAGTCATCGAGTTTTATTAAATACTTACAGTTATGTGATTTTGTTTAACCTGTGCGATGTCTTTTTTGGCCTTTTACAAATATTTAAATCGCTTTTTGGGGAGTTAGGCTATATCTCCTTCCGTTTTCTTTTGGTTTATGATTATGTTTGATAGTATCATTGTGAATTTCAGAGTCTTATTATTTCATATCTAATTACTTTACAATGATTCTGAATGACTTTATTAAGATATCTAATATTTCTATCACCATTTTGGGTCGTTTATTGGATGGTGTTTAAAATTTTTGGAGCATACTTTGCGATTTTTTTTCTATCGAGTGAATTTCATATAATTTGCGTTTCGGCGTGAGCAGCATCTAGACATTATCTTCAAAAATAACCTATATTTTTAAAGAGCTTAAAAACTTCAAATGTTTAAGGGAGGTATGTAAGAAATCGGTAGAAATGCGGGTAGCGGCGTCTTAAATAGGTTAAGTTAGCTTTGGGTTACCGGCTATTATTTTTATAGATTTTTATGACCTTTCTGAGGTGTTTCTGAGTTGGTTTCATTCTGAGATGGCATGGAACCGTTAATGGCGGCAAAAAGTTTTATTCTCTTACTACTTGAATTCACCTATTTGAAACACCTCTCCGTATGGCCTTATTCAAAACTAAGAAATTTGTGTGCAAGTCAAAATAACATTTTTTAACGGAAAAGCTATTTTAACTTTTTAGCGGAATTTTTTAACAAATTATGAACCATTTTTGAAAAAAAAATTGAGTTTCTGACACTTTTGTAAACAATGCAGTTTGATTTATTCCCCTTTTCATTTTTTTATTCATCAATATTACACCAATGAATATATTTCAAATAATGGGTATTATGAGAGGCATTCGATAATAAATCAAACTCTAACAATTTCCTTTAACTCTGGGAAAATAACGATATATACGTTAATAATAAAGAACTTTTAATATAATAAATATGAAATCTAACCTGAATATAAATTGTAAAATGTATTCCCAACAAATGGTTCAGTAAGAAATGCGTTTTATAATAATGAATATCCGCAAGATGAACATTTGGCTTTATGAATGTATGTATGGACTAAAAGATTTCAATTTATGATTATTTCAAATCCATCTCATAAAATTGTTAAAAAATTACATAAATAATAAACATTTTAATGTGCAATTTTTTCATTTCCTGGTTTTTTGATGATTTTAGGGATTTTTTAGAACAGATTTTTAACTAAGTAGTTAATATTTCTATTTTTGAAACTGACAATTCATGGTGGTATTCCATTATAATATACTAGCTTTTGCCCCCGGCTTCGCTCGCATGGTATTAGGGGGGTACCCACAGTGCCTCCTCCACCTTCCCTATCACCACTTCAATCCCTCCCCTCCTCCTTTCCCCGCCCCCTCTCGCCCCTCTCCCCCCACATATTCCCCCTCACCCCTCACCCTCCGCCTCCACCTTCCGCCGCGGATGTGAAAACATTACTAATTAAAAAATTGTTCATTGAAAAAATACACTTGGTTTACACGGCCTGAGAGGGTAGTTTATCTCTGTTTTAGTAATGATATCCTAACGAAATTTGAAAATTTTCCAAAGTATTTTGAATGTTCTATATAATTCTTATTTTTGAAGGTGTCGTAAAAACAAATACCATTTATGAAAACTAGATAAAATTACCTTTTAGATTTGTGTATTTAAAATACACTTTAATTTTCAAAAACTGCCATATTTTAAGATCCAAACTCGGAAAAAAATGGAAAAAAATTTCTTACCCAAACATTTTTGACCAAAATATAGAGAAATTAAAAAAAATCAAAATTTCAAAAACACAGTCCTTTTATGTAACAAATTTGGAAGGAAACTATCACCTCACTTTTTCCTTGTGCATACAATAAAAAAATTATAAAAAATTTCAAAGTTTTTTTTATTGCCAAAAAAATAACTTGGAAATAATAACGGCATTTCAAACTGATTTCTTGCATCTCTAAAGACGTTACTTTCTTTGATAGGTTTACGAACACATGTATTAGATATTAATATTATAAAAAAATATCACTTTTAAGAAATTCTCTTAAAATAAAGATCTTAAAATGTAAATTTTATCTTTTAAGTAACCTATAAAAAACAATATTCTGACAGTTCAACTTTGAAAGTACGGCGTTTGTACAATAACTTGATTAAACTGATGTAAACCACACAAATAACATGGTAAATATATCAATTATGTGAACAGAAGAGTAAATTCGTCACTACAATAGAAATTATTAAGTAAAATCACAACATTTAGGCACTAACAAAATTTTTTGACATCCCGCCATAAAAACACACCGGGCTGTCTTCATCGCGGGCCGTTGAGAATTAATGTATAGGCGCGCCAATAATGCCCCTGGCGGAGAAAAATTAAAACAACATTCTTTCCTAGTAAATTAAAACCATATACAATGTTGTCAGATCTTCAATGCATTTTAACAGTGTGACCACGTAGGAAAGGTTATTGGTAATGAAACGTGTTTTAGTGTATACTGGGTTTATTTATGTTATTGTAATAACACGGGTTATTGGGCGTGCTGTGGTTTTTTTTAGTAAGGCTGTAGATATATTACAAAACTGTTGCTGTCACTGTCGCTCTTACTCCTCCGAAATGCTGAGCGAAGACGACAATTGCACCTCAGGCTGATAATAAATCATCAAAATCGAGGTTTTGCATGCCCCATTTTCTTCTTCGCAAACTGGACCTATTTTAAAGATTTATTTACTAATTGTATTAGAAGAAAGTACTCTACGTTTGTACTTTTGCTTTTTTATAAAAAAGATTGTCTAGTTTGTATACTGAACTTCTGTTGGTGGCGTTCGAACCAAGCAATGCGCAAACAGGTGCTAACTCCTATAAGAAGTAAAAAAAGCAATACGTACCGACGCGCTAGTGGTCGATGTCTACATTATATTAAAAAATATTTGCTGTGGTGTCAAAATCAAGAGAGGAAATTGGAGAATGCGTTTGTATAGACAAAACGCCGCCCAGTTTCTTCTTAATTAATGAAACTAGCGCCTACTTCAGATGTTGGTTTATTTTATTTATTGTTTTATTTTAATTTCGGAAAATCAATGGGTTTTTTATATCTATATGTAATAAACTTAACAACACAAAATAAAATTCAATGACAGATTCCACATAAAAATAAAATTATTTAAAAATATAAGGGTCCAGTACCCGTGGGCTAAATTATTTATAAAAAATACAAAAATTGTAAACATTAAATAAAAAAAAAAATAAAAAAAAATACGAATACAATAAATTACATTTTATAAAGTAACTAAATAAACTGTGAAATAAATTTTAAAACATTCAAAAATTTATCCTCACTACAAATCCCTAATATACTAAACTAAACTGAACGCACGTTTATACAATGAATGGCACGCAACTGGACAGGTTTAGCGCCCCTTCTGGATATTATCCGACTAAAACCTGTATTGCAATAGCGACTACTAGCTCAGCGGCCTTCTAACAAGAGGAAAATTGAATTTGCATTGTTTATTCCGCATCCTTCAAGGAGAACCTCTTTGTAAAACGTGGTTCTGTGGCGCATTAAAGAAAACATTTACAGAATCAATTCAATTCTCGTTCGGTGCGGAAAAATCGATGTTTGCTAAGTTTTTTCCGATAATAAGTCGTGTAGTTGTAAAAAAGTGTAAGCAAGTTCTGTTTAATGTGGATATGAAATCTTTTGGGCAGTGAGAATCTTAACCAGCTTTATTTAATATAGCACGACAGTATAGATGTACAAATATGTATCGTAGTGTACAGTAAAAACAGTGTATATATTATTTATAGTCGAACAGAAACTAAGTGAACGGTCAAAGTCCAAACTCAGTAATAAAATTTACAGGTAAAGCAACACGAGAAGGTTCACGACTTAAAATTAATTTTACTTAACAAAATGTTTTTATTATGTTCGGGACTGAATTTAAGTCTGAATAAGGATTGAATGAAAATGCGTAGGTGTTTAAAAATACCTACAAGGTGTCCGGTAACTCATATTACATATATATTTCAGAAACTAAGGAAAAAAAAGAAAAAAATAAGGAAATTCTTAGACAGGTTTTATCAGATGCTAATTAATAAAGCGATAACCAATTTATTACATATTTAAATTTTAATAATACTTGATTTTTACCCCCGGCTGGGATTTTACAAATTTATTTTTTTAAGATAAAAATACCTAAATGTGCACATCAACATAAAACAGCATACTTTTTACAACTTCCTTTTTAAAATCTTCCAATTCCGTTGAGGCCGCAAGCCTGCTGCCAATAAATATATTATGGATGTCGTCAGTCCTGCTTCCAATAAATGTACTTGCTTGAAGTTCAATGTTTTGATGTATTTTGGATTGTCACGGATTTTTTGGAAAAACTTACAACATTATAAACCATCGTTTTTTCACCTGCCTGCAATTCGTATCGTTGATATTAGATCACACAATATGTAATTACAATTACACCGATTAAATAAACAGAGTCAAAATGACATTAATAAAGTATAGGTATTAAATCGAAAATAAAGTAATGGACTGGTTTTTGATCTTATGAAGTCAATACAGTACTTATTACTCAATGTGGAATCATTAATCGTTTGCTTTTATAGTAAGTAGCATGATATAAATAACAATGGAATTTCCAAACGGTTTAGTCGCCTAATTCACGGGAATAACCGCCAATGGAATTTCAAAATTTTGTTTCGCAGCGTGTAATTATTAGGTATCGTCTGAAATATTGTTTTTAGAATCCAGTTTAATGTATTTTCGAAAATAGGAATTTACGAGGGACGTATAAATAATAAGAAATGAAAAATATAAAAATATCCACCATTATATTAGTGCCTTTCGAGTTTGGGTTTTTCGGAGTTTTGACTGTACGATAATCCCCGTGTGAAATTTTGGGAGTGCATTTGGTATCTGTTCGACTATAATTACATTGTGAGGTCTACCTCGCCAGGAGAATAGGTGTTCTGAGGTAGGTGATTTGACACTGTAAACAATATAATTTTTCTTCAAATTTTACAAATTCACATTGTGGCCCCATTATATTAATGAAATAATTAAAAACACTTTGCTTTTGCCACGATAATCTTTATTTAAAAAGACAACATGTTTCAAGAATGATGTTCTCTTCATCAGGACATTACATGTACTAAATCTAATAAAGACAATTTGTAATTTTTGTCTTTGTTCTTCTAAGCACCCCCCTTTCCACCTCTCTCCTCCCCCACTACTTCCATTTCTACCCACGCTTGTTTTTCTATATTTGATCATTTAGTTTTAGTACATATAATGTCCTGATGAAGAGAACATCGTTCTTGAAACATGTTGACTTTTTAAATAAAGATTATCGTGGTAAAATCAAAGTGTTTTTATTTATTTCATTAACATAATTTTTGTTTTATAATAAAATTGCATTTGTTAGTAATTTAGTGAAGTGAGAATGATTTATTTATGGTATTTTGTGTTCGTTAGTTTTTATTTTCACATTTGTTGTGCTTGAATTGATTTTTTAGGAGCCAGTGAGTCTATGGCCTAAGGGGTCGTCCATTAATCACGTGAGTTACGAAAGGGGTGGGGGGGGGGGTTCGGAAAAAATCACGAAATATCACCAGGGGAGGGGGGCATAATGAGATATCACGTGTATTTATTTTTCGTGATAATATTCTGAAAATTTCAAAATACTTTGTACTAAAAAAATACACGTGATTTGGGGGGGGGGGGTTAGTCTAAAACCTCACCACATATCACCACGGGGGGGGGGGGTTAAAAAGTTGCTAAAAACATCACATGATTAATGGACGACCCCTAAGCTACACGAGCGGTTCTCCCGCCGCGGGAAACCACATGAGATACTATTTTTAAACGACTTCAAAAAGGAGGAGGTTCTCAATTCGACGTTTTTTTTAATTTTTTATGTTTGTTACCTCAGAACTTTCGACTGGGTGAACCGATATTGATGATTCTTTTTTTAATTTGAAAACTGGTGCATCTCGTGTGGTCCCATTTCAATTTGGTCCAGTTCTGTCAATGGCATCCACGAGAAAACCATTTAAGTCTTAAATTTGCATTAAGTATGTGCGTGACAAATGGACGAATAACTCAATATCACGCCAACCGATTTCGATGATTCTTTTTTATTGGAAAGGATGTACTTCAAGAGTAGTTTAATGAGAGTTTGGTTAGGTTTTGATCATGGGCTCCATGACAAAGTAACGGAACTCTTCAATTCTTAGGAGCAAATTAACGGTACTCCGCCGAATCTTTTATAGGCTATCCGGACCTTTGAGTCCCATTTCAATTTGGTCCAGTTCTGACAATGGCATCCATGAGAAAACCATATAAGTTTTAAATTTGCATTAAGTATTTACGCGACAAATGGACGAAAAACTCAATATCAAGCCAACCGATTTCGATGATTCTATTTTACCGGAAAGACAAAGGTCGTGGGTTCGATCCCCGGTTGGGATCTTTTTACTTTTCATATTATGTAACTTGTCAAAACAAGAAACATATTACAGGTTTGGTTAATGATTAAATAAATTACTAGGTTTGCACATACATGTATGTATCAGGACTGTGCGTAACATGTTCAAGGAAAATAACAACAAAAAATCACTACAACGTAAAATCCAAAAGAAATCACCACTAGATTTAGTCTATTTTGTAGTATTGTCGTTTGTTTCATATATCCGTCATAAAGGCTGAAAAAACATAGGACATAGAAGATGTTGAAAATACCCGATTTGAGGTCCTGCTGTGGTTACTGCTCTGTGGAGACAGGAGCTTATTGCATCTCTCTAATACAACTGGTAATATTCCTAATTCTCTGTCATTTGTTAGCTTTATTATAACTGCCACCCAAACTCTATTTTGGCAATCCTTGATTCATTCACATTTATACAGCGTGACGTTCTTACTGGTCAATTATTATGACTCTTGACATGACATGACGTATTTGATTCAATGGCAGTGTTTCATGTCTTTCTAGGATTCCTATTACTGTTAACTTTCGCGTCATATCTATCGTCCAGTTAAGTCGACATCGACGAAAACTCGAAATTTGAGTGATATACTCGTAGATGTGGGTTCACGTCGCCAATTTTTTTAGATCTCCTTAAAATTGGACCAGTGATTTTATCATGATGGTGCCATTATTGAAATGAGATCCCTGAGGCGGATATGTGGTAAAACCATGTATGATCGTGTGGAAATGTGGAAATCCGCAAAGAATGTAAGGCTGATGAACCATAATGAGTAAAATTAAGAAAGGGACCGTGAAAAGGTTTGTCAAAAGAAGCGAAACTAGCAGTCAACAATTAAGTCCTGGTACCTACCCTGATGTATAGCAGTGCATGGAAATGGCAGAGGAAGGATGAAAGTAAACTGAAAGCTGTTGAAATGAGATCCCTGAGGCGAATGTATTATAAAACAGTGTGAGAAATGTGGATATCCGCAAAGAATGTAAGGCTGACATAAGCATAACGAGTAAGATTAAGAAAGGTTTGGGCACGTAGAGCGTATGAAGAAGAAAGTAGTGTGAGAAGAATATATGACGCAAATTTGAAAGGAAGAAGAAATCGTGGACGCCCGAAAAAGACTTGGAACGATCAAGTGAATCAGATACTCGAGTCGGGCCATGTCAAAAGTCAGAATAATAGAAGAGTATGTATGAGACGGTGAATGAATGTGAGTGAGGGAAAGAGTGTGTGCCAAGACCGAGTTGTTTTGCGGTCCGTCCTCTCTGCCTACCCCTGCGGGGAAACGTCGAGAAGGTTAATTAGTTAGTAACATTATTTATCGTGACGGAACTATGAGGAACAATATTTATCACTGAATCAAATATTAAAATTTTTTAATTGAATTTTAGGCCACTTCCTTGCGAAAGCCTTTTTAAAATTTCAATTTATCCTATTGTTTTATTGTAGAACTTGTATCCAAGGCGTTAACTTAAAAAAAGTTAATCCGTAGATCAAAGTCCATATAAACAAATTTTTGATTGTGTAAACACCGTTTTAAGCACTTCCCGGGAAAACCATGTATTGGAAACATTGGGCAGAAGCCCATACAAAGCACTACACTTTTGAATGAATAAATATTTTAGTACACAAATTAATAAAATATTTGCTCACGGAAATATAAGCGTACAGTAAGAGATCCAAATAACTCGTGATAGTTTAATTGTTTTAGGCACACGTAATTTTCATCGCGTGTAATTTTCTCCACAATTTTTTTAATGAATAATGACCTTCTAACTTAAATAACTGCATTTTTATTTTTAGAGTTACTTTTAATAGTTAAAATGATTGTCAAAGTTTTAATTTTTCAAGATCCCCGAAAACCAGCGTATGTATGGTGAATCGTGTGACGTTATCACTCCTGATAAGTTACTATAGGATCGGACAATCAGCTGATCACCTGCCGCCATTTTAAATTTCGTTGTTCGAAGTATTCTCCCTAGAAGAGGCATTAGTATTTTTTTTTGCAGTAGTTTTTGAATATTTTCAATAATAGTATCTAATAAGAGATACCTTTATTTTTGAAACATTAT
The DNA here is from genome assembly GCA_929108145.2 of Limnephilus rhombicus. Classification (NCBI taxonomy): domain Eukaryota; kingdom Metazoa; phylum Arthropoda; class Insecta; order Trichoptera; family Limnephilidae; genus Limnephilus; species Limnephilus rhombicus. Next base: position 8,225,863 of record OV815277.1, on the reverse strand, counting down.
TTAGGCTTAAATAATGTTTCAATAAACACAACAACTAAATCTCTTTTAACAGTATGTAATTAAACGAATAAATTAATACGATGGCTTGTGTCATACCTACATTCCCATACAATGACTTTACGGTGACGTCACGACACGACGAACACTGACGTCACCACTAAATATTTCAATAATGCCAACTTGACGGCTTGTTTTTATAAATTCATAATCAGCGTTTATGGATCTACATGAACATATTTTTTAAAGCCATAATATTTTTCACTGGAGTTGCTTATTCTCGCCGTATCATTTTAGAGTCTGTAATTTCGCACGACATTTTAACATCATCGTTTTTTTCCAGATAGCCGGACTGGGGATTCTTGTTTTTAACCTGGAACATCTTTCTGATTGTGATAACAGATGCGATTTGTTAGATTCAATTAGATTTTCATTAAATGTATATCCCATACTGCAAGGACTGTTACTCCTCTTTGGAATTAAAATGGTAAGATCTTCATAAATCACAACAATACTTTTATATATATATATATGGGTACCTACCACGCTAACCTGCTATCTTAAAAAGCTATGCTTGTGTGTATGGGAGGAAGGTGATATTTGTTTAGTTATTAATTTTGATAACTGTTGTTGTTTTTTTTTTTTTTTTATATAAAAGTATTTTTAATTATTATTATACGTAATTATAATGCTATGTTTCTCAATGGTATGGCTTTGTATAAAACATCTTCCTAATACACTTGTAAAGTTGCGTGATAAAGGAACAGAGTGTTTAATTTTCTGAACTTAAATTCTTTAAGTATAACTTCAGAAGAATTCTTTTTTTTTATTAGTTTTTGAGCAATTATTATTGAGTTTATTTTTTATTTCCGTAGGTTTATTCGGTAGGGTTTAACAGAACGTACCCGAAGGATTTTCACCAGCGATTCCGGAGCATATTTGGAGTAAAAAATGTGGACATTATTTTGCTATCCGATGATTTTTTTTTCAATTAAAAACAATTAAAATATGTTTTCATCACACGACTTAGGACTCCATCTCGTTCAATAGCACAATGACACACGAAACAGCGCGTGTTTCGCTCGATCCCGTTGTGTCGCGAGAGATGGAATCAGTGCGACGTGCGAAAATGACTATTTTTTTTTATTTGTTCCTGAAGTCCTGGGAAGACTCAAAACTCATAGAGCACGCCTAATTACGACGAGACGCCTAGACGACGGCGCTAAGCTCACTATCAAATACAAATCTGCACCGATGATGGATACTGTAACACTGTACGAAACGTTGGCTATAGAAGAGGGTAACGCAACACCCCAAAAATTTGGGGTGTTGCACTTTGGCCGTAAAAATCTAAAATCATACCTAACTTCCTTTTGCTTTTTTCCTGGATTAAAAAGAAAACATAGATTTATGAAACGTGCCAAATTCTCCGAAGTTTGTTTGATTCTTGACATAAAATAAGGAAGTAACTATTAATCGGTGCCCTGATGTATTTTGAGATAATATTTATTGTAAATTAAATTAAATAAAGTACTAATATTATTAATCTGCTAATTTATTGGGGGACATCAATGAATGGAAAGTATAGACACTTCGATAAAATAAGTGTTTTAATTCCATATTTCTTTAAATTTCAGGAAAAGACCGGCCTCCTGTTTGTTTGGTTGATATTGGCCTATATAGTAGAATTTGGCCTTTCCAGCTTATTGATATTGAGTCTGGCTGTTATTTATGCGAAGTTTGATGGGTTGTTAACGTTAACCACAGCTGCCTTATTGTACGGAGGTGGAATCCAAATAAGTAAACTAAATTACATAAACGAGTTAATTAATAAAGTTAACTAATTCTTAACATTTGTTATTTACACAGTGTTTTTTTTTCTTTTCTAGCTATATCTTTCTTCTTCATGGCGATAGTCTCAACTTGTCGTAAAAAAATTATTCGCAAGAATGATTATTTACAATTTGACTCCAGAGTGACATGTAATACCTCAGATGGGGCCCAGATCTTAAACACCGAACGAAATGGGGGAAATATCTCCATTATTTCACAAATTGACCACTTGGTCCCTAATGCACAGAGTGTTGGTCCTACGAATAATATGGATTGTTACTTATAAGAAAAGCGAATCAGCCTACCATTTAATTAACATATAAAGTACAATTATATAATTCTATATATATATATATGTATATATATATATTATAATTCTATGCTTAGAACGACTTAGGCTCAGCACCACTATTTGAATTTAGGTGTAAGATGGTACAATATATTATTGTCCATAAACAAAATTAGTATAACAGAAACACTGAGATATGAATTATTCAAAAGTCAATGAAATTGGATAATGATATATTGTACCCATGTAATTTACCCTTACCAAAAACTGTAATATTCAATATTTAAAAAAAAAATGTATAACTACTTTTTTTCTAAATTGTGTACCTATCTAAAATAATGTTGATATTTTATTTCATAAGTTCTTTGATAATTGTTTACACATTTCATTGGAACATTATTATTATTTTTTTCATGTAAATACTCCTCCCATAAACACGAGCTCCTAGAGTTCAACTTACGAAGTAGTAGAATAAAATGTGAATTTCTCTACTACTAACCATTTGTAATGTATAAACAAAATTCTTGAAATAAAAAAAAAAATTAAATTTTTTTTTTTTTTTTAAATTTAAAAAAAATTAAAAAATAAAAATAAAAATTAAGGCAATGGACGTCAATCCTATTTACACCTATACTGATTTACACACGATTATTTATGTATATATTTAATTTTATTTAATATTTCAAGACTAATATTTTTAATATAATATTCATCGTGTGGTAGTATTAGTACTTTTCTAATTTTTATGTGTTTTATTATACCTACGTATTATGTGTACTTTTAATATAACTTTTCCTGTTATACTTACATAAGGTAGCTAATTATAATATAATTCCATGTAAAACCCAAAAGGGTGTTAGTAAATAATAAATAAATAATTGTAAAAAATTAATAATTTTCAATGAATCGTGTTCAGACCATCATCAATATCACAAATTCAAAGATTCGTTTGATTTGGTTCCATTGAGCCTGTCAAAAGAGCCCTTAATGAACCAACAAAAGCCTCACATCTTACTAGTAAATCGTATACATTTTTAATTATTTTTACATATCTTAATTTTTTTATTGATTCGGGTTTCCATCATTATTAACGCAAATCTAAATATTCAAATCAGTCCCTAACAAAGCACATTTGTGCATTTTGCATTATTTTTTTAAGTGAAAACTTCTTTAGCATATTTGAGACTCGATGAAACGAAAAAGCGACACTAAATGTGTTGAGACAAACACATATCACTCTTGTCTACTTTAGTTTTCTGAAGGTATCACTACTACCGCGTGTGAACTGCACACTTGTATTTTTTCATTGAATTCTTCTGTAAAAGCCCCGAAAAAGGGCGTAAATAAATAAATAATTCATACAAATACAAAGATTCGGTTATTTAGTCCCTTGGAGCACAGAAAAGTCGCATTATCTAGTAAATTTTATACATTTATTTTTTTTATTATTTGTTCAATTCGATAATTTTTTGTTGATCGTGTTTAGTCCATCATTATCACCACTAATCCAAAAATTCACTTGATTTGGTCCGATGAAGACTTGAAGAATGACATTAAGGCGCCGCTACCCGCATTTCTACCGATTTCTTACATATCTCCCTTAAACATTTGAAGTTTTTAAGCTCTTAAAAAATATGTGTTATTTTTGAAGATAATGTCTAGATGCTGCCCACGCCAAAACGCAAATTGTATGAAATTCCCTCGATAGAAAAAAAAAGCAAAGTATGCTCCAAAAATTATTACAAACAAGTCTGTTTCTTAAATTATATTTGTGAAAAAATTCACAATGTTTCTTTAAATGATTTTTGCTCTATTTTAAGCGAGTCGTGTTTTATGAAACATTTTCGCAATTTTCGCATCGATTTTGACGCTTTAAATGTTAGCGCTCTCCTCTAACATTCGTAATTTCATATCACTCCATCTTCTTCTCTTTGAGCCCGGTTGCGGGCCCTTAACCGGGCCATTAACCAGCCAGCGGCCGAGAATTTATATTTCGTCGAAAGATGTTCTTATTATCGTACAGGGCGGTTCCAATGAGAAAGATTAATTATTCTCCGTACCAGCTTTTAAAAATAATAACTCAATATCGATTTTACTTCATTCAAAATTTGTTTTAATTTATACCTAAATTCAAAAATGCTGAAAGGCGTTATGATAAAAGTATTAAAATTATGTACTTTTTGTAATTAATTTTGATCTTTAGTATTTATAGTTTTTCAATAATGTCTAAGGAAAATAAGAATTTAAAAAATCTTAAATAGTAGTTTTTAGGACCGTAAATAAAAAATATGGTATCAACGTACAAGGTGTAAAACTTAACCACCTAAGATTTGCAGACGATATAGTCCTATTCGAGGAAAACCCAATGCACCTAATTAGAATGATAGAATCACTAAACGAGGAAAGTGTGAAAGTCGGCCTATGCATGAACAAAGACAAAACAAAATTGCTTACAAACTCTGAACCAGTAACTATAAAAATTGACAACCAACCACTCGAATGTGTCAGATTACATCTATTTAGGACAGATAATATCTCACAAAGATCAAACCACTAAAGAAATCGAGAGAAGAGTAGCAAATGGATGGAAGAAATACTGGTCTTTGAAAGAAGTCTTGAAATCTAAGGAGCTAAGTATGCAAATAAAAAGGAAAGTCTTCAACACGTGTATACTTCCAGTCATCACCTATGGATGTGAAACTTGGGCACTCACCAAACGCCACAGAGAAAAGTTGGAACGCTGCCAGAGAGCCATGGAGAGAAGTTTGACAGGAACAAGGAAACAGGACAGAGTGAGAGGTAGCACAATAAGGGAGAAAACTAAAGTTGCCGATGTAGTTACCCGAATAGACCAACAAAAGTGGAGATGGACAGGACACATGATACGCGATCCACAAGAGAAATGGTGCAAAAATGTCACTGACTGATATCCCAGAGATGGCAAGAGAAGTAGAGGACGTCAACACATAAGATGAGAAGATGACCTAAAACTCACTGCTGGACATCAATGGAGAAGAGTAGCGCGTGACAGGTCCCAATGGAAAATGTTAGAGGAGGCCTATGCCAAGAGGCAAACTGAGCTTCGGGATATACTATAACAAATAAGATCATGTCTAATACATACCTAACAGAAGTCCAGAATAAAAAGGCTTATTATTATTATTATTATTATAAATAAATAGAAAAACTGAAGTATTTTCACATTGCGGATCTTTTTTTAAATGATTTTATTTAAACTAAAATTCTGATACATATATCTTAACCAGATAATTCTTTGATTTATTTTACTGCATGATTATATGATTTGAAATGTGTGTTGTATAATACAAAATTTTGTTTGAAAATTTAACTAATCTGCCAACGACCTACGGTAAAACCTTATTGTACTAGAAATGAACATATTTTGACGGCCGGCATAGTCCAGTGGTAAGGTTCTTGACTATCACTCCGAAGGTCGCGGGATCGAATCCCGGCATGGCAAATAAATTTTATTTGATTAATTTGTGTTATTTCACAATTCGTTCATTTAAAATAACATATAGTATATTTGCGGTAGGTTCCAGAGTGGAAGGTACTCTCTGTATCGCCCTGGTATATGACCACCATTCAGAATTGAAACGTTGCTTGAAATGGTGTTAGCCGTGTTTGGTGACTAGATCTGAATAGCCAGGTACTTCTCCACCTCCCTCTTTTCCATCTTCTTCCCTTCCCCTTCAGCCTCATAACATACCCCACTGGCTCCAGACGGGAGCAGTTGGGACTCTTGTGCGGTATTCGTGTAAAAAAAAAAACAAAAACATATTTTCTCAAAATTTAAAACACAGCTTTCCTAGATAAAAGAATAGTTTTTCGAAATCAATTTATATTTTTTTGTGGAAAAAGGTCAATACGTCTAAAATTTGATTTAAAAATGACATATTTCCGGTTTTGTCTGGTTATTCCCTCTTAATGTCTGACTTATCTTTTTTGACTTTTTGAAATAATGGCATTCATATTAATAATTTTTTAGTGAATCGTATTCCGACCATTTTGCAGTGCGATGACGTATGGACGAAATTACAGATGGAGAGAATTACAACTAAGTACTTAAATTTAACGCGTGTATTGGAATTAAGGTAGAATTACACTGAGCCTACGCGACGCGACGCGACGTAGGTAGACGCCACCATTTCCATATCTGGCTACTCTTACCATCCATACATTTTAAACGGATGCTTTAGAATCACACTAGCCCCACGCAACGCAAACCGACGTTCCCTTCGCGACGCGGATCTGCCGCAGCCAGATCGGCGTGGGCCATGTGGAAGGTGGAGGGGGTATGGTCACGCCTACTACGAGATGATTTGTGGTGTTATCTAAACATCTAACGTTATGTTTCGCTTTATCCGTGGTTGATTCTAGTTCCTTTACTAAAGTATGGAACTCTCCAAACATTTGTCTTTTTTTGTTAATGTTATGGACCCAAATACTTCTTCTCACTTTTTTTATTTTTCTTTTTACGAGAATATTGATTTAATAATAATAATCGTAGCAAATCATCTTCATATTCGCTTTCACATAGCAAAGCCGTCTGCTGAGAAGAGAATCACATAAACATAACCTAAAAAATAAAACGCGCCTGCGCACAACCAACCCTTGTCACGTGGTCGCAGCGACGCGTACCTACGTCGTCGGCCAGTGTGAACATGGACAGGAACCACCATTACACACGTTTAAACATATGTTTGGAATAGGTTTGAATTTTAACCTGTGTGTTAAATAAATTTGATATTTAATTTTTTAGGCGTGTGTAATTGGTACGTTAAATTCACGCCTGTGTAATCCAACCTAACCTAACATTACCTAAAATAACCGGAAAACATAAACTCTCTTGAAGGTATGAATGAAAATAAATTGCTAAGTAATAAAATTTAACCATTTCATAATTTGTTGGTTTAAAATGGAATCATGACAAACGTGAGGCCACTGGGAGGAATACCATAAATAAATTAATTCTTACATGCTTTATAAAATTATTCAAGTTGGTACAAAAAATATTTCACTAATATTACAATAAATTGAATCACAATAAGTTTTGAAGTAAAACTTCTTTACGCACGCCGACTTGGGGGGTAAGCTGGTGAATGCGTTACGAAAAGTGTGATGCGAACGGTAATCGATGCGAACGGTGATCGATGGCGAGGCAAACGGTCGGGCCTTTACGCACGCTTGACTTGGGAAGTGATCAGAATAAGGATAAGGATTAGGATAAGGATAAGGAAGGTCACCCCAATGTCGTAGGTCACCCCAAGGTCGTAGGTCACCCCAAGGTCGTAGGTCACCCCAAGGTCGTAGGTCACCCCAAGGTCGTAGGTCACCCCAAGGTCGTAGGTCACCCCAAGGTCGTAGGTCACCCCAAGGTCGTAGGTCACCCCAAGGTCGTAGGTCACCCCAATGTCATAGGTCACCCCACGGTCATAGGTCACCCCACGGTCATAGGTCACCCCATGGTCATGTCACCCCAATGTCATATGTCACCCCAATGTCAACGTCATAATATGTTCTTTTATAAGTTTAGTGAAGTTGTACTTCAGTCGTGTGGTCTAAAGCACACTCGTTTTTTTTTCTGTTTTACTATTGTAATTTGTTTCATATACCCAACACAAAGGCTGGAAAAAACACTGCACGCACAGAACATGTTGAAAATTCCCCATTTGAAGTCCTGCTGGGGTTATTGCTCTGTGGAGATCGGAGCTTATTATATCGCTTTAATAAATCTGGTAATATTCGATATTCCTTATCATTTTATACTAACATTGTTTGTTGTTTTATAAGCAATAAAGAATATAAATTTTCACCACGGAAATGTTAGCTTCCCCATGATGTTTTACCACATGTAACTCTGCCACGTAACCCATTTTAACACGACCGTCTTTTTTCAGACAGTTGGGCTGTGTATTCTAAGATATAATCTGGGATGCATTTCTGGTGATGGCGGGTGCGAATTAAAAACATATTCAGGATTTCTACTCACTCTGCAAGGATTGTTACTCGTATGTGGAATTCAAATGGTAAGAATTTCATAATAATAATAAAGTTTTATAGTAGGTAATCAAATATCACCTCAAGGATGCTTTGGAAAGCTTGAAAAAAGCCTCTCTTAATTAAATTATTTAGGTTTAGATTAAACCTGGCCTTTAGTTTTATTATTTTTTATTTATTTGGGAAGCGGGTAAAAGTACCACCATCCCAGGAACTATTCATTGGACCTCTGCCACAGATCACCCCAAGTGGTTCGGTACGTTTAGTGCCCGGATTCACGGAGTGAGGTTTGTTCAAGTCTTGGTGGCGGATGCATCTGCCCACCAACTACGTGGCGGGTCGGATCGGAAGATACCGATTGAGGCAGACTCTCTCGACTCAATGTCTTGCACCGCAGTAAAAGGGATAGATTCGTACACACGTCATTCGTACATTCGTCACTTCTGAACCCCCAGATTCATACTCACCCCTCGTATCTTTTTCCTTTCCAGAATTGTCTTCCCTTCCTTTACATAAAGAAACTCCACCTAGCATCCCCAAAGATGAGATGAGAAAAATAATTGTTTTCCTCAAGGCCTCCTATGTGGAATTAAGGGAAAAATAATTATTAATAGAATTAGTTCATGTTCCATGGTTTGTATAAACTAATAATTTATGATAATTGTACAGAAATCATAACATTTATTTTTAAACCTATTCTTCTTTCACTTTCCACATATTGGTGGATCTCATTACATGGTCATTCCTCTCATTATTTGCATTTACCTTTACAATATTCCAGTCCTGATCATATACCATGATGATCGTGTCATCGGCGTACAAATTAACGCTTCTGCTTAGGTTTTCTTCAAAAATATCCTTCGCCTACATGAAAATCAGTAATTGACCCAATGTGGTGCCTTGTGGTCTACCAGAATCACTAGAAGGCAGACTTAAAGTTTGATTTATTTGTACAACTTAAGTTTTTTTGTATAGATAACCTTTTAGCCAATTTAAATACTAAACCTCATGTATCTGAGCCGCGTACAATTAAGGCCAGAGAAAGAAGTGATTCAATGCCAGTTTAGGTAGAGGAATTCCCTTCTAGAACGCTATTTTCTGCTGTTTTATAAATATGTTTTGGTAGAATAAACCTCGTGTTCGTACTTCCTGTTTTTATTAACAAATGACCCGAGGTATCCACCCGTAAATAACGCTGGTAAGATGAGGCCGTCAGCCGACTCGTAGACCCAAGAGTAGAGAGACTCCTCTGCCGGATGAGCTGGTCGCTGCAAGGACGGGTGAAGGGAGCCTAGCACTGACCCCGGGACCAAAGGTATCCGCCCTCTCATGTGTTACCTGGAAACTACTGTAATTCTGACTGACATGTAATTATGTTTTAATGTCCACGCATGGTGGGACTCGGCCCCGCCACCCGCCGTGACCCCTAACGTGGCTCGAGCACCCCGAGTGGGGGCACACGGCGTATTCGCGCAGGCGCCTCTTAAGAGGGCATTACCAGAGAATGCCTGAAATACGTCATTTTCAAAAAAGTTTTTAGACGTATTGACTCTTTTCCACAAAAAATTATAAATGGATTTCGAAAGATTGTTCTTTTATCTAGCATTCGTATGTAATAAATTTTTAGAATTTTTTTTAATTTTTAGTATAATAAGGTTATTCCATAGGTCGTTGGCAGATTTGTTATATTTTCAAAAAAGTTTTTGTATTATACCACACCCATTTCAAATAATGTAATCATGCAGTAAAATAAATCAATACATTATCTAGCAAAGTTATGTATTAGAATTTTAATTTTAGTTTCAATAAAATCATTAAAAAATATGTACGTACATGTGTTTCTTGACGAAAATTGGTCCATTTGTGTATTTATTTGCGCACTTACAAACTAATATATTTCAGATTTTTTTAACATTCTTATTAAATTTAGACATTATTGAAAAATGATAAATACTTATAATCAAAAAATAACAACAAAAAGTACACTATTTTAATAGTTTTATCATCACGCCTTTCAGCATTTTTGGATGAAGGTATAAATTAAAGCTAATTTGGATTGAAATAAATTCGATATTGAGTTATAATTTTAAAAAGCTGGTACGGAGAATAATTAATCTTTCTCATTGTAACCGTCCTGCACGATCGGAAGAACAACTTTCGACGAAATGTGGATTTTCGTCCGCTGGCTGGTTAAACGCTCTTAATGGGGCCCAGCGCATTGCAATACCAACACAATCATTTATCTCATATATTTATTCCTCTGTTCCGTGTGTATCCTATCTGCTTTTCATTAATTGTGTGTATTAGTTATTCTTTTTAATTTTTTGTTAGAAAGCAAATAAGTCGCACAGTAGTAGATAGGTTGTATCTTCCGGGTAGCTGGTTTTAAATATTGTTGTAATTTATTGTAGATTGTTTATATAGGATGGAAATACTCCTCTTTGAAGCCTTTTATTGTTTACACATCACAAGTTAAAGATTTCGATACTTGCGATTTTCATATTTCAACGTTACAGGCATGGTCCCGTCCAAACCAGGAGCAGGGCCTCCTTTCATACATGCGATGATTTTTTCGCTTTCGTCTGTTCAATTTCAACGTCAATCTCATCGAACTTTCATCCACACATGCGCAAGACATTCACGAGAAGCGTCGCGTCATTTTGATATTTCATTCGGCATCATGTTCTCGCGTGGGCAAACCATCGAACTTATTTGTGTTGACTTACTAACAAAAAATATTGTACACTCAATTGCTCTTCGAAATTCAATTTGATTTTCTTTATTGCATTATCCTACTTTAGTTAATATTTTTTTTATCGGCGGTCATCGTCTATCCATTCCTCTTTCTGTCATAGATCCCATCCCAACACACTTACAATACATTCGTTATTTTTTTATTTAATAACCAAAATATTCTCTAGTAATAATTTATATGGCAGAACAACGTTTATCGGGTCAGCTAGTATTTAATAAAATTTTGTAAATGGATTGATGACCATATTATTATTTTTCTTCTATAAATAATTATGCTTATTTTTATATTCAATTATTTTTTCATTTTTGTTTACCCCAAAACTGAACTTTACAATTAATTATCATTTTCATCGGCACTATGAAATTATATAAGTACTTGTACTTACATACTCTTGTGTTTTTATATCTCTTTTCAGAAAAAGACCAGTCTTCTGTTTGCCTGGATGATAATGTATATGGTGGAAGTTGGCCTTTCCATTATAATGTTATTACTCTTTTCTGTGGTTGCTGCTGCAGTATTGGGTGGATTAGGAGAAATGGCCGTGCTGTTTATTGGAGGTGGAATCCTAATAAGTAAACTAATTTACATATACAAGTTACCTAATGAACTTCATTCATTTTTGTAAACTACCTATCATGTTTTTTTTTCTAATTCTAGGTGGTATATCATTCTACATCATAGCGATCGTGTCAACTTGTTGTAAAAATATAATGCGCGAGAGTAATATTCCACTGTTTGAACCCAGAGTTAATACAACCCACCCCAGATGGGGTCCAGATCTTAAACACCGAACGACATGAGGTGTCATCCCCACGATTTCACAAATTGGCCTCTCGGTTACGTAAGCTTGTTTGGCGCCGTTTGCGGTTACTTCGTTCCTTTCCCATAATTCGTGATTTGGCTTACAGGTTCGGCTAGGTTTCTGTAGTCTCCCACCACACTGAATTAATGTATCCTTGACAAATATCTAAATTTCATTGTGTTTAAATTGGGCTGCTCTATAATTTTCTTTTTAATTCTATGTTATTATTTTTAAGTTTCCAATATACTAAATAAATTTATCCTTAAAATGTTCTCTAAAACACAGGTGAACTCCTAGCATTTAGTACAATAGGGCAGTGGCTGCCGCTGCCCTGAAAATGTGGTGGTTCGCTGATAATCCGTACCTATGAGATAACGATTACTAAGCAACATTAGGTAAAAATGATTCCACTAATCTTATTTGGAGAGAATGTCTATTCTATTCTAAGGTGTTTTCGGAGGGCGAAAACTTCTACATATCGCTTTTTAATTAAAATTATTATTAATAATTTTTTTTTGTACGATTCTTTTTTCGGTACTAAGAAAATAAAAACACAACACAATTTTTTCTTAAATAAATCTTAAATTTCAACCCAAAAAACTCTTTTTTTTACAACGTTTAATTTATTTTATTTTACAATTCATAAAATAAAATAAATTAGAAAGTAGTGTAAGAAGAATATACGACGCAAATGTGAATGGTAGAAGAAGTCCGGGACGCCCGAGGAAGACATGGTACGATCAAGTGAATCAGATACTTTAGTCGGGCCATGTCAAAAGTCGGAATAATGAGACGATATATGAATGTGAGTGTGTGCCAAGACCGAGTTGTTTGGCGATCCATCCTCCCTGCCTACCCTTGCGGGGAAACGGCGTGATGGCGTGGATGGGAGTTAGTTAGTTTTATATCTCATTATAAACAGTATTTATAAACAATGAATAAACAGCACGAGGGCAAAATTGTCAAAGTTACCTATAAAAAAATGAATTCCTTAATGATCTGCGTTTTATAATTTAAAACACAAATCAATAAAAAAGCAAATATATGTAAAATTTAGGTATTTACTGTACCTTTGGATTAAAAAAAGAATTATTCAAGGTTAAGGGTCGGGTTTGGAAAACATCGCTCCGCATTAGCAGTAGCACCCACGTCTCGTAGCAGCAATACTAGAAAATTATATACGGGTAGTTAGAAAAATGTGTAAAGTTACTAGTGATTAAATTTTTTTTACTGTTATCTTACAAATTCTATAAGTTATACATACTGCAACTTTAGTTAAAACGCTGAAAAAGGCCTTCGCGATTATCTCTCCTGAACCTGTTGTAAACATTTTTACCAAAAATCCTTCCGTAATCTCAGAGTAAACACTATGTTAAAACACGCTATTAAATTAAAAACACTTCAGTGTATCTAGATTTTTATTGTAATTCGCCTAAACTTTCTGAATTTTTCAACTATTCTCCGCCATACAAAAATGTATGGCAAAATAATACGCCGCGCGATGTCTTATATAACGGTTGAATTTCACAGAATTCATTCAGTCGTGAGATAGTGGTCAAGGCGAGACCACGCATATTTTTTTCGCAGCAATTTTGTTCGCTGTTTATTCGATTTTCGAAGGAATCATTGAGGAGATAGGTGTTACAGTAACCGGGTAAGTAGAAATAAAATATATTTATTATTATCTAATAAATTATTTTTAACTTGATTTACAGTTTACAGATTTTTTTTTTTTTAAACTTCAGGTACCTTCAAAATGGGTAAAAATAAAGGAATTCTTGCTTACCGTGCCATAAAAAATAGACCCTCCCACTGGAAGAAAAGGAGAATAAGGTAATAATGTAAAAATTTAATTTTTTTACTGATTTCTATCACAGGTAGTTCGAAGGTGGACTGAAGTCATTTTGCTTTTTGACATCTAAAAATTTCGGAATCCATCTTGAATTTCTCTGTAGTTATCTACCGATTTGGTTCAATATCAGAATTCGGGCGTTTAGGAGTGCACTGAACTCGAATCTAATGTCAAAATGCAAAATTTCGGCATCCATCTTGAATTTCTCGTGTTCTCTACCGATCTGGTTCAAAATCAGTATTAGGGAGTATTGGCGAGCACTGAACTCGGATCTAATGTCCAAATGCAACATTTCGGCATCCATCTTGAATTTCTCTAGTTATCTACCTATTTGGTTCAAAATCAGGATTAGGGCGTTTGGACGTGCACTGAACTCGGATCTAATGTCAAAATGCAACATTTCGGCATCCATCTTGAATTTCTCGTGTTCTCTACTGATCTGGTTCAAAATCAGTATTAGGGAGTATTGGCGAGCACTGAACTCGGATCTAATGTCCAAATGCAACATTTCGGCATCCATCTTGAATTTCTCTAGTTATCTACCTATTTGGTTCAAAATCAGGATTAGGGCGTTTGGACGTGCACTGAACTCGGATCTAATGTCAAAATGCAAAATTTCGGCATCCATCTTGAATTTCTTTAGTTATCTACCGATTTGGTTCAAAATCAGGATTAGGGCGTTTGGACGTGCACTGAACTCGGATCTAATGTCAAAATGCAAAATTTCGGCATCCATCTTGAATATCTTAAGTACTTTGACGATTTGGTTCAAAATCAGGTTTAAGGAGTTTGGGGTTCACCGAACTCGAATTTAATGTCAAAATGCATAATTTCGACGACCATTTTGAGTTCTCTACCGATTCCGTTCAAATTGTAACTAAGTTTTATTGAAAACAACGACTGTCAGATCCATTGATAAATCGAATGAATTTCGATGTTGGGTAAATTCTGGGTTGTATTATTACAAATAAATTTATTTTATATGTTTTTTTAGGAAAGCAGCAGAAGCAATATAAATGACGTCGTTATAACAGAAACTATCAGTGAACATGTAAGTTTTTTTAAATAAACATAAGCGGCCTGAGTAATGCCTTCCATATAAACTTTTTGCTATAATGAATGATCTACCACACTTTTTGTGAATGTTTAGAATTATCGATAATAGACATGGAGAAAGGATGATGTCATTACAAAATGACAGTCTTATGAATAAATGAGGAGCTAACACTTATCACTCTGTATTGTTTTGTATTTCTTTTATTAATAAGTTTACATTACAAATGTATAGTATAATGTCCTCCACGCTAGCAATTCACCTGTGTTGTGGAGGACATTTTTCAATTGTAAAATTATATAATAGTAAACAAGTATATAATAGTAACTTTGTTATTTTTGGATAATGCTGTGAAATAACTATAATAATTGTGGGTAATAATTAATTTATTTTGAACTTACAAATAACATTTGCAATTTTACCTGTAACACGCACAACACGAGTTAAGCGTGTTTTATACAAAGAAAAAAAAACTTTTCAACAGCCTTCTATAAAAAAACAGAGTGGAAGATACTTTATGTATCGCCCTGGTGTAAGACCACTATTCAGAATTGAAACGTTGCTTGAAATGGCTTTAGCCGTGTGTGGTGACCAAATCTGAATAGCCAGGTACTTCCCCTATATTATTCCACTCCCACCTTATTCAGCCTCACAACATACCCCAATCAATGGCCCCAGGCGATTAATAACAGTTGGGACTTTGTAAGGTACATAAAAATAAAACATTTAGTTGTTTCTTAAAAATTTGTCTGAACTTCTTTATATTTTTGACTGTCTTTTTCTAAATGTGCTTCGTTCTACTTTATATATATCAAAGATAAATTGTAAAATATATTCTTTCTTACTAGGTATTAAAAAAAAATTGTATGAATATAAATAAACTTTCAAAAACAAAACTACCGGTTTTTTAATTTCTAAGGCGCAGAGTAAAAACTGGTTGTCGTAACTTATTCACACCCATTATTTTTTGGTAAAATTATAAAAAAATTAATAACATTATACAAACAATATATGAACCAAAAATTTTTTCCACATCAAAACACCATTAGATTCTATGTCACATTGAGTCAAAAACTAAGACGTCTGTAAAGGTCCAGGGGCTAAAAAAAGTCCACGTATCCTTACCCTTGCATAATATGATTTATAGTCTGTCGAGCTGTATCAATTATGTTGGCAATAAATTAAAATTTTACAAAGCAAGTGTATTTTTATTCCGTATTTTGTCAAAATGCTCACCAGCCGTGCCTGAATCTAACCGAAATACACAGTAGATCGCGGCGGCCGAGCTTGTTTGCAACTACCAAAAATACCTAACTGCAGTGAATGGGCAGTTGACCCAGGCGCAAATGTCTCTATGAGCTATCCACGCTATTCCACAATATGATTCTTAGTATGTTAAGCTGTATCCATTATTATAGTAGGAACTAAATTTTAATTTTATAAGGCAAGTGTATTTTTATTTCCTAAGTCCGTAGTGTCTAGTATACCCACATCTCCTCTAGTCACCCGCAGGCGGTCAGCTGCGGCCGTGTTTGTCTACAAGTACAAGAAATACCTAACTGCAGCGTCAGCGCGGTTTGATACCCGACCCTTAAGTATTTTTGCCTCAAATCCAAATTTAAGTTTGTATGATAAAGACCGCCCGTGTGGCACACGAATATAGCTTAATTTTTCATACATATGGCTAGCGCTGCGCGCTGACGATGTTTGGGAAATTCGATACAAAAACATAATTCGTTCCGCTTGCAATCGGCCTACACACGGGGACAGGGCAACTTCGCGCGAAACTTTGAGAATTTGCTCTCCCTGATTCATATTATACAGAGGTATAAGGCATTATTTTGGTAGGTGATATTTTTAATGAGATTCATGGATTTTATATTTTTCGGTAAGATATTATAAAGTAAATAGTTTTTTTCCCGCGGCTTCGCTCGCATGGTATTAGGGAATTCCCACTCCGCCTCCTCCACCCTCCCACTCCCACTCCACTCCCCCCCCATCAAGCCCCTCCCCCCTCCCCCTCCCCCCCTCCACCCATCCCTCCCCTCACTCGACTCTCTCCATAAACCCCCCCTCCCCCCCACCCCCCACCCCTCACCCCACTCCTCCCCATCCACCTTTCCTCTCCCCACTCCACTCATCTATCAACCCCTCTCCCTCCCCCTCCTCCACCGACACCTCCCCCACTCCATACCCCTCCCCAATCCCCCTCCCCCCCTTCCTCCACCCCTCCCCCTTCCCCTTCCACCCCCCCTCTCCCACCCCACTCCACTTCCTCCACCTTCCCCTTCACCTGCCCTCTTTCCACTTCACTCACCCCATCTCTCTCCACCCTCCACTCCTTCCCCTCTCTCTAAACCCACCACTCCCCTCACCCCCTACCGCTCCACATTCCCTCTCCCCACACCACCCCCCCCCCCATCAACCCCCTTCCCGCCACCCCCTACCCCTCCTCAAACCCTCCTCCATCCTTCCCTTTCCCCTTCCTTCCCTCCCCCCTCTCCCTCCCCTAACCCCCTCCCCCCACCCTCCTCCCCCTCCCCTTTCCTTCTCCACCAACACCCTCCCAATACCCCCTCGCCCCCTCCCCACTCCCCCCTCACATCTCTCGCTTTCCACACATTCATTCCCGATACATCCAGTTTTCAAACTGCTCGCGTGCCACCTATTATATTTTTTTATACAAATTTTTATAATGCCAGAAGTCAACAGTAGTTTTATACAAATTAACGAACAAAAAAAAGAATTATCCAATTTGGTGCAGTCGTTCGGGTTTATGCGCATACATACATTTTGGTGATTCATTTTTAGAGTTTAAGTACGAAGCCAACGAAGCACTCTTTTTAGGGTGAATTGCCTAGTTTAAAAAAAAACATGTTTTCCAAGGCGACAATTGGTTTGCTTTTTTCTGACGCTTGCAATAAATCGATTTTGTTAGGGACAGAAAACGTGTGATAAATAATTTCATAACGCCAGAGATTATTCATAACGCCAGAGCTTTCCAATATATATATATATATATATATATATATATATATATATATATATATATATATATATATATATATATATATATATATATATATATATATATATATAGCCTATAGTACTCACAAATAATGTAGCTTTCTATTAGTGAAAGAATTTTTAAAATCTATTCCGTAGTTTTTGCGTGAAAGAGTAACAAACATACATCCAGAGATCCATACATCTATACAAACTTTCGCCTTTATAATATTACTAGCTTTTTCCCGCGGCTTCGCTCGCATGGTATTAAGGGATTTCCACTCAGCCTCCTCCACCTTCCCTCTTCCTACTCCACTCCCCCCATCAATCCCCCTCCCCCTACACCCCCCCCCGCCCTCCCACTCCACTCCCCCCATCAACTCCCCTCCCCCCCCTCTCCCGACACCCACCCCGTACCCCACTCCTCGCCCCTCTACCTTCCCTCTCCCCACACCACTCATCCATCGACCCCCAACCCCACACCCTCCCCACTCCACATCCCCCCACCTTCCTCCATCCCTCCCGCTTCCCTTTCTTCCCTCCCCCTCTTCCACTCCACTCCGCCTCCTCCACCTTTCCTCTCTCAACTCCACCCCCCCCATCAACTCCCTCCCCCTCTCCCTCCACCCACCACTCCCCTCACTCCCTACCCCTCCACATTCCCTTTCCCCACACCCCCCACACCCCCCACACCCCCCATCAACCTCCTTCCCCCCCCCCTACCCCTCCCCACACCCTCCTCCATCCTTCCCCTTTCCCCTTCTTTCCCTCCCCCCTCTCCCTCCCCTACCCCCCATCCCCCCACCCTCATCCCCCTCCCCTTCCCCTCTCCACCAATACCCTCCAACACCCCCTCCCCCCCTCCCCACTCCCCCCACTCACCTCTCGCATTCCACACATTCATTCCCGATACATTCAGTTTTCAAACTGCTCGCATGCCACCTATTATAATTTCTTATACAAATTTCATAATGCCAGAACTCAACGGTAGTTTTATACGATAAAACGAAAAAAGAATTATCCAATTTGGTTCAGTCGTTCGGGTTTATGCGCATATATTACATTTCGGTGATTCATTTTTAGAGATAGTTATTAAGTACGAATTATTATTCTTCTATTTATATTCTACCAAAAAATCCAGAACGGCAGTTTTATACTTAAAAAATGCTATACCTGTCTATCCAATTAAAACAATAATTGTTGTGTGATGTCAAAATTTGAGAATGACATTTCGCAAAACAAAGATTCTTAAATAAAAATTCTATTTTAGAAAATATTTAAATTAGCGAATTTATTTGAAGTACCTACTTCCCTAATAATTTGAATCGATTAAAGAATTATAGATATCTTACTAATCGTGCCACCTATTGCAATTTTTTCATTCAAATTTCGTAATGCCAGAGCTCTGAGCCTATATGTTTATATTATTGCAAAGTTTCATTAAAATCCATTCAGTAAAGTAGGAATTAGTATTTTATACATATTTGAATTTTAACATCAAAGGGATGTCCATAGCTCCATAGTAACCTAATTTAAAAAAAAAACATCGTTTCCAAGGCGACAATTGGCGTCTGCAAATAAATCGATTTTGTTAGCGACAAAAAACGTATGATAAATAATTTCATAACGCCAGAGATTATTCATAACGCCAGAGCTTACCAATATGTATAGCCTATAGATCTCGCAAATGATGTAGCTTTCTATTAGTGAAATAATTTTTTAAATCTATTCAGTAGTTTTTGCGTGAAAGAGTAACAAATATACATCCATACAAACTTTCACCTTTATAATATTAGTAGAATATTAGTACGATAGGATATATATATATACCTAGTAGGACAGGATTTTAGGCGATATAATTTACCAGCGCTGCACACGAACACACTGTGCAAGTGTGCAACCAGCCGCCCTTGCAATAAGGAAAAGGTTGGCTTTATATCGTGTAAAAAGAAGTAACAAAAATATCACATATTAGCCTGTTAATAGATGATATATAATAAAAATATACTATATCTGTAATAAAAATAACTATATCTGTAATAAAAATAACTATATCTGCAATAAAAATAAGTATATCTGTAATAAAAATAACTATATCTGTAATAAAAATAACTATAATGAGGAGGCAATAACGTAAAATGTGGGTGGTTCAGTCACTATCTTCACCGGACAGATCTTTGCCACTTATTATGTCGCATGGAAATAATGATGAGTGCATCGATATAATATTATGTAATCATTTTTTTTTGTTTAATTTTTTATATATATTGTTCAAACATTTTACAAATGATCACAGTGGTTTATATAGTAGTACAAAAAAAATTAATATTCAGTAGTTGTATGTAAAAAGGTTAGTTGTAGCAATTGTAGCATTTTGTGAACACATCACTGGGAGAACCTGTGCTAAGGTGTTCGCACGTTTATGATCGTGCTATTTTGTCGACGTAAGTAAAACACAGTATCTTCCTTGATATTGTCAAGAAGGGCACCGTGAGTCGACCCAAGGCGCATGGTAATAACATATTTCTCTTGAACACTTTTAAGTTTTTGAGTTTCTAAAAAGATGTATGTTGTTTTTTAAGATTTGCCATGGTAATTACATGAAATTCCATCGTTAGAAAAAAAATCGCAAAAGTATGCTCTGAAAATTTTTGCTGATACGCTTTTAGATTTTGACGGCCAAAAGTATTTTCGATTTTTGTTTTTGGGGTGTTATGCCGTGTTGCGCTACCTCCTTCTTTAGCCAACGTTTCGGACAGAGTTGCAGTGTCCATCATCAGGGCAGATCCAGCAGATCCGATAAATATGTCAGACGTTTTTTGCTGTTAGTTTACAAGTTTTGTATATTAAAAAATTCACAGTGTTTCTGCTGTTTAAGCCATTTCCCACTAAATTTGGGCTCTATTTTAAACGAGTCGTGTTTTGTTATACATTTCACGTATCCAAACGTAATCAACATTATCGTTTTTAATATTAGCGCGCTCCCCCTAACATTTCGTATTTAAATATCACCCCTACTTCTTCTTTTTGGACAAAAATCTCGTTGGAAATGTCTTAAAAAGCACTTAAAGAAAAATTGAGAATTTTTTCCGACATGTGTCGCATATGTCAGTGAATGTCAAAACCGGTGAGTTGGCATCGCGTTTGGGTACCACCCAGGCACCGCGTGCTCAATTCCTTGGCTGGCTAAGTCCTCTATCACAACATAACAGAAAAATATGTTTATAATAATTTCCATAGCCATACTCTGTGATTTTTTTCTTTCGAGGGAATTTCATATAATTACCGTTTCAGCGTGGCGAATGTATAGATTTTATCTTCAAAAATAACTTTTTTTGAAACTGAATTATTCAGGAGAAATGTGTTATAATCAGGGCTGGGCAGTATTTGAATTACTTGTAATTGAAATACGTATTTGAAATACAAATACGTATTTTGTATTTGTATTTCAATTACTTCCTAAAAATGTATTTTGTAATTGGTATTTCAATTACCCGGGGCTGAAGTATTTTGTAATTTCTATTTCAAATACTTATGTAAAAAATAAACTGACACGTCCTGTGCTATAATAGCACTGTTATTGTACATTTTCTATCATATTTGTATCATATTATATTATGCTTGTTGTAATGTCTGTGTGAATTGTATGAGTGCAAGCGAGATAGCATGCTTGCGTGAATCTATATAAGGCGATGCATGCTAGATTTGTCCTCTTTTTGCTTTAGGCAGCTCCCTAATAAATACTAGTACAGTACCGTTACTCTCTCTTCATTTGAGTACTACTCACCATAATTCGTCAACACTTTGAATGTAAGTCCGCTGGACATTACAACTGACTCAGCCTGTAGTAGCTGATATCACAACTGGCGCAGCCGATAGTAGCCGACTTCACAACTGGCTAAGAACCTGAAGACGAAATTGATCAATCAGAAGAGAGGAGATTGTTGTTGCGACAATATAATAAAAATTGTTGCATGAAGACGCATTCAAGAAGACGCCATCACGTATATCAAGAAGACGTGCATTAGAGCCTGCATCCATATTGCAGTATTGAGGGAGCAAATTTGGCGTGGCATGCTAGCATTGCATGCAGGAAGAAGAAGACGGTGACAAGAGGACCATCATGTAACTTTGAAGCAAGATTAGAATCGTGTTTGAAAGACATAT
The DNA here is from genome assembly GCA_929108145.2 of Limnephilus rhombicus. Classification (NCBI taxonomy): domain Eukaryota; kingdom Metazoa; phylum Arthropoda; class Insecta; order Trichoptera; family Limnephilidae; genus Limnephilus; species Limnephilus rhombicus. Next base: position 8,204,087 of record OV815277.1, on the reverse strand, counting down.
TTATTATTGGTGTGTTCAATGAGAAAATGAAGCACAAACTTTTTATGGAAGGTTTAAACAAGTCATTTCTAGAATGCATTAATATAGCTTCCACGTGGGAACATGTATTGAGTATGGAGAATGCAAAGTCGAATTTAAATGCAGTTCATAACTTCGATAAATCTAGGCAGGTAAGCCGTTATAGGGATTTCAAAGTGCGTAGTAAATCACCCCACAAGATAAATAATAATATGTCATGTTTTATTTGTGGTAGGAATAATCATGTGCAAAAAGATTGTTGGCACAAGAAGTTGCAATATTATATTTGTAAGAAGGTAGGGCACAATAGCTCGACTTGTAAAAATAAATCAAGTAGTAAATATTCACGCTCGCCTAGTACGAAACGCGAAGGTAGTACGATAAATACGGTGTCGCTAGATAATAATAATGATCCTATGTTTTTAAATGTATGCGTAGATAATATTATTTTGCAGGTTATGGTCGATACGGGAGCCAGCATAAATGCGATTCCATACGAAATGTTTAATAGATATTTTAGTGAAAAGAAATTAATGGTGTGCGATATTAAGTTATTCGGGTATGATAAAAAATCATTAAAAGTTTTGGGTAAAGTTATATGTAACGTGGAATTTAAAAATAAATGCGTGCCGACCGAATTTATAATAATCAATAATGGTAGTTCATGTATTGTGGGTAGGAAGTTTCACAAGTGTTTCGATATTACATTACACGGAATTAATCTGGTGAATAAGAGTGTTGCAGATAATAATATTCACGAGATTAAAATTAAAATACCCTAACGTGTTTTCGGATAAACCGGGTAGATTGAAAAATTACGAAGCTAATATTGAGGTTATGTCGGATTTTAAACCAAGGTTCGTTAACCCGAGACCCATTCCGTATTGTTTGCGGGTGCAAGTGGAAAATGAATTGCTAAAAATGGTGAACGACGACATTATTGAAAAAGTTGAAATTAGCGAAATGGCAAGTCCTATTGTTATTGTTAAAAAAAGATGGCACGATTATTATATGTACAGATTTCAAAAACACTTTGAATCCAATGTTGGCACCTTTAAAATTTCCGTTGCCTAGAGTAGAAGATTTAATTTCTTCGTTAAATGGCGCGAAGCATTTCGCAAAAATTGATTTAAAAAATGCTTTTTCTCAGATTGCTTTGAATGAAAGTTCAAAAAACTATGTGTTATTTCAACCCACATAGGTCTATTTGCGTATAAAGTATTGCCGTTTGGGCTTACGACGAGTCCGGCGATTTTTAAGCAAGTCATAGCAACTATCGTCGGTGGTTTAAAAAATGTGCGTGTATTTTTAGACGATATATTATTATTTGGTAATTCGAAAGAAGAATTAAATTCGGTATGTGACGCGGTAATTAAGAAATTAAATGATCATGGTCTGACCGTAAATGACCAAAAATGTTATTTTTTGTTCCAAAAATGAATAATGACAAGTGTAGTGATTTAAAAAAAATTGATGATAAAGTAAAAAATCAAATGGTAGCTAGTCAAAACAGTCAAAAAGTGATTTGGGATCAAAAGTTTTGACCAAAGATTTTAGAAATAAAAAGAATAATTGGGTTTTGGGTACAATTATCAAAAGATTAGGGAGTAGAACCTATATGGTTAAGATACATTCAACAGGCCTGGTTTGGAAAAGACACCACGATCAGTTTTCTGATAGAAAGGTTAGGTGGGGGGAGAGTGACTATTCTGATAATGTGTTGGACTTTGGTCCACTCTCAGACGTGGACAGGACCAATACTAATTCCCCTGTTCTTTGCAGATCGCAGCCACCATGGGAGGGGAGACTGCGTTCCAGGCCTCAACCACGCCCACGCTACCCAAAGTGAAAGATAAAAAAAAAACTGTTAAATAATTACATGTTAAAAAAGAAATATGTATATGTATATAAAGAATAAAATAATGAAATATGTAGAAATTTAAAATTGTATAAGTTAGGCTGAAATATATATATCATGTAATTATTGTTTAAGTGTGGGGGTGTAATGTCTGTGTGAATTGTATGAGTGCAAGCGAGATAGCATGCTTGCGTGAATCTATATATGGCGATGCATGCTAGATTCGTCCTCTTTTTGCTTTAGGCAGCTCCCTAATAAATACTAGTACAGTACCGTTACTCTCTCTTCATTTGAGTACTACCCACCATAATTCGTCAACACTTTGAATGTAAGTCCACTGGACATTACAACTGACTCAGCCTGTAGTAGCTGATATCACACTTGTCATTGCTTTGTATTGTACTTTTTTGTGTCATAGTATTAGATCAAGCACTATAGGAATAATTTGACTGAATACTAGATTATGTTTAAGTTAATTACAGTAGAGCGCACTTGAAGTGAAATAACTAGTTTCCGACCGAAACAGGATTTTCTACCGAAAACGAAACCGAATATTCGGTATCTGTCTCAGTTTCAGTGCGACGAAAAAACGCGGCTTACCGGGCCTACAACACCTCTAGAACATCCGAAGACAGAACAGCTTACAACAAAATGGCAAAGGAAACCAAGAGAATCATAAATAGGTCAAAATTCGAGCACGACCAGCAGATCAGCAGAAAGCTGGCTGCATGCCCGCATGGCAGCAGGCAATTTTGGTCGCTTGCGGGCTCTATAGGTCGCAATTTCCGCAAATCCAGTCTGCCACCTCTTACCAGACCTGACGGCTCAGTAGCAAACACCGCCACCGAAAAGGCTAACTTATTAGGTAAAATGTTTGCGGATAACTCAACCCTCGATGACCGAGGTGCTGTCCCGACGTCGGTTCCTCGCTGCGGTTTTCGTATGAAAAAGCTGAGGAACCGGCATCGGGAAGTACTCCATGTTTTACGAGGGCTAGATGTTAATAAAGCTAGTGGGCCTGATGGAATACCTGCCCTGGTACTGCAGAGGTGCGCTGCAGAAATAGCTCCAATTTTGACAAAGCTTTTTAAAATGTCCCTGAAGACTGGCTCTGTGCCCTCAGGTTGGAAAAAAGCGGTTATCCATCCTATTCCAAAGAAGGGTGACCGCTCCAACCCGGCCAACTACCGCCCCATAGCGATCACATCAGTTCTGTCTAAGGCGATGGAACGTGTGATCAACGACAAACAGCTCACATATCTCGAGAAGAACAAAATTATTAACGATCGTCAATACGGATTCCGGCGGAACCGCTCGTGCGGTGATCTTCTCGCGTATGTGACGCATGTTTGGGGGCGATGCCTGGAACGTTTCGGTGAGACCCAAACGGTTGCACTGGACATCTCCAAGGCCTTTGACCGGGTTTGGCACCGAGGACTTGTCAACAAACTGCATTCTTACGGACTTCCCGCATCCTTGTGTACGTGGATTGCCGACTTCTTGAGGGAGAGGTCGATTCAGACGGTAGTCGATGGTTTCACCTCTTCCTCACACTCGATAAATGCTGGCGACCCGCAGGGATCGGTTCTGTCTCCGACTTTATTTTTGTTGCACATTAACGACCTTTTGTCATGTGCACCAATTCACTGTTACGCGGATGACAGTACAGTTCATGATAGCTTTTTGTTTGACAAGCCCCCAAAGGGCTCACAAACTCCAACAGCTCGTAGGGCTTTGAAGCAAAGAATGGACTGTTACCTCGAGAGTGTTTTCTCTTGGGGTAAAAATAATCTCGTTGAATTTAATGTTTCAAAGACCCAATCTTGTCTGATTACGTCTAAAAGGGATCGAAATGAAAATCTAGTCTCTTTCAACGGAAGCAATCTTCCGAACAGGCCCTCCATCGAAATGCTTGGTGTAACCCTAAGTGACCAGCTCAGGTATGGGGGCTCCATCGAAGCCTCATAGAAACTGGGCGTACTGTACAGGGCCCGCAGATACTTTAATAGTACACAACTGCTAACCCTGTACAAATCACAAGTGCGCCCCACGGTTGAATTTGGCAGCCACCTCTGGTCTGGAGCTCCAAAATACCTGAAAAATACCCTCGACTCTGTGCAGAAACGGGCGGTCCGTTTGATAGATTCTCCCATCTTAACAGACGGATTGCAATCTTTAGAGCACAGGCGTCGGGTGGGAATGCTATCCTTGTTCTACCGGTATTACAATGGAAGATGCTCCGAGGAACTAGCATCATTGATCCCTTCGGCACCGGTGCATAGTCGGGAAACACGCCAAACGCGTGCCCAACATTTGTACACGGTTGACATTTGCCACATGAGAACGGGTCGTTTCTTCGACTCGTTCTTGTGTTCAACAGTTCGGCTGTGGAATGATTTTCCGGCCTCTGTGTTTCCTCCTTCCTACAACATGGGTCTCTTCAAGACCAATGTTCATTCCTTCCTCTCCTCAAAAAGACCCTCCACACAGCATCCCAGATGACATAGGCCCTGAGGGAAATTATTTTCCTCAGGGCTGCGTGGAGTTAACGTAAAAAAAAAAAAAAAAGTTTCGGCCGAAACCGAAACCGAAACTTTTTAGACCTTTTAAAAATCTATTGTTTACTGAAATTCGGCTTATTTTTTAAACTTATATTCACAATAAAGAAAGGACCTCATACATTGAGTATTTTAATTTTAATTGCGTTTACAATCACAATATTTTTTTTTACATTAACTCCACATGAAAGGCCCTGAGGAAAATAATTTCCCTCAGGGCGTATGTCATCTTTGAAGATGCTGTATGGAGGGTCTTTTTGGGGAGAGGAAGGAGTGAAGGGTCTTGAAGAGACCCATGTTGTAGGAGGGAGGAAACATAGAGGCCGGCAAAACGTTCCACAGCCGAGCTGCTGAACTCTAGAATGAGTCATAGAAACGACCCGTTCTCATGTGACTAAAGTCAACCGTGTACATATGTTGGGCGCATGTTTGGCATGTTTCCCGACTACGCACTGGTGCCGAGGGGATCAATGGCGCTAGTTCCTCAGAGTATCTTCCATTGTATTACCGGTAGAACAAGGACAGATTCCCACCTGACGCCTATGCTCTAAAGATCGCAATCCGTTTCTGTTAGAAGAATCTATCAATTGGACCACCGGTTTCTGCACAGAGTCGAGGGTTTTTTTTAAGGTATTTTGGGGCTCCATACCAGAGGTGGCTGCCAAATTCGATAGTGGGGCGCAGTTGCGATTTGTACAGTGTTATGGGGCTCTCCACACGACACTGCACGTAGTGACTGCGGCAGTGACTGCAAAAAGGAGTTGAGCAAACTAGCGCCGTCTCGTTTGTTAAAGGGCCGCTAGAACGAGACAGCGCTAGTTCGCTCAACTCCACCCTCTGTGCAGTCACTGTCGCAGTCACTACATGCAGTGTCGTGTGTAGGCCGCTTTAGCAGTTGTGTACTATTAATGAATTGTGTTATCACATAAACTCACAATACAAGCACGCCGGACCGGCCGGCGAACTCAGTTGATGATGGTGGATGACAAACGAGCCACGAACTCACCCGAAGTCAGCCAAACGGCACGCGATAATTCACGAATCCAGAGTTTCGGTGCGGCCGAAGGTTCGGCAGATTTTCTGCCGAAACCGAAACTAGATTTTTTTTACCGAACCTTGCCGAAACCGAAACCGAACCTTCGGTCAGTCACTAGAAATAACACAACACTGCGCTCTACAAATGTCGTGTTATTATAAAAAAATATTATTATTATATTATCTAACACCTGAGTCCTTTACCACAAATTTTACAAGTGAATCGGAGATGAGATGTGTCTTTTGAGCAATATGATTGGTCAATTTTTGCAAGTATCTGTTTCACTCGACTCAACATTGCTTCTATAGAAACGCACTCTTAGATAAGGGCATTTTCGACAATTTATTGCAACCAAAGGTTCTACCAAAACCAAATGTATTTTGTATTTTGTAATTCAAATACATGACTTGAAAGTATTTTGTATTTCGTATTTTAAATACATGCGAAAAAGTATTTTGTAATTTGTATTTCAATTACAGCAAAGCATGTATTTTGCCCAACCCTGGTTATAATTCACAATGCCACGACTTAAAAGAAAACATAAATATAACAAAAAGTGTCATGATATTACCCTACTCCTACATGACGGTTTAGTCAACCTCTCCCCTACAAAATTTCTTATTCTAATAATAAATATGTCTAGATCATAGACATCCAAACTCAATAGACCAGAAGATACAGATGAGGGGTAAAACCAAACTATGGGAGGCGAAGAGGGGAAAGATGACTGTGATTCATCAAAATATTGCTATTCACATAGCAATATTTTGTTGCCGTATTTAGTTAAGACACTTTTAAAAATGTTTCATAATTTACTTACCCCTGTAACCAGCGACAAGCTTACTGGAGAAACGCCCACATTCGCTATGTTCACATATTATAGGTATAATGTATAGCACAGGCTCTCATATTTTGCTGTGTTATTTGGTAAAATGTATGGCTCCAAGGAGGAGCTCCAGCCGGCTCCATGGAGGGGGAAATAATACGTTTTTATCACTTAGGGCAGGTCCAGATATATTCATATGTCCGTGGTCTAGATAAATTTTTTTTTTTTTTAAATAAAACCCAGAAATTGTAATATCAAAGATTGATTTGAGCAAAGAAGCGAAGTTTGTAATATGCCTACTGCTTTAAGGTGTTTATGTAAAACTAGTAAGTGTCAAATATTACAATAAAACTGTGATAATATAGGTAAAAAGTGTTTCTTTTATTTCATATCAAAATATTTGTATTTATATGTTTTATTTCATATTATGTTAGTAGCTACACTTTTTTTTCAAAGACGCGTTTCCAAACTTTTACAACTTTTGAATTTACTCGTTCAATATGTACCGAGCACAGGTTGGTTAAATTGACATTGAAAGGAACAAGATTCTATAATAAAACATCTTTGTCATCGAAGTGCAATGCGTTATTAATTAATTAGTTTTATTTCTACGTAGAATACCAACCTACTCTGAAAACCTGTTTCTCTCCAAATAGAATAGTTGTTTCTACGAACGTGGGATATTTTATAATTACTATAATAGCCCTTACGTGTCTCTACTCTGTTCAATGAGAAAAAAATATGTTAAAAAACAAACAAAAAAAACATAATAACAAAGTTTTTGAAGTAAAACTTTTTTACGCACGCTTGACTTGGGGAGTAAGCTGGCGAATGCGTGACGAGAGCGTTACGAAAAGTGAGGCGAACGGTAGTTGAGAGGGAGATATGTTATTGAAGATAGAAAGAGAGATAGTTACGTTTCATATATTACTGTAGGGGTAAGAGAGAGAGGTGCGAGCAAAATTTTCTTTCTCTCTTTCTCTCATAGCCAGTTACGTAACGTATATCTAAGACACAGTGCAGGCCTATTGTCTGTATCACACTGAAAGAGCAAGAGAGAGCAGTGCGCGCGCACATTTTCTTTCTCTCTTCCTATCATATAGATGGAGTAGAAGTTTTAGTTCAGTTGTGTGGTCTAAAGCACACTCGTTTTTTTACAATAATACATCTATTTTTTTCGCCACGATAACACTCATCGACTGGCACGATCTAGTTGCGCCATCTCTTGGGCCGTATAGTAGTCAATTTTAGAGAAATTGATAAAATGAATCTTGAGTACCTATCCAAAAAAAATCAGTTGTATCAAGGGCAGTCTGCTCCGCGTCGACTTTCCAATGTGCCATGGACCCAAGGAGCTAAGGCGCTGATAATACGATCACTGGAGCAATTCTCGAGCAGTTGAGTCGACGGCAATCGGAAACAGAATGTTCGCCTTTTGGCTTGGCCTGTCACATCACTGATGTTAAAAGGTCCGTGCCAATAGTAATCCAGTCAAAATAGACATTCCACCTCGCATTAATTCTTAACAAGCTGGATTTTTGTATAAGTCTTGAATACTTCATTACGAATGCTATGTCAAAAGTCCCCATCGATCCCGCTCTGGCAAGGTTTTTTTTTTCGAGGTCAAAGGTCACCATTTTTTGTTTTTTGCGTATATCTCTGAAACGGTAAGAGCTATCGAAAAAAATATTGAGTAAAAGTTTGTAGATCGTAAAATTCTCTACAAAAAAATACATATATTATTTTCTCTACGAAGCACGGTTCTCGAATTATCGCGATTTCAGACCGTAGGTATGCACACATTTCCGCACCACCTTTGAGGTAGTGTACTTGGCGCTTTTTTTAATGTGGTTTCCCCAGTAGGAATACTCCACGATACAGGGTGTCCAGGGGTAAAGTGCACTAACTTCGGGAGGAGATTCTACACGATAGTACAAGTAAAAAAGATAAATAACTTTTTTCGAAATTACAATTTTTAGAGGCACTTTTCAGGTAAAAAGGTAAAATTGGTCCGGCGTGTGTGGCCAATTGTAGCAGCAAGAATTTTACATTATTCATCATCAGATTCTACATTATCACTCGTTTCTTCTTCCTCGCTCTCTTCTTCATATTTTTGCTCAATTTGTGTTGACTGCTCTAAGAAGAGAGATATATCAGTTAGATCCTCATCGTTTTCGAAAGAATCTTCATCTGTTGCATTTGATTCAGCATTAGTACAAGAGTGGCCTTGACAGTTGGTACAGACTGGTGAACAAAACAATCCAACTTTTCTGCATCCACAATTGTTCGTACAGCCTTTTTGCAATTACAAAAAATTGTATTCAGCAGTTTCTCTGGAGCAGGTTTCCACCTGAGGGAGGCATCTACTAATATCTACAGGAATTCCAAAAACTGAAAAAATCGAACTAATATCTATGAGAACCAAAGTGTTAACGAATATCTACAGCTCAAATTGTTGACCAATATCTATGAGAACCAAAGTGTTGACGAATATCTACAGCTCAAACTGCTGACTAATATCTATGAGAACCAAAGTGTTGACGAATATCTACAGCTCAAACTGCTGACTAATATCTATGAGAACCAAAGTGTTGACAAATATCTACAGCACTGGCAGAGGTTGGATTTGCAATTATGTATAGCATATTGGAATAACGTAATATTGCGTATGCAATTTAAAAAACTTAATTTATGTAAGTATGTATGTAAAAGATCCCTAATATCGGACTATTGGACACATTTAGCTGATTAGTTCAACCTACGCTCTGTAGATATTAGTCAACACTGGGACCTTCATAGATATTCGTCCGACCTTAGCTCTGTAGATATTAGTCAACACTCTGAAGTTCGTAGATATTAGTTCAACAAGTAAGCTGTAGATATTCGTCCGACATACAGGCTGTAGATATTAGTATCTGGAGTCGAAGCAAAGTACGGATTGGCTCCAAACTATTATTCATCAATTTCCAGCCCCAGTCTTCAGGATTCAGTTGATTGCCCAGCCACACTTGCACTTGGTAGAATACACGAAACACGTGTTGATAAGCAGAAGCACATGTTGGAGGGAGACAAGATAACTGCACTCTTTTATTGTTCCTTGTATTTTTCAGGAAATTCAAAAATCTATACTTGTCTATCGATTCCATTTTTTTTCGGAGCTCCATATAAAGCAAGGAGAAAGCGAATTCCGTAAGTGAGGATGACGTCTGCTGAAGATGTTTTGATCTTCAAATCATTACGTTTTTCAAACAATTTAAATACTGCAGTTTTTCCCCTTTTGAAAATTGCTGATGTGCTAAACTTTGTGACTAATATATTTTTGTTTGAATTTGAGCTTTAGCAGGTTTTAAAAAGTAAATGATCTTATCACTTGGAGTTGTGCAGTCAGTATTATTAATAAATCTACATCTTCTCCAACAACGATAGTTATATTGTTGCTACTGAATTGATCTATTGCGGTTTCAATAATGAGGATATCAGCATCATTATTAGCTTGTTTCACAAGAATTTTGGCAGCTGCGAATTCTTCACACAACATCGAAATCAAGCGAGTTTTATTGTGAACATTAGCGAGAAATTGTTGTTGGTTTGTTGGAACCATGGAACTAAGATTGAAGGGAAGCGGCAATACTTTCGGAATATTACGGGGATAAGCGAAAAACCTATGTAGCTCTCCAAATTTGTAGCCGTCTAGTGGGAGGGGATAGAAACGGGGAATGTGGCTAGCTTGCGGGGGGAAGGCGGCGCTCTGGAGATAAGGGCCGAACTGTGAATGGGAATCATTATTATTTTTATATTTTTTAAACTTTCGTTAATTTTTTATTACATTTTGGACATAAAATATAATAGCTTAATTGAAAAATAAGTAATGAAATGAGGCCAGGGTAGTAACAAGGAGACTGGAGACTTATGTGTTGTTTAATTTTTATTGTTCCCTATACAAGTTATTTTAAGTTACCTTCATCTACTAGGACGTACTTAACTCATTTTTTGCGAAATCAAGATTAGTGAAGCGCTTGTCGAAATACATCGGCCTCACTTTTCACTTGACAAGTGCAAGTGGGTAAAAAAACTAGTGTTATGAACTCACTGTAACTCAAGGCACCATTCCTTGGTGCTATCATTGCTTAACTCATCAGTTTGAAATAGATTTTAATTTATCATATAAATAGTAAGTATGGTTTTTTATACGTATTTTATAAAATCAACAGACTTGCAGTGAAAATTTTTGTGCGTTCTATTCTGATGTAAGCTGGTGCTTGTGTTTTAAGAAAGGAGTGCTCGATATTAATCTTATAAAAGAACTGTATTTACAGTTTTACAATGATAACAAAAAAATAAGTGATAGGAACAAACACTGCTTGACTTATTTGCGTGGGCAAATAAATTTTATTTGATTAATTTGTGTTATTTCATAATTAATTTATTTAAAAATAATGTACATATTATTTTATACTAGCAGATCCGGCCACACGTTGCTGTGGCTAACGTAAAAAAATGCCACGCCATTACCCAACCTTTATAACCAACGCCATTTGTTAAATTAAATCCACACCGCCCATATTTGCCAGCCCATTGCCCGCTGCCCGCTGCCGCTTAACCAGATATGTTATATATTTCAATAAATTTACACAAAACCTTGACAAATTATATACCTAAACCTTTCTCATGAATCACTCTATCTATTGGTGAAAACCGCATAAAAATCCGTTTGGGTAGTTTTTGAGTTTATCGCGAATAGACAGACAGACAGACGCGGCGAATAACTTTGTTTTATAATATGTAGAGATATACCATAATATATCACAAGAATCCCAACTGCTTCCGTCTGTAGCATGTACGTTGTGAGGCTGAAGGTAAATGGTGAGGGGAAATAAATGGTGGAGAGAAAGCTGGAAAAGTACTCGGCTATTCAGATCTAGTCGACAAACATGGCTAAATTAATTTCAAGCAACATTTCAATTCTGAATGGTGGTCTTACCTACGCCAGAGCGATACTGAGAATGTCTTCCACCTGGAACGTGCCGGAAATATATCTTATAATGTTTTTAACTATAAAATGTTGAAAACACAGATCAATCGAATAAAATTTATTTCGGGATTTGAACCCGCGACCTCCAGATTGTTAGTCAAGAACTGTACCCCTCGACCACGAGGGCATGTCAATGTGACTTTTACATAACAATACAGTGATTATAAACTTTGAATTGACGTTGTAAACATATGTAAAAGGAGTGGTAAATTAGTAGGAAGAAAATCTAAAAATAACAGTGCAAAAAAGACAAAGTAAAAATTTCAAAAAATTAATAAGCTAAATGATAAAAAACATATACCTATGACATGTGTGAATCACAACTTTATATTTGTGCGTTATGATTAATAAAAACATAAAAGTATTTTGGTAATTTTTAATTATTATAATTTAAGTTGACTGATTCGGCCCATTGGCAGTCGGAGTTCACGTGATAAGATCGGGCTCATGGCGATGGCGGTTGAAATGAACACGCCGAAAATTATAAAATGTATATTTAAGCTATGTTTAAACACTTACATGTGAAAGGTAAGACTGTCTTTCTTCTTAAAGGTCTTTATAGAACTACTTTTACACAATTTTACGGCACAGTGGACCATTTTTCTATGTTTTATGAACGTTTTTCTGTGAGCTCTATGCGCGACCGAGGTGTAAAAGCCAATGTCAGCCATCTAAAAACCGTTCGGTAAAATTTTTGAAAAGGCATGCTTTGGGCAGAGGGGCACACTTTACACGCCGTCTCTCTAGTATCCATACTCTTAGGTTGGAACAGTCATTGATTGATCAAAAACTATATCAGACGATGAAGATGTTTTTGTAGCTCGACGACGTTGTTCTGCAGCTTTGATATTTTTCATGCAATCAGTATAACCATCAAATACTATGGTAACGAAGTGTCTACGAACATACTGAAGATATAAAATCCGAAAAATGCAGGTTTACGCCGGTTCCTATGGAAAATACCAAAAATGCAGGTGTGCGCCGGTAGTAACAGGCAGACATTACTCAAGGCCAACCGACTAATGAATTAGGGATGGACGTTGATTTACTCAGAATCGTGTATTTTCCACGTATAGAGTCACAAAAACCAATATTCCAATATTTTTTCTTCAAATGGATGACCCGATGATGTATACTGGCCACATATGTGCATATTCGTATTTTCTAGGTTTGAATTCGCGTTAAAACGAGAACGGTGTTTCGTAGAGAAAAAGTATTCATATAATTTTTGTAGAAAATTTTACGGTCTACAAACTTTTCGATAGCTCTTACAGTTTCAGAGATATACGCAAAAAACAAAAAAATGTGACCTTTGACCTCGGAAAAAAAAACCTTGCCAGAGCGGGATCGATGGGGACTTTTGACATAGCATTCGTAATGACGTATTCAAGACTTATACAAAAATTCAGCTTGTTAAGAATTAATGTGAGGTCAGCACCTTTTTTCGTCTATTTTGACTGGAGTATAGCACGAGCTGCCAATAGAAGGTATTCGTGAAAACGCTGCATTGTTCGCTTACCATAGACCTTGCCCAGAGGCGTGCGACGCTTCGGCGCAAGTGCGAACCAGTGTCAAGCAATAATGGAACACTAATAGTAATTTCCGAATATATCACTGTAATCACAATTGATTTTATAAATTTTGTTTTGACCTTTTTGACGTCTTAGTTATTATTTATTTGGTAGTGGGTATGTTTATTGTGCGTTGTGTGGTCAATTGTTTATTTTTTAATTTGTTTAATTTTATAGACCTACCTACTTATTTATAAATAATTAAATCTAAAATTGAATTCTAAAATCGAACTCCAGGTCTGTCAAAACTTTGACCAGATATTAGCAGACTTTAGAAATCAAAATATTATACAATACAGTATCAACTTTAAAATATAGAATATAATCTAAATAAATAGTTGTTGAGAATTCAGAGCAACTAATCATGGTTTGATCTTCATTAGTTTGCGAACCAATAATGGCCTTACCGCGGTTGTCTAAATTTTGTTGTACAGAGGATCTACAGTTTGCTGCATACATTGTTGCATATGGACAATTCGTAAGACATAGAAATAAAAGAAAATTTACTTGGATTTATGCGTATGTTCCAGTTACAGCTTATTGTCTGATTTAGTCTGTTGGAGTTATTCAGATTGACTTATGTTTTCCAGGTATTTTCGATCATATGGTTTGCTGTGATTATCTTTTCATTGGTAAGGCACATTGAATATGCAGATGAAATACATCCTGAACAACCGTGGAATTCTCCAATTTGGATTATTGGAATTAATGTATTCGTGCTACTGTGTTCACTGGTGTCCCTCTTTGCATCAGTAATTCTGATTAAGTGCATCGACAAGGTAATGTCTATTACATTAAGCGAATCAACCTCGCCACATAGTATATACGTGGTATTAATGTCATTTGACGCTGTGTTTCATAAATGTATTGTCCAGAAAGTCAATGTTTTGAGACGAGAACTTTTATCGAGGGTTTGCCCGAGACTCACATTGTAATTGATTTTGACGAATTCGTAATTGAATTGTCATTTTTCCCATGCCTCGCAGGGGATGCAAGTTGTTTATAATATTTTATATTAATAAAAACAGTACGTTACCATTATTTTTTTAAAGTAAGACGCCTTTAAAAAATTGTAATACGTTGTACAACTACAACTTCAGCTGTAAAGTCAATTTTATTTTTCTATACGATGAATACGTGACTTCCCGAGAGAGTTTTGTTGAAAAATATCTGAGATTTATTACCATGTTCATCAGAATTAATTACATAAAATATACCACACAGCAAGATACAATTTCTGAGCTGATAAAACAATCTCAGCCGTAGGTTACTTCAAAACGTCAAAATATTTATGTGCAGGGCGCGAAGCGTCGTTGTTAGAGTCGTTTTTTTTTTTTACATGAGCTCCACACAGGAGGCGCTGAGGAAAATAATTTTCCTCAGGGCCTATGTCATCTTTGGGGATGCTGTGTGGAGGGTTTTTTTTAAGGAAAGGAAGGAGAGGAGAGTTCTGGGAAGGAAAAGGGTTTAAGGGGTGGGTAGAAATCTGGGGTTCAGTGTGTCTTGGTCATCCGCCTCCAAGACCTAGACAAACCTCACCCCATGAACCCGGGCACCCCTGCTAAATCACCAAACGTAGCGAACCACTTGGGATGACCTATGGCAGAGGTGTTGGTTATCCAATAAAGGTTCCCGGGGCGGCGGTACCCATTCCCGCCTCCCAAATTGAAAGTCTGTCAATTAAGAGTAGAAAATATTAAAAATTGAACTACTAAATTTGTGGGCTGGCAACACCAATTTAACTGTCAAATATTCTTTCAAATCGCAATGACACTGAATGTATAAAACACTGTAAGTCACACTTAAAAAACTTTTTTTTTGTTTTAAAGATAAAAATTAATTCGAAGAAGCACTGTTATTAAGGTATCTTATAAATTTGATTAAATGGTGTTCTATAATGTGATTTGCTTTAATTTATTATAACTTATATTTAAATTTAACAGTAGGTAAAAAGGAAGAATCACTAATGGTGAGTAGTTACACTACTTTTAGGTCGGAATGAGTTAAATATATTCAGATCTAAAATTAGAGACATGATCTAAAACCCGGGCAACGCTGGGTACCTATTTAAGCTAGTATTAAATAAATGTGAGCAATTTACAACTGTGCTTTTTATTTTACTACTAGCTGACCCGGCGAACTTCGTACCCCCCAGAATCTATAACTGTTGTGTTAATTTATTAGCTGAATTAAATTCAGTTTTTTTATTAAGTTTTTTTTAAATACCCCTTTATAGCTAAGACTATTTTTGAGGTTTTCCATGTTCTAACTTTTTTCGTTCTTATAAAATTATGCACAAAATAAATAAAAACCACTTTTTCGCTTACTAGCCTCGTGCAAAAAGACGGTCGATTTTAAAATTTTGCAGGCATGAGATTCGAAATATTTCTAGCGTTTATATTCCTCTTAAAGAACAAAATAGAAACAATCAGCGCATTGACATTTGACGTTTTTGAATTTTTGGAATTCACGCAAACTTTAACTAACACAGCATTGCTACAGCTCTTTCAAAAGATGAAATTACGTTCCATACAAAATGTATGAGGAAATGAATTTTCTTCATAACTTTCTTTTTCGTAACTTTTGTGATGTTTTAATAGTTTTTCTGTTATCCGGGTGGAGACAAATCCAACAAATCAAAATCGGTCCAGCCGTTCTCGAGTTATAAATAGTGTAACTAACCCGACTTTGTTTTATATATTAAGATAATATCGTTATTCCTCATTGTATTAACAAAAATTGCAAAGGTATAATATACCATTCTAATTTTGAGATCGGTGTGTATCAAAATTGCAATTAAAAATATTTTTCCCACTTTTATGTGTTTTTGATTTTTTACAAAAAATGTAGGTTACACAGCTTTACTTTAACACCATGAGTTATGTGTTTAGTATTGCCATTTGATCAACAGTGGCGCCCTCCTATGTTTTCTACTCTTATTTGACAGACTGTATGTCTTTCTTGGTTACCCAGCGAAGGCACCTACTCTGAGAAAATATTTACGAATTGAATGGCATTAAAATATAACTTTGGAAAAAATTGTCACATCCGCGATATCTATCTCTAATAAAATTTCTCAAATATCGGTCGTCCAGTTGATTAGTCAGATATCTGCAAAGACGGGTTGTTTCGGAGAATTTGAACAATGCATCCAATTCCAAAGTTAATTTTCAAGTTCTGTGAAAGTTCGATTCCCAGTTGCGACCGTTATCTTTTTTATTTTATTTTTATTTCTCTGTGTCTTGTTCTTTTTTTATATTTTCGTCTAGATCATTATTAGTGTCATATTCTTCTTCGGTGATATGTAAAAACATTGGTTAAATAGGTTAAGTTAGATTAGGTTATGAGCTATTTTTCAATTTTTTCATAACTTTTAATGACTTTTCAAAGGGGTCTTCAAAATTGCATGATTTTGAGTTGTCGTGCAACCGCTTTACTGCCGAGAGGTCCGTTCTCTCTCATAAACAATATGTAACACGGAATGGATCTCTCAGCAGTACTTACGACTGTTTATTTCTAGGATAAAGTGGTGATGATGCAAGTCTGGGTTTGGTTGTTTCTGGGCATACTGCTAATATTCTTCATTTACTCAATAGCTGATCTGGTGTTCACAATTATGGAGGGGAATTATATAGAAGCAGTATTTTTCATGTTTTTCCACAATATTTCTACACGTAAGTAATAATTATTTAGATGTAGATTTTACCTACGTTGTGTAAGTAAATACAAATACCTGCCTAAATTATAATACAACACTTGATATGCAGGATGCAATAGAAATAGGGATTTGAAAAAATAATCGATTATAAAAAAATCGATTTTTCTCCAACAAAAATCGATTTTATTAAGCTATTTTAATTTTCTAAAAAATCTATTAATTAGCAATCGATTTTTTTTACACTGCCGATTTTTTCATTCGCATCCCTGCTACGCTTAGTCATTAGTCCGGAATCCAGAACGCAAACCTCTATGATGTTTATAAATAAAACATGACATTAACACCATCTGTGTGTCTACGATGACATTTCTTTTGTGCTTGGAAAGCAGTTTAGTTGAAGTTTCTTATCAAACTTGTCACTAGATGAAGTCAACAGAGTCTGTCAGAGTCAACAGAGTGTTTTACCCATAAAGAAATTTTCCGTAAGGACCTCGGCCCAAACAAAGCCGTAAAACGTACGAAAAAATTTACTGTTTTACCGACATTAGTTTGTTTGTTGATGTCACTGTCATTTTGAAACTTCGTTTTTCTAGCGTTTGTTGTAATTTGGGGAAAAATAGATTACTATCTTCTTTGCGTGCCGTATCAGGTCCCCCGACGTTGGCGATCACTCTTGAGAATGTCTCTCTGTCTTGCGCTGCCCGGAATAGCTCCTCCACACTTCTAATGCCGGTCCACTCTCGTATATTACGCAGCCAAGACATTTGTCTCCTACCAGGCCCTCGGCGACCCTCTATCTTGCCTTTCAATATCAAATGGAGCAAGTGATACTTCTCCCCTCGAAGTATATGACCCAGATATGAAATTTTCCTGATTTTTATTAATGTAAGCAGTTCTCTATCTGCTCTAGCCCGCCTGAGAATTTCTGTGTTGGTGATCATGTCGGTCCATGGGACCTTGAGCATTCTCCGGTGAAGCCACATTTCAAAAGCCTCTAACCTGTTCATGGTATTTACTTTCAAGATCCATGTTTCACATCCATAGAGCAAGACCGACCACGCATAACATTTTAGCATTCTCTGCTTTAGTTTTAAGCTGATATTGTCATTGCAGAAGAGGGATTTCATTTTAATGAACGCAGTTCTTGCTGCTTCAATTCTGCATCTAACCTCCACATCTGGGTCAAGAGCCTCCGTGAGAATACTGCCGAGGTATCTAAATCTTTCCACCTTTTCGACATTGCAACCATTTACGGATTACTATAACAAATTTGATTTTTTTTCAAGAAAAATCGATTTTTCATGCTAAGAAAAAAAATCGATTAAGTATTTAATAATCGATTATTTATGTAAAAGTCACATCCCTAGATAGGACATACCGGACAGCCTTTAACTAGCAATTCTTGAGCTTATTTGGAGTTAAAAAATATAGATTTCGTTTGAAATGCGATTTTTTAAATATCTCTTCTCTCACAATGAAATGGTCGACTAGCCGTCACTGGCACATTCCTTTAGCGTGCTTTAGTGAGAGAATATTGCCAGACATTCTCTTAACCCTTGGATGTAATTTTAGAGTGAAAATGGAATACAGGAATACAGTTTTAAAGTTTAAAAAAAGATGAGCAGCAAACGTGCATTTCGTTTTTTATTCTATTTTGGCCCCGTTTTGGAAAATGATGCGGTAATAAGAATAGTCTCCCAGAGCCCAGTTAGGACCTGAACATTTTTAGAAATATAATGAAAAAAAAAACAAATTGTCATGTTATTTTAAAGGTTATTATAAAATGCATTAGTAGACTTTCGCTAAAACCTCAACTCAAAACAAATTATTCAATAAGGGAGCATGCATTAATTACGTGAGCTCAAAAGGGGGAGGGGGGGGGGGGTCTAGCAAAATCTCACGTTACTTGAAATCTTTCCATGGTATAAAATGAAGTCACTCACGCTGTATGTGCGCTTAGATCTTTTAAACTACACAACGGATTTTCGTGTGGTTTTCACCAATAGATAAAGTGATTCACGAGGAAGGTGTTAAGGTATATAATTGGTCAAGGTTTTGTGTAAATTGGTTGAAATACATAGTATATCTGGCCAAGCGGGCAGCGGGATGACAAACGGGAGTTGTGGATTGACAGATGGTGTTGGTAATAAAGGATTCGTTAACCACAGCAACGTGTGACCGTGTCTGCTAGTAAAGAATATACGAAGTGGCCCAAATTTATCTCACCAAAGGGGGGGAGGGGTCTAGATTGGAAGAAAAACTACTCACGTAATTAATGTATGACCCCTAAAAAGTATTTTCCTGGGTTTTATGCCTACAATCTGAACAAAACTTTCTTCAAAACAAGATAAACCTTGCAAAACCTTCTCGTGCAATTGACACATAGTCAAGGGTGGATCCAGGATTTTTTTCTGGGGGGGGGGCACAATGGGCGGACGGGCAAAAAAAATCAGCAATTACTGTTATGCTACGTCCAGACTGAAGCCAACCTTCCAACTCCGAACTTTGTTCGGAGTTGGAAGGTTGGCCGATCGTGTGGTCGCTGCGGCCAACCCTCCAACCCCGAATTCCGTACTCCAAAATGGCGGACATGAAACAGCTGTAGCTACGCTGTATCTTTTTCAGTTGCCTACAATTATTACGTACGTATAATCATATACTTATATACACGACATGTTTTCAAACAATTGTTATACCACTCTCCGTAATAATATAGTCATTTTAATAGTACGCGGCACGGTGTGGACAGCTGCGACAGGCTGGTTCGTGTGAGTTGGCCGTCGGGATCGCCTCGAAGGCGATCTCGGGCCAACGCGAACTCCAACCTTCCAACACGAACTTCCAACGCACGAACACCCCTCCACACGATCGTCCAAACGTTTGAAGTTGGAACGTTGGCCGCAGTGTGGGCTTACCATTAGGCTTTTTTTCTGGGGGGGGGCACAACGGGCTGACGGGCAAAAAAATCAACAATTACTGTTAAGATTTTTTTAAGGGGGGAGGGCACAAAGGGCGTACGCGCAAAAAATCAACAATAGAGAACTCCAGTCCAATTTTTTTATTTTTTTTAATGAATAAAGACCTTCAAACTTAAATAACTGCATTTTTATTTTTATTTTTATAGTTAGTTTTAATAGTTAAAATAATTGTCAAAGTTTTAATTTTTAAAGACTCCCAGAAACGCACCGTATCTATGGTGGTCTTCACTAGACGTGGGCAAAATTGAATGACTGAATTGAATGAATAAATTCAATCTTGTGACACACTCGATCTGATTCTCAATTTCAAAAGGAATTGAGTCTTCACTCCTCATCTTTGGCCTTGCATCCTACGATTTTTAACGGCACCATTAATTTTTTTCCATTTATTTTAATGTTAAATTATTTCAATGAATGATGTGTACCTACCGTAAACGATTTAAATATTATAATGATTCGTAAATATTTAAATATTAATCTATGGGCGGCGCGCCCATAGAATAATATTTAAATAATAGTGCAAAACACGTAAAGTATCCCTTTCCCGCGCGCCATTCGTAAAATACCCGTAGGTATCAACTTCATCGTGGTCAGCCCAAGCGAAATACGAAAGCAAATCGGCCGAGTCACTAGTTTCGAATCTGTCTCTTTCACAACGCAGGAATTAATAGGTACATTGCTTCTATTCAGTATATGATCCAGTCATAGTCCCGCCGCGCCGATCGAACCCGTCCCGCGTAAATAGTCTCTGGTTTATAGTCTGTCGCTAACAAGTTTGTCCGGGGCGCGAAGTCTTTTTCACTAGTTCAGGAATTAAATCTCAATTCAGTTGTGACGTCATCGTCTCTGTGATCGCGTCAATCTCAGATCCCAACACCCAACAGGACCAAACCCAGGTCCTGCTAGGTCCGCAGCTCGCGAGTAATCAACTCACTGCCAGGCAAGAGGCAAGACACTAGTCAAAAGTAACTAATTCATTCCTCAATGCTCGCCGCGAAACTGACCGTGCGGGTTCACTCATTCCTCTCCGTTGGCCAAGCCGTCAATTTCATTACATAGTTGATTGAAAACTTCCGACAAAGCTATTGGAATACAAATACCTACCTACTTTGAGACGCCGAACTTCGGCAATCGGCTGTGGTCAGCTGTCATAAAATAATGCTTAATAATAATGATAAAATGTTTGTTTATATTGGATCACGTGAAATGGAATAATTTTAATTTAATAAATAAAATAAAATTGGTAAAACTTTAGGGGTGAAACAAAACACTGTTTAATTTTAAGATTTTATTGATATTCTAATGTAAATACATTTTTCTTGTCAATTTTTTTTTTGTTTTAACAAATGTAGTATTTTAATATTGCATTAACCCCGTAGCACAATTTTTCAGAACGACATAATTCGTAATATTAATTTGAAGTGAAATAGGCAATTTTCGTTATTTGTTTTTAGGGTGTCATGCCGTGTTGCGCTAGCTCCTTATTTAGCCAACGTATCTGAAATAGGCATATTCACCCTAGGAACAGTGCTTTGCGTAGTGAAAACTTCTTTAGCACCGTTGTGTTTTGAAACTCGATGAAACGAAAAATAACGACATTAAAAAGAGGCAATTTGGGAGGCGGGAATGGGTACCGCCGCCCCGGGAACCTTTATTGGATAACCAACACCTCTGCCATAGGTCACTCCAAGTGGTTCGCCACGTTTGGTGATTTAGCAGGGGTGCCCGGGTTCATGGGGTGTGGTTTGTCTAGGTCTTGGAGGTGGATAACCAGGACACACTAAACCCCAGATACCTACCCACCCCTTAAACCCTTTTTCTTCCCATAACTCTCCTCTCCTTCCTTTCCTTAAAAAAAAACCCTCCACACAGCACCCCCAAAGATGACATAGGTCCTGAGGGAATTTATTTTCCGTAGGGCCTCCTGTGTGGAGCTCATGTAAAAAAAAGGCAAACACCTACATTTATAGGATTTAGTCTAATCGGTCTCCTCTTTGTGCGGTGCTTCGTAGCTTATCGGTCTCCTCTTAGTGCGGTGCTTCGTAACCTCTCCATGTCTTCTTTGTTTTCTGAATTGGAAAGTACATAATTTTTTTTTTTTTTTTTGAATTAATTGAATAAGGAATGAATAGAAGGAATCAATTCAAAAGGCCAAGAGAATCAGACTGAATCGATCCACTTCTGGGAATAAATCTGCCCATGTCTAGAGCACAACGGCTATGGGAGCAACTTATCCTATTGATGGCAGTCCAGAGTTTGCGAGGCAATGAGAACCCAGGCTGTCTCTCAGTGGGGTCTTGAACGAGATTAATCAAAATAAATAATGTAATCAAATCAAAAACACAATAAAGGATTCCTCCAACTGTAATTTTTTAAATCAAGATGTTGTGCTGTTGACCGTGCAGTCAGCAACCGCAGATCTTCTTGAAGCACTGCAACGATGTAGAAATTCGAATAGTCAGTGGTATTTCATTCCAAAGCTTTGATGAGGAATAGCTAAAACTACCCTCAAATAGAGCAGTTTTATGTTTTGGGAAAATAAGTAAATGGTCCCTTTGGCGTGTACCGTGTGCATTAGAGTCGCGGGACCACTGCAATCTGTCGAACAGATAGGAAGAAACCTTCGAATGCATCAAACTGTACATTTGAAACATTTGATGTAACTTCCTTCTGTTCAACAAGTTTAGGATCTGATGCCGATGGAGATAAGTCGAGATATTGTGGCAATATCGGACACATGCATTTTGGACACGTTGCACTTGTTTTAGCGTTTTCATTAATAAAGACGGACCATACACTGTGTCTCCATAGTCCGGCACCGAGAGAACAAGACTATCAGTAAGAATCTTACGTTTTTTTCTGATATATAATCTCTTATATTATACAATATAAGAGATTAGCATCACTGTGACCTCTTTTTAACGTGCTCCTCATACCCCAATCTACCGTCCACCATTATTCCAAGGTTGCGCACAGCACCAACAAAGGAAATAGTGGTTTCATTTATTTTTACTACATGTCCTCCATCCCTTACGGATGATATTTTTTGCCAAGTTCCCATTAATAAAGCAACAGTTTTTTGGGGACTGGCAAGTAATTTGTACTCTTAGAAATTGGTTTCTTTTTAGGAATTGGTGTTACTAAACCATTTTTCCACAGTGCTGGAACTATACCTATCCGTATTGATTGGTTAATAATGGTTGTTATGGTGCTGAGTGCAAACGGAAGTGTGAGTTTAATCATTGTGATACTTATTTTATCGCAACCGATAGCGTTTGATTTAATATCATGAATGTGTTTTGTAATTGTAGTTTCATCAACTATTTGAAGTGAGAATGAGTTTGCTGTTGAGTGATTTTGTGAATTATAATGATTGAGTACAATTGGAATAAAATACAATGTGGTGGCTCTAAATTAGTGTTTTTTTTCAGTTTTCTTCATTTTCTGTGTCCTCGTTGTGTCCAGTTACAGGAAAACGTTAAAAGCAGAAAAAGTAGAAGAGAAGGAAGTAAATGATAAAAATAGCAAAGCAAAAAAAATAAGGGAAGTAGATGCTAAAAAGCGTAAAACAAAAATTTTCGAGGAAGCTAATGGTAAAAAAGCCAATGTAAAAAGATTGAAGGAAGCAAAAACTGAAAACCGCAATGTACCAGTGGTATACCAAGCAAATGTTAAAACACATAAAATAAAAGAGTTACAGGAAGCAAATGCTGAAAACCGCAATGTACCAGTGGTAAACCAATCAAATGTTAAAACACGCAAAACAAAAGAGTTACAGGAAGCAAATGCTGAAAACCGCAATGTACCAGTGGTAAATCAATCAAATGTTAAAACACGCAAAACAAAAGAGTTACAGGAAGCAAATGCTGAAAACCGCAATGTACCAGTGGTAAACCAATCAAATGTTAAAACACGCAAAGCAAAAGAGTTACATGGAGCAAATGCTGAAAACCGCAATGTACCAGTTGTAAACCAAGCAAATGTTAAAAAACCCAAAGCAAAAGAGTTAAAGGAAGCAATTGTTGACAAACGCAAAGAATTGAAGAAAGCAAATGCTGAAAATCGCAATGCAAAAGAGTTGAAGAAAACAAATTCTAAAAATGGAAATGCAGAAGAGTTGAGGAAATTAAATGCTGAAAATCGCAATGTAGAAGAGTTGAAGAAAGCAAATGCTGAAAATAGCAATGCAGAAAAGTTGAAGAAAGCAAATGCTGAAAATAGCAATGCAGAAGAGTTGAAGAAAGCAAATGCTGAAATTAGCAATGCAGAAGAGTTGAAGAAAGCAAATGTTGAAAATAGAAATGCAGAAGAGTTGATGAAAGCAAATGCTGAAAATAGCGATGCAGAAGAGTTGAAGAAAGCAAATGTTGAAAATAGAAATGCAGAAGAGTTGATGAAAGCAAATGCTGAAAATAGCGATGCAGAAGAGTTGAAGAAAGCAAATGCTGAAGATAGCAATGCAGAAGAGTTGAAGAAAGCAAATGCTGAAAATAGCAATGCAGAAGAGTTGAAGAAAGCAAATGCTGAAATTAGCAATGCAGAAGAGTTGAAGAAAGCAAATGTTGAAAATAGAAATGCAGAAGAGTTGATGAAAGCAAATGCTGAAAATAGCGATGCAGAAGAGTTGAAGAAAGCAAATGCTGAAAATAGCAATGCAGAAGAGTTGAAGAAAGCAAATGCTGAAATTAGCGATGCAGAAGAGTTGAAGAAAGCAAATGTTGAAAATAGAAATGCAGAAGAGTTGATGAAAGCAAATGCTGAAAATAGCGATGCAGAAGAGTTGAAGAAAGCAAATGCTGAAAATAGCAATGCAGAAGAGTTGAAGAAAGCAAATGCTGAAAACAGCAATGCAGAAGAGTTGAAGAAAGCAAATGTTGAAAATAGAAATGCAGAAGAGTTGATGAAAGCAAATGCTGAAAATAGCGATGCAGAAGAGTTGAAGAAAGCAAATGCTGAAAATAGCAATGCAGAAGAGTTGAAGAAAGCAAATGCTGAAAACAGCAATGCAGAAGAGTTGAAGAAAGCAAATGCTGATAATAGCAATGCAGAAGAGTTTAACGAATTACTTGCCGAAAACAGTATGGAAGAAAATGTAGTTGAAACATTGCTGAAAGCCGCAATCTACGACCTTATGTAAACGAAGCAAATGATAAAAACAGCAATCAAATGCTCAACACCGAATTATTGAATGAGAATAAAAGAAAGCAAATGAGAAGCAAGAACTCTCAAGACAAAAGTATTGATGTTGTTAACATTATGTTGGTAATAGGACTATCTTTCGAAACTAATCTCATTGAAAACAAGAATGAAACTTTATGGAACAGTCTACATAATCATTTTTAGAAATATACAGTGTCCGGAAACTCGTAGTCCATGCGGGAAACAGGTAAAAACCTCCTTTATTCTAAAAACGAACACATTACTGTCTTCTTCTGACACCTGTGAAGGTGTTTTTCTTACTTCTTCTGCACCTTCTTCTGACACTTTGCTTATATTTTGATTGAGAGTTAGTTAACAATGATATCATTCTTATCAGGGACCGCTTCAATATTTTCCAGCAATTTTGCTGTATTTTCCATAGACCATTATGTAACTGAGCGGTAGGAATCTCTGCAGAAGGAGGTAGTTGAGTAAGTAAATGAGGATAATAGATAACAGTTTACTTTACAGAACAATGTTAATTTATTTAAACAAATCCAAAATACTAAGATATGAACTGAAAACTATTATTATCTATTAAATTCAAAATGCACAAAAGTATTTAATCAATAAATTCGAGGTGCATGAACTTCCACAATCCTAGTCGAGTCAACAGATATATAATATTTATGTATATAGTCTGAGATATATTTGTATGTACATTTTTTAATAATCTCAATATTTTAATATCATTTTGTACGGTTTTTGGACACGTAATCCCTGAACAGAGCTCTTCATAGAAATGATTCAGAATTTAATTTTTATTATTTTCGACGGCCTCCTTGGTCAAGGGGTAAGGCTCTTGACTCCTAATACGAAGGTCGCAGGGTCGAATTCTGGCGTGCACAAATAAATTTTATTTGATTAATTTGTGTTATTTCACAATTAATTAATTTAAAATAGTATATACTTTATTTGCGGCACGTCGTTCAACAGTGGAAACACCCTCAGTATCGCCGTGGTGTAAGACCACCATTCTGAATTTAAATGTTGCTTGAAATGGTTTAAGCCGTGTTTGGTGATCAGATCTGAATAGCCAGGTACTTCCCCACCTTCCTCTTCCTCATCTCCTTCCCTTCCCCACCACCTTCAGCCTCACAATATACCCCAATTTGCGGATGCCATGGTCTCACTAGCTTCAGCCGGAAGCAGTTGGGACTCTTGTGCTGTATTCACATTAAAAAAAAAAAACCTTTTTCACTTCCGATAAAGGTGATTGCTGGATTGTTTTTCTCAATATCGTGGTCGTCTGTATTATAGAAACAAAACAAAACTAGACCGGACAAAAGGGAATAAAAGTCAAAATGATTTTCAAAACTCGGATCTATTTAAAATGAATGAATAAAAACATCAGGAAAAACAGGGGTAGATTCAGGTAAAACCGGTCCCTGGGACACCTATTGTTATGAAACAATGTGGTAGGCTGAGCCGTCTGTGAAGCAGAAAGAACAACCAAAACAATTACCTTGATCCTCGCCGACAGCTTGGCGGTCATTTGAGGAACCCCTCCAAAGACGCGTTACTGGTCCCTGGACCCAGGTCTGGGGTCCGGACTGAAGATTAATATTATTAATTAAAGGAAAACAATCACTTTGTTTGTAACCACGATTTATTGATTTAATTTTTATTTACCGACCGGTTTCGCTTAATACAAGCATCATCAGGGTATAAATTAAAACTGATGAAAAAATACATTGTGTGAGCTTATATATACATACAGACAGAGACAAAACATAATATAAAGTAAGAGTGAGAGATTGTAATTAACATCCTACACAGTGATAGAGAGAAAGAGACGGGTATATCTAATGAATAATTACATTATATCTACCGGGACAAAACGTCATTTAAACAGGTGATTAAGAAATAAAGTGGCTACGGGTTTTTTTAGTTTATGGGAAATATTCCTAATATCGGACTGTTGGACACATTTAACTGATTATTAAGGATTTGGGTTTTTGTTTTAACGGCTTTCTTTATTTCGAGTGCTTCTAAATTATTAAGCCTGTTACCATGACTATTTCTGTGTAAAATTTTACACAGAAATAGTCATGGTAACAGGCTTAATAATTTAGAAGCACTCGATATTAGGAATATTTCCCATAAACTAAAAAAACCCGTAGCCACTTTATTTCTTAATCACCTGTTTAAATGACGTTTTGTCCCGGTAGATATAATGTAATTATTCATTAGATATACCCGTCTCTTTCTCTCTATCACTGTGTAGGATGTTAATTACAATCTCTCACTCTTACTTTATATTATGTTTTGTCTCTGTCTGTATGTATATATAAGCTCACACAATGTATTTTTTCATCAGTTTTAATTTATACCCTGATGATGCTTGTATTAAGCGAAACCGGTCGGTAAATAAAAATTAAATCAATAAATCGTGGTTACAAACAAAGTGATTGTTTTCCTTTAATTAATATGTCAAACCACAAAGTGACTGCTTTCTACCAAAATATTAATATTATTAATGGTTTGACGAAGAGCGGAATGAACGACTATGGTCGTTTTGGTCCATCTTCCCATTTCCTTAGTAAGTGACATAGGGAACGTCACAGAAAAACAGCTTGCCCTGTATTTCTAATTCGTTTCTGATTAGGGCTGGGCAATTCGTTTGCGTATTGTTTTTATAATTTTTATTCTGTATAGAAGAAATTACATTTTCTCTTCTAGAATCATCACAACATAATATTATTTCAACTTATAACTATTATTTAGTTATTATGAAGTTATTATTAGTTCATTATTAAGTTATTATTAGTTCTTATTTAGTTCTTATTTAGCAATTATTTATAGTCTGTCAAATAAGAGTAGAAAATACAAAAAATGGAACTACAAAATTTTTCGGCTGGCAACACCAATTTACCTGTCAAATAATCTTTTAAAGTGCGATGACACTGAAAATACATAACACTGTATACACATTTAAAAAAACATTTTTTGTTCTTAAAAAAAAAAATTATCGAACTAGCACTGTTGTTGAAATTCCTACTTAATAACATAAATTTGATTAAATTGTGTTTTACAAAGTGATTGGCTTTCATTTAATTTAACAATAATTTGAATTTAACAGTAGGTAGAAAGAAGAATCATTAATGATGAGTTTAGTTACACTACTTTAAGATCTGAATGAGTTAAATATATTCAGATCTAAAATTAAAGACATAATCAAAAGCCCGGGCAACGCTAGGTACTTAAGCTAATATTAAATAAATGTGAGCAATTTCCGTGCTTTATATTTTATTACAATATCGTTATTCTTCATTATGATAACACAAAATTGCAAATGTATTATAATAAAAATAGACCTATATGCCATTCTAATTTTAGATCAGTGGATATCTATTTTTATTTTTTTTACATGAATACCGCACAAGAGTCCCAACTGCTCCCGTCTGGAGCCAGTGGGACTATGGCATCCCCAATTGGGGTATGTTGTGAGGCTGAAGGTAGTAGGGAGGGGAAGGAGATAGGGAAGAGGAATGTGGGGAAGTACCTGGCTATTCAGATCTGGTCACCAAACACGGCTAAAGCCATTTCAAGCAACGTTTCAATTCTGAATGGTGGTCTTACACCAGGGCGATACTGAGAGTATCTTCCACTCTGGAACGTGCCGCAAATATACTATATATTATTTTAAATGAATAAATTGTGAAATAATACAAATTAATCAAATAAAATTTATTTGCCACGCCGGGATTCGATCCCGCGAGCTTCGGAGTGCTATATTGCAATGAAACAATATTTTTTTCATTTTTATGCCTTTTTAATTATTAATAAGGTAGGTTACACAGTTTTAGATTTACGAACATGATTATATTTTTAGTATTTCCAAATGAACAACAGTGGCGCCCTCCTATGTTTTCTACTCTTATTTGACAAACTGTAGTTCTGCTAATTATAGGTGAAATATACATAATAAACTTTGTAAAACATCTGCTTTTTTCTGTTTATTTAATTTTTCATTGTTTTTATATGAAAAAAATCCCATAAACCTTAAGCTTTATAGTGCACAGACATTTTCACTAAGCAATAACTTGCGTTGAAAAGAGAGTGCGAGTATTAGTTTGGTAGGATTGCTTTTCTTATCCTCAATTTTTCCTTATCCTCGATATGCGGCAAGAGGGCCAACAAAGGAATTGTGTGAAATAAAACACAGTGCAAAAGATGATCATATTGTATTAGAGTAAGTGGTGGTACAGAGTTCTAACGATTTGGTGTCCTATACATCGATTGATTCGCTAATTGATATAATTTTAATGTATTCACAACCAAAATGCATGTTGTATAAAGTAAGCATACATCATTTCAGAATGCCAGCTTTGGTTACAAGCATATTAATAGAAAAAGAAGCGTCGTACTGGACAATCATAACATTATCTCTCAATCGCTTAAGAGTGCGCAAACACCTGAATTTTACAATCAACTTAACAAGGACCAGCAATCCGTTTAATAAGCTTAACCTGTCAGAATTATAATTATTATATTCTAAGTGTTTTTAACATGTGAGAACATGACGTCTACCTGAAATTGAGATACATATTTTCCTTCTGGAACATTGTGGAACATTGAACTTCACTTTCAAGGTATCTCGCTTGTGACATTCACTTTTTATCAATTAAAAATAATAAGACTACCAAAACATTATTATTGAATTTTCGTGTTTCATTGCATTAAAATACAACAAATTATAATAAAGTTTAAAAGTCAGGCTTACTTGCACACTCTATGAATAGTTTATCTGTGTTCTATTGAGGCTACTTATTGCTTCAGCTACATTTCTACAAAACTTTGCTCTTGATAACGCATACAAAAGTTAGTAACAATACACCTAATTATTACTATTAGTCCTACCGTATGATTATTATTGTTCGTTACACATCCTAAACACAGTAAGATAAAAAAGAAGTGTACCCTGCCTACAGTTAACTGTCAACTACAAAGTACCATGGACAACTAATGAGCGCTTTTATTATTACCGTGATGATCAAAAAGGAAATAAACATACGTTCCTTATCGCTATAATGCTGCTGCTCTTTCTTACACCATAAATAATGGTGAGACAAGAAATGAGACACATACGTTCGACTGTTTTCTCCTAAGTATTATTTTTTCCTTTGGAGGAAACAGATCGTATTGCGGCTCAGCCTTGACTCAGCCATGGCGACAGGAATTGTATTTCATTTTCTTTATACTTTTGAGGGAGATGTATGATAATGATTGCTTGTTTCCTTTAGAGGAAACAGATCGTATTGCGGCTCAGCCACGGCGACGGGAATTGCATTTCATTTTATTTATACCTTTGAGGAAGATGTACGATAATGTTTCCTTCGGAGGGGTGCAGACATACGTTCACCGTTTGTCTCATTTTCAACTGTTGTTATTTAGTGTGAAAACCATCAGCACATTGACATTTGATGTTTTTGAGTTGTTGTAAGTATATTCCATACTTTCAAAATTATTGTCACGGCTAGTGTATTGTAGGGGTCTACGGAGACGTCACGGTGTGGTATGTGAGCGAGATGAAAGAAAATGATTACTTTTTTTCCTTTGGAAGAAACAGACCTACCTACATTGCGTATCTCATCTTTCGAAAGAGCTGCAGCATTATCGTGATAAGGAACGCAAGTTCATTGCCTTTTTATGCCATCGTGGTAATCGTGAATCGTCACGGTAAAAATAAAAGCGCTCAATGGATAAGTACAATATTCTAAGTCTTAGTCTAGTTTATTCTTCACTCGTGTTGGATAATTTAAAGTTAAGTTATACAGATTACAGATATTGACTTTACGGACAATATTCTTCAGCTAGTTAATTGCTCAGATTAATTGAAAGGTCTATACAGCTGTGCTTGCTCCTTTAAACAGATAAACCACTGATAGCTCTGTTATAGCCTCTCCGTCTGCCTCACAAATGACAAGATTACAACAAGAATAGTTACAAAGGAGTTGTCCATTGCTGGACTGTGAACATACTGAACATTGTAATATAAAATCATATATGATAACATTGTATTCTTACATGTGCTAAATTTTAGGTTAAAATCAACTAGTTTCAGATAGAACCTTGCCTCGTTGAGAGCAGCCATTTCAAATAACACTTTTATTAACCTAAAATAGAGTGTTGCATAAAAACAATGCTTCCATTACAAAAAAATTTCTAAAAAGATATTACCACTTGATTTCGATCCATTTTAATCTTTGGAAATCAAATATCCCTACAATGCTACATGTGTAAGTTGGCAAAAATGGAGGGTGTTGTCATCTGTGACATAACGATAGTAGGTATGGTTAGCAGATTAAAATATAGAGATACAACTTTAGTTCATGTTTACGCCACCGTCACCTTATACGAGTAGCACTGTCTTATTATGTCTGTCGCAGTAATATTGCAGGATTGGTAAAATTATAATTCTGCTAGAAATATTATGTATAATCGTTCGTATTATTGTAATTCAAACTTGAAATTCACAATCTTGCTGATTCAATACAGCAAAATTATAATTTCACCGGGCTGCGTTAGAAAGATTTGATATTTCTCACTGGTTTTTCATATTGAGAGTTAGTAAGACTGTAGTCAAATGAATAGCATGCGCTGATTGGTCGGTGGATTAATGTTGGTTTGGTGCCACACGAAATCAGCCAACCACTGCAAATTATAATTTTACTAATATTGCAATATTACTGAGACATGTATAAAAACAGCCAACTTTGTTTTGCTCTAATTTTCCATGTCTTTCGTATCATATTGAATAAAAAAAATGTACACAATCATTGTCAAGAATGCACAAAATAAGAATTTGAAGGGTACAGAGGAAAAACTTGCAGTCACCTGAATCTAGCTAAAGACATTCTTCAGTAAGTACTAAAGCTTTTAACTTCAGTAGGTACTAAAATTGTCCATACTGATTATTAAATTAGAAATTTCTTAAGGTTGGCAAAAAGGGTCAATTCTTTTGCAATTAAACTGCTTTTTCATTTTGTTAGAGAAACGACAAAATGGTACATATTA
Source organism: Limnephilus rhombicus (assembly GCA_929108145.2). Lineage (NCBI taxonomy): Eukaryota > Metazoa > Arthropoda > Insecta > Trichoptera > Limnephilidae > Limnephilus > Limnephilus rhombicus. The sequence continues at coordinate 8,172,333 of OV815277.1, read as the reverse complement.
TTTCACCTTTCCGTTTTCATTTTTTACATAAATTTAGGTGAGGCTTCCAGTGGCCAAAACATGAATCTATGTTAATAATTACATCATATTCAGGAATTTTCTATTGGAAGATCACTATGAAGGTTGCCAAGATAGCTCAGTAGTTTAGAACAGCTGCCCGGTTAGGGTAAGGTCCCATTGTTTAATTCCAGCGCTGCATTAATCTCTTTTGCATGTGATTTTCTTGGATAACCGAACCACAATCACTGTGTGACATTGCACATTTGACCTCTGTGCCCTGCTTTGTGACGTGATTCGGTATTAAACAGAAAAATAAAATAATTAAATTTTTTTTTTTTGTTCATATGAAGCGGATACTTTGTGATGTGACATTATTAATTTAAAATAAAACAATAACTTTGTAAACACCACTATTATCTATATGTCTGGTCAGTGGTTGAGTGGGCATAGCGCTTGGGTCCCACCCGAGCGTCGCATGTTCGATTCCTCGACTGGCTAAGTCCTCCATCACAACACAAGCAAAATTTCGGCTTTTTGTGGTGGTAGTAGGAGATTTTCAAACATTGTTAGGTTATTCGTAACCCGGGAATGTTTGTCTTTCTTTTAAAGAAAAAAAAAAAGAAGTGGTGTTTACAAGTTATTACAAGTTGTAAAAGTGGTGTTTACAAAGTTATTGTTTTATTTTAAATTATTTAGATTTAATTCTTCTTTCATTCCCAGAAGTACTGCTATCTTCTGGTTTGATTTATTTGTCTTTCCAAATTTTGCAATGAACGACTAGTTATTTCACATTAATTATGTATACATCAGCGCCATCTGTGTTATGATAACAAAAGGGATCCCTGTTACTTTGTCAGGAATCTAAAAAATGTCATTTTTATACTGAACATGAATAACGTGGCTTGTAGCAACAAATATTTCTCTAAAGCAGATTCAGATGTATGGCAGACATGGGTAACCATATAAAAAACAAAACGTTTACATTGAGGCAATTTACACATTGAAAATCCTGATACATGAATGTAAAATACCTTCGATACGGGAAGCTATAAATTTAGGGATAACGCTTTCTTTTTGCCGTACAATTTTCAGCCTGCTTTTCTAAATTTATTTACAAACTATTATTGTATTGAGTTGGTCTGAATTGACGCAGAATTCAGTCTTAATTTGCAATGGCAGAGGTAGATTATTTACAAGGGGGGGGGTGGGGGTAGCTCTTGATTGCAGTTTTTTCATTTCTGATTTTCATCACGTTTCTAGAAAATGTTTCAACAAGGCTTTATTCATAAAGCTATATGATACAATACAGTACAAATGTACCACCCAGCAAGGAGCACTCCTATCCTGGTGTAACTAGGGGGCACACATTTGTTCGGGCTTGGATACATGCCCTGAGAATGGGAAGAAGGTCGGAGTTTAATCGACCGGTACAATAAGTCAACACATATTGGAATTTAGGTTAGGCAGGAATGATGAATTAATTGAACATTGTTCAAGGCTTTAGTCATAAAGCAATGATAAAAACATGATAACCTAGCAATTAAGTTTAAAATACACTGGGAGCTAAATCATAGATCACGATTCTGCGTAGGAAATTTTCCAAAACTATGAAATTTAGAATGATGTGTTACTTCTAGGTGAGAATTCGAGGTAAAAGTTATTCTACAAGAATCAGTTTTAATTTGTTACATCACAAATAGTAAGTAGGTACTCACTTTCATTGAACTCACCTTGGAGAGTAGTATTTATTTATTAAAAGAATATTATACATTGCTTAGTTTAGAAGAGAATGTATGAGACGATGTATGAATGTGAGTGAGGCAAAGAGTGTGTGCCAAGACCGAGTTGTTTGGCGGTCCGTCCTCTGCCTACCCCTGCGGGGAAACGGCATGATGGTTAGTTAGTTAGTTAGTCTTAGTTTTTTTGTGTTATTTCATCCGCCATGCTAGGGATATCCCTGTGTTAATCATGTGTTATCATAACAATATGTGGAGAGGTTTTGTGAATTTTAAAATGTTTCTTTAATTTAAATTTTGGATAAAAAAAGAAACGAGTGTACTACTAATTAAAACATGAAAACAATGGTGAAAATTAAAGATGAAATAACTGCACTGTGCATTACACGTTTTGATGAAGAATATTTTTTCTGATAAAACAACACCCTAAAATGCAGAAATCTGCCATTTGTAATATTTTATTCATTTGACAAAGAAGTTTCTGTCAATTTTTCCATTAACTGAGTTTATACAATTATTCAATTAGTTATAAAAGCACTGGTTAAGTTGGTGACGTCAATCACCTGTCTAAAAGCATTTCAGATCTGATATTGTTACAAAACAGGGAAAATTGCAAATGTATCAAAAGGTTCATTATAAATACTTTAATTTTACTCTTGATATGAATGCGTAGTGCACAATGAATGCATTATTATATAACACTTTAAAACAAACCGATATGACACCCTATACAAAAACCTTCCTTTTAAATGTTTCAAATACTTGTACATACCATTAGACTTATAAATGTAATTTAACGCCCTTTAGAGTGATGGCACACTAGAGTGAAAGCTAGAATGATGTAATATAATTATGCCTAACTAAGCCTACCGTGATTCATTTATAAACTTAACCGTATAACATATTCGACTACAATAATATTATTCATTCCAGCTATAAGCTAACTAGCTCGTCTCACCTCAATGAAGGCCATTTTGTCTAATCAAAACAAACTGATAAATTATTGTACTGCCGAAATTGCACAAACTTCCGCATAAATTCACAAGGAGAAAAATTATGATGAATGTGAATATTTTTTTTACATTAGCTCCACACAGGAGGACCTGAGGAAAATAATTTGCCTCAGGGCCTGTGTCATCTTAGGGGATGTTGCGCAGAGGGTTTTTGTAAGGAAAGGAAGGAGAGGAAGTTTGGGAAGGAAATAGGTATTAGGGGTGGGTAGGAATCTGGGGCTTAGTGTGTCCAGGAGTGACGGACATATGAATCCATCCCTTAAAATGAGGTGCAAGGCGATGGGTTGAGAGATACTGGCTGGAGAGGTCAAAAGACCTCCTCAACCAGTCTCTCTGGATCCAGTCCGCCACGCGCCAGGTGGGCAGATACATCGGCCGCCAAGACCTTGACAAACTTCACCCCATGAACCCGGGCACCCCTGCTAAGTCACCAGACGTAGCGAACCACTTGTGATTGACATATGGCAGAGGTGTTGGTTATCGAATAAATGGTTCCCGGGGCGGCGGTACCTATACCTATTGAGAAGGGGTGGTAGGAATCTGGGGGTCAGTGTGTCCAGGAGTGACGGACGTATGAATCCATGCTTCAGCTGTGGTGCAAGGTGATGGGTCGAGGGATTCTGGCTGGAGAGGTCAAAAGACTTCCTCAACCAGTCTCTCTCGATCCAGTTCGCCACGTGGCAGGAGGGCAGATATGTCGGCCGCCAATACCTTGACAAACTTCACCCTATGAACCCGGGCACCCCTGCTAAGTAACCAAACATAGCGAACTACTTGGGGTGACCTATGGCACAAGTGTTAGTTACCCGCCTCCCAAAATAAAAAACAATACAAATTGATGTTTGTATTTTTTTTTAAAGAAAGACAAACATTCCCAAGTTATGAATAACTTGAAAATATTTTAATATCTCCTACTACCACCACAGTAAGCGGAAAATGTTGCTTGTGTCGTGATGGAGGACTTGGCCAACCCAGGAGTAACACAACTGGTAAATATGTATGTGGTATGCGTGGTATAGGAAAAAAAGAGACAGATATGTACTTGATATAATGGGTGCCAATAGGGCAAATGGGGCTGGAAAGGATAAGTGGCTGAGGGGATGCTGTGTGGAGGGTATTTTTAGGGAAAGAAAGGAGAGGAAGTTCTGGGAAGGAAAAGGTTTGAGCGGTGGGTAGGAATATGGGGGTCAATGTGTCCAGGAGTGAGAGATGTATGAATCCACCCCTCCCAGTGCGGTGCAAGGCGATGGGTCGCGAGTCTCTCCCGATCCGGCCTGCCGCGCAGTAAGTGAGGAAAACGCATTCGCCACAAAGACCTAGACAAACCTCACCCTATGAACCTGGGCATGCCTGCTACGTCACCAAATGTAGCGAACCACTTGGGGAGACCTATGGCAGGGCGGTGGTACCCATACCCACCTCCCAAATTACTTAATATGTAAAGACTGATCAGATAATTATAGCAGGCAAATAATTTACAATCCAATAGTTGTAATGGTTTGACTCACTCATAGCAAACCCAAAATAGAGAATATTTATTTACGTATCACCAAGATAACACCAGGTTCATGGGGTGAGGATTTTCTAGGTCTTGGCGGCTGATGCGTCTGCTCACCTTGGATTTGGAGAGACTGGTTGAGGGAGACTTTTTACCGCTCCAGCAGGACTCTCTCAACCCTCTTACCCAACGGGAGGGATGGTTTGCTACCCACCCTCTCTCACCTACCCCCTCTCTCCTTCATTTCCTTAAAAAAACCTCCACACAGCATCCCAAAAGATTAAACAGGCCTTGAAGGAAATTATTTTCCTAAAGGCCTTCTGTATGGAGGTAATGTAAAAAAAATACACATCAATATCAGAGACAACTAACTTTACGAAACTTTGAATAAGTATTAAGAAAAAACTTTGATTCAATTAGGTCAGACATTGCTGATTTTGTTTTGTTTGACCAGAGAAAAGGGCAAAACTTTTGTCTTATAGTTATTAAAATATTTACATGAGTCCCTTGGGGTAAAACTTAGGGTTAAGTTTGCTCCAGGACAACATTGCACAATGTGAGGGATTACTGGAATTTAATCAGTGTAAGGAAGGGAAATGTTGCGAGGAGGATAGAAAGGGACGGGGGAAGAGAAAAGATATCTATTCAGGTCTGATCACAAAAAATTGTTACAATAATAAATTGTCAGTGCTGAGTGGAAACAAAACACCAGGACGACACTGTAAGTAGCTTCACTCTGAACAAAAAATGCATTCATTAAATGCCACCTATCCAAATGTTGGATCTACAAATCGTCATTGCGCAGGCAATATCTGATAAATGACACCACATCCAAAATATAATTTTTTTGTGAAATAAATTATATAAAAAAATGCAACATGGTTCAATAATTTCTTATACGGGTATTATATATCGGTACCTACTATGTAATTTCATTTTTATTGCAGAAAAATTATATATAAATTTAAAAAATTGAAAGGGGTAAATGCACTAGATATTTTTTCATGACCTCAACAATTTTTTAAATGTCATTTTAACAGATATTTTCATCAGAGGCGTACATTCCATACAGGCACATAAACACTACCTACCCTACCTTGCTCGCACACTTATATTAAAATTTATAAAATTATTGCAAGAAATCAAACTACACTTTCAAAAATATGCGCAATGTTCCAGCTACGAATCGCAACCCCACAGCCCGCCTTACAAAAAGCAGAAACTAAATACGCAAAATGATGCAAACGACCTTCAAATGTTGATTGAATTCTACCAAAAAAAATGCATGTATTTGCAATGTATTCAAGGCAAGACACCTTTGTGTTAGTGTCGAAATAGGCTGTGCCTTTCGATACAAATCACAAGCAGCAGCAATCAGTGCCATCTGTTGGTACCACTATTAATTAGTACAATTTTACTAACGAAATAAAAATTAAACATGTTTTTTTTAAATTCTTTCATGCAATGTGGTGCGTTTTTTCTTTGGTATATAACCAGGATTTGGCTTGTAATGTGAATAAATGAAGCGATTATTTGTGTACTTGATTGGTAATTCTAACAATATCGGCTAAAGCCTGCAGCTTAGCCATTTTTAGTTACAATGTCTGTAGTACGATGGTAAATTAATATCGATTAATTCCCTGTACTGCTCGCCCTGATTAAAAACTCTAATTGCCGGCGCAATGACAAAATATTCGCTACCCACTCGTAATCACTCGGTGTTGTCCCTAGAAGTGATATTTTGTGACCTGATGTCAAATAAATTTTATTTTATTTTGATTCTCCTCGTGAAATATTTATGAAGAAAGTTTGTGTAATTTATTTTTAGTAACACATAATAATAAAAATTAATATATAGCCAATAAATTCTAGTCATCAAACTTGGACAGCGTCAATTTGATGCGTCAAACAACAAGATGACAAACACCGTAATAAAGTTGAAAATCTCTACATCCACTACTAAATATACAAAAAGATAGCTAAAATTGTCATTCCTAGAACAAAATACTTCGAGTTATGTAGGAATGCTCCTGACTAGAAAGTTATATAATACAAAAAAATTAACCTAAAGTATTAAGATCAGGCATTGGTTCAACGAATTCCCTTTCCATAAAATCACACAGTAAAACCCTCTTACAAGGTTCTCATTCAACAAGTTTTCACGCTTAAGGAGTTTTGTTTATTCGGTCCCTTGATTGAAATAAAAATATGGGCTAATTTGGAAACTACATACAAGGTTTTATCACAATAGATTTTTTTATTCTTGTCATTTAACAAACCTTATAAGAGAGTTTCACTGTTCACCTAAAGATTCATTGACTAAAGACTAAAATAAATAAAATCTTAAAAACAAATTGACATAAAAATACAGTAATGTACATAGAACTGGGCTGGGAACTTCAAATTTTTACACACATTTTGATATGAGATTTCATTTAATAAGTCAATATCACACATCAATGTAGAATCGACTAGATTCGCCTCCCCGTTGTTCAGTAATTGAAAAAAAATAATCCAATTGTAATTATTAATGCGTAATTTGTCTAATTCATTTTCATTTATGGTGTTTGTAATTAATTAACCCAAAATATTTTTTTAATCTTCTAGTAATTTTATCATTACAATCTGCCGAGCAATTCTATATCTTTTGTGGGATCGTTATCGAGATAACAGACGTAATCTCCTGTCAGATTTGTGTGATTTTTACATACTAACTGTGACATCTTTTGGTTTAGATCGTTTTAAATACGAATTCCTGTAAGTATGCATGATTATTTATTCATTTAATGTACGTTGTACATAGAAAAAGCAAATAAAACACAAATCTGACAGGAGATCACGTCTGTTATCTCGATAGCGATCCCATAAAAAATATAGAATCGTTTGGCTGATTTTTTTTTTGTCTTTGTGCTACAGTAATTTCACGTATCGAAGGCGTTAGCAGACTAATTTTAACAAATAAACAAGATTAAAATTGGCCTGCTAATGCCCATGGCAATGGCTCTCGAAACTAGTGGTAAATTTCTAGAAATTTCATAACTATGGTCTGACGTAAATACAGAAAGGGATTTAAGACTTCACTCTTATTCAAAGGATCGACGTGGCTATCACCAAAGTACGCAAAATTATCATTTTGTTGTTGTCCCAAACACAAAACTTTAAAATGAAAACATGCTACCCACGCCAATGACGTTACATACTATTAGACGAGGAGTAGAAATCTCAAAGTGGGAAGACAAGAACAAGACAATTGCACCGATTTCGATATCTAGTACTTTAGTACTAAACTGCTACACGTCGAGTAAGGTTGCGTCTTACCAGCACTTACCAGTAAGTAAATTGCATTTTAAAAAGTGCCAAAATTCCCTCCTGTGTGATGAGAAAATGTTTCAATTACTCGGCAAATAAAAAAATAAAGGTGAATGAATAACATTTCATTTGTAAGTACACGCAAATTACTTAATATTATCGATTATTATAAATATTACAATTAATTTTCATGTTTCCCGCTCGCGGTTTTACACGTCATTAGAGAAAATTGAAGTCCTACTAAAGTAAAGGGTCTGGACGCGCAACAGCCAAATTTCTGTTGCTAAGTAAACTTCACTGTTTTAAAGTAGACTAATCAGCCTAAACACTCTGTTTATTTGTTTGCTTGCGGTAAAACAACACATAAATCAGTAGTTCTAACAAGTATTGATGACAATCGCCACCATTTGAAAACTATCGTTGCCCTATTGTATTTATTGTATAGCTCGACATATCAAACTTCGACAGGCAGCCGGACCTTTTATTCTAGTGGGCCTCAAGAAAAGGAGACAGCGAACGTTCCATCAAAAAGTGACAAGCAATACGCCCCCCGCTCATATATCCATGTCATTCATAAACACACATTATTTGATTGTCTATCTTTATCACACAGGAATAAACTTTTGAATTAAGAAATGATACTGAAAATCGCTGAAAACAAAAGAGTGTTCCTTACTTTCCACATTATATTGTGAGTATATGAGACTATGGCGAGTCTATTTATTTTATATAATGTCATTGACCCACGCCAATTGAAATAAGCTAGTTTTGTTTTCCAGAAATTTCCTCATGTAGATATTCTAAAAACATCTCTTCCGATTACAAATTAATGCAATTTTAATTTCAGCCAGCCTGGTCATGTACAATTAGTGAAGGCGAATCTAGAGTTTTCTACATAAATTAATGATAAAAGAATAATATTATTAACAATACAGAAATAATGAGCAAAATTTTATAATTATGGCAGTTTTATAAGTTGCAAAAGCTAATGATAGATGGCAGTAGTGAATTATTATGTTTTCATGCTTTGAAGACAGGGGGTGATTTTGCAACTGAAAATGTGAAATTGACAAAGAGTTATTCATTCTTTAGAATCTCATTTCTAGATACCATTTAAAATTATTATTGTACTTCATAGCTCTGGGGAAAGATTAGGAACATGCATTTTTTTCATAAACAGTTTTATACGTAATACAGAAAACTTTGAAATAATCTTATAATAGGACGCCATTCATTGCAGGTAAATGAAAGATAGGAGGCTTACTGAACTAGGTGAATATGTGGGATTAATGGTTTCATTCTGATAAAATATAAAATTAGTCTACAACTATGGGAGGCTCACCAATACATGTTATTTGCCTAAATATCCGATCTATAAAAGTACAACGTGTAAAATTATAAAAAAAATGTTTCACAGAAATAAATGCCCTGTAAAAAGTCACTAAGATGTTTGTATATTGATAAAATTCCTGATTGTTATAATTACATTATATTATTATTTCGTTGATTTGGTTTTTGCGACACACATAACATTACGACTGGCAACATCGGTAGAAACGTACAAATAAAACACTAACAATCAAATAAATAAGTAATTAATTAAATTAGCTGCCAGTTGCTGGGCATTTACCACAACTCTTTTTCACTTTTTAAAAAGTTAGGTGTTTGTTGTTGGATAATTGTCACATAACCTAAAAGGTGAAGTGTTCACATGGACTCCATCTGTTCGGTGAGCTCGAGGATGGGACTCTCGCTGAGGGGCAGCATCCCGGCGGAGGGGGGCAGGCTGTGTCCCTGCCAGGTGGACTAGGAGAAACACCAAACATATCACATTTTTACTATTAAACCCACTAATATTGATGATTATAACATTTGCAAATGTTTGCAACATTTACAAATGCTTGCAACACTTACAAATGATTGGAACATTTGCAAATTATTGCAACATTTGTACATATGATTGACACATTTACAAATGATTGCAACATTTACAAACGATTGCAACATTTACAAACGATTGCAACATTTACAAACAATTGCAAAGATTGCAAATGATTGCAAAATTTACAAATGGCAATATTTACAATCGATTGCAACATTTACAAATGTTTGCAATATTTAACAATTATAATATTTACAAATGGTTGAAACATTTAGAAACAATCGCAACATTTACAAACGATCGCAATATTTACAATTGATTCCAACATTTATAAATGATAGTAACATTTTAGAAATTAGAATTTTAATTTGAATTTAGAATTTTAGAAGAACACATTTAGAATCGATTGTAACATTTATAAATGATGTAACATTTTAGAAATTAGAATTTTAATTTGAATTTAGAATTTTAGAAGAACACATTTAGAATCGATTGTAACATTTATAAATGATAGTAACATTTATAAACAATTTATGACGATTTCACAGATCAAAACTAAGCAAATGCTAAAAAAAATAATGAATTGAGATTTCAGCCTCTTGTCACGTACGATTGATGATCTAATCGGTGATGACCACTGCTTAGAATTTTTGACATTTGAACGGTCTCCTTTCACGACCCATTCGCCTTACGATCAAGTTGTGATCAGCCGTCAAACGTATCAGTCATGCTGTCAACCGAAGCTCAGAGTAGGAGTGATCAATTCTACTCACCAAACAATTTTGTGATGCAGCGTTTGTGAAATCCAAATTTATAATTTTATTTCTGTACCTACATAAAGTAGGCATAATGCCCAATACTTAGCGGAAAAAAAACTGAGTACCTACGATACATTTAAAAATAATTTTAGCGATGAAGATCTGACATCATAACCTGTTTTTTTATGCAATAGTAATATTAATAGGTATATCATATAATTTGAAAAAAATAATTGTTGGACTCAATAAGGAGAAAAAATTGTTTTGCTGAACTCGACAAAGGAAAAAAAAAGTTTTTTTAACTTAAAAAAGGGAAAAAATTGATTTGTTGAACTCAACAAAGGAAAAAAAATTGTTTTGTTGAACTGAAAATGGGTAAAAATTGTTTTGTTTAACTGAAAACGGGAAAAAATTATTTTGTTGTACTCAACAACGGGAAAAAATTGACAAGTTAAGAAGAATGAACTTTCAGGACTTCGTTGAAAATTAAGTTTTAAAGCTTGTTTCAACGTTTAAATATGCCTACCTCAATCTAAATTTAGTGTAGGTATGGTATAATGAAAACAATCTCTCAGGGCCTTTGGAGATGCTGTGTGGAGGGTCTTCATATGGAAGGAGAGGAAATTCTGGGAATGAAAAGGTATAAGGGATGGGTAGAAATTAGGGAGTCAATGTGTCCAGTTGTGACGGACGTATGAACCCATCCCTCCCACTATGGTGCAAGGCGATGGGTCGAGAGGGTCCGGCTGGAGAGATCAGAAGGTCTCCCTCAACCAGTCATGCACTAGGTGAGCAAACGCATCCGCTGCCAAGACCTAGATGGTCCTCACCCCATGAACCCGGACTAGTCACCAAACGTAGCGAAACACTTGGGATGACCTATGGCAGGAGTGTTGGTTATCCAATAAATGGTTCCCGGGGCGGCGGTACCCGCACTTGCCTCCCAAATTGATCATATAAACTCTCATTGCAATAATTATGATATTTTGTACAGAATTTTCCACTATATATATATTTTTTCCTTTTGAGTTTTATCTTTCCACAACTTCACAAATATTGTGTATTTCTAATAACAAGATGTTTTAATAATATGTCAGCAAACTAAACCTAATTAATAAATAATAAAATACTAAATAAAAACATAATTTAAAAAATAAAAGAGGTACTTACCAATCTTCAGTATACATGTACACATGTATACATACTCTATAAGTATCAATTATGATACATCGAGCCTAATGAAATAAGTATACTTTTTTTAGTCCAATTCCAAGTTTGGAGAAATACTTGCAAGATAAAGATAAAGTTCAATCTACATTTCATGTAATAAATATAATACAGTACAAAATGAATGATAAAGCGAACCAAAAGTAATAAATAAATAAAAGTAAATGCAAAAAAAAAAGGATGAAAATAAAAAGGCTTCACAAATGATTAATATTGTTTATTATTGGTGATTATAAATAATAAAACATTTACTTATGTAGATAAAGCGTGATATAATAAATACATTGGTTACTAGAACTTAATGAAAGAATAATTAGCACTCGTATTGCATTGGACATTACAGCAACCAAAATCACTCACAAATAGGAACTGATATCTAAAGTAGGATATAAAAGTGTCTAAGTATAGATATGTCTGATTATCTCAACACAAAGCATTGATGAAATTACTCAAATTACCGTAAGTGCATTATGATACGATTTAGCTTAATTATAATTAAAGGATAGACACCTAATGTTAAAATTAATACAGACTTTTCAATAGAAAAACATGCATATTTGGCTACTATTTTTGGAATCTGCGAGGTAACCAATCTCATACACTTAGCACTGAACTCGTCATTCAAAAACACGTCAAGTCTACTGAACTTCTGCGCACGGCACGGGTCCATTTAGTCTCTCGGAAATCACATACAAGCAAAAGAAACAAAATAAACCAAAAGTGGTTGCATTCAATTGATTTGGTGGTATACCTGAAAGCACTGGGGTGTTTGGAACAGATTGTTATTTGGCCATGCGGCCGCACTGCTCCACAGGCTGCCAGAACTATGCACCGGCTCGTTCAGCGCTATCCCTGTCGCGTTCTGGTTCAACTGCTTCCCCGCCAGCTCGCTGATCTGGCAAGCATTCTGCAGGCTCGATGGCAGGTTGGACCACGTCTCGTTGCCCGCCTCCCTCTTCTCTTTGTTCAGTATCGTTATTTCCATGGAACCCTGATAAGCCAATGGCAGATTCGCCGAACCGTCTTCGTTGAGGCTCGGCTTCGGAGACTGGTTGGGTCCCTCCACGATCGCCTGAAAAGCTAGCAGATCCTCATTCTCGCTTTCAGACAGCGGAAGAGGAAGAGGAGGTAAGATCTGCTGCTGTTGGGCTATCTTGTAGCTCTGCTGCCGGAGCATCTGTCTTCGACTCAACCCCATCTGTAGCGAGTGCAGGCTCGCATTGTCCGTCACACCGTTGGCGTTTGCCGGAACCATGGCTCCTTGCTTCTGTAGGATCTGTCTCTTCTGCTGCAACAATCTGTGCTGCATTAGCTGCTGTTGAAGGGGAGGTTTAATGTTCTGAAGAGCCGAATTAGGGGCAGAACTGAGTGTCTGTTCTCCCATATCAGAGGGTTGATGACACGGCGCGGACATTTTAGGACTTGGCGGAAGAGGCGGAGAGGTAGTGCTATAATTAAAGTTTTCTGGAAGACTTATTCGTTTCTGGGGCATACATTTGGTTTCTATGAAATGTGGACTAAAGGAAGCGGCAAACTGATTGTGTTGTATTTGTCTCTGGGTCATTTCTTCGACAGGAACACTCGATTGATATTGAGTTTTTAGTTTCTGGGCTTCTTTCTGCACTAAATGCAGTTCAAGCACGCCTTTAGCTTTGCACCCCTCATTGAGTCTCTGACTGTTGAAAGCCACGGTATTCTTCTGGGCCTCGGTAGACTGGGAAATTACTTGTTGGGCAACTAGCCCATCACTCGCTCTCCGTCCTTCCCGGAAGTCAACCGGACTTCTTGTTGTACTCCTGGGACACCCTTTATTTCCCCCTTGATAAGAGAGAGGGTTATGTCTACTGAGAAAGCCACCGCACTGAGCTTTGTTATTCCCAGTAGACACGTAGACACAGGGGTGCATGGGGCTCGTGTTGATCATAGAATTATTTTCATACGAGAGTTTATCGTCCGTAGAGGTACAACTGGGAAGACTGCTAGCCAAGTCGCTGGAGCAGTCGGATAATTGATAGTCCAGACTCTCAAACCCAGAGAAATTACTTTGTGACGAATCGCAGCTTAAGTTTTGGCTCAAACTTTTGGTATTGTAAAAGTTGACAACGCCGCTACTAGAGCTGGAGCTAGCGTAAGAGCCGAGGCGTTGGGGGGCGGGGGTTCCTGATAACTCCTCCATATCCGTCTCGCAACCTTCATCCGTGGATGAGGAGTATTGTTGCTGAAACTCTACAGTCTTGCCCGTGGAGTTTGTACCGAGAGGACCGAAATTCTGGTTGGGAATGTATCTATTAGTTCCTAACGAATATTTACTGTCATTTCTGTACAAACCGGGAGTGTAAATCTCATTCCCTGGCAAGGCATTCAACATGTCAGAAGTGTTGGGCAAGGGAGGCAGGATCGTATTTTGAATATAAGAATAAGTTTGGATATGATTCATGTAATCTTTGAAGGGAGGAGTGCTGGTCTGCAAGCGAGAGAGATCTTGCTGCTGAGCGTTGGAAACCATTCGGCAATGATCATAATTAGATATTTTATTGGGTTCCCCGGGAGGTAGCGGAGACTGCTGCAGGGTATTCATCAATTTAGCGGCTTCCGAGCTCATCGTAAATGTGGTGGACGAATTCAACATCTTCAGCGGTTCGGAAGCGAAGCTAGACGCCGATGTGGAATTCTGCAAGGGATTCGACCCCATATTCAGACACGCCGGATCGATATTACCCAGCTTCGCCGAGTCGATAGCGCACTTGGAATCAAAGCTCGACGAGGTTAGTAATCTGCTGCCGTCCGAATTAGGGTGCCGATCCGGTCCCACGGTGGTCGACTGTTGGAGAAGCCTTCGGCAGTCTTCGCTGGACTGTTTCATGATCTTTTGATGTTGTTCGAGGGTGTTTGTGAGGAGGCGATGGGAGGAAGCGATGTTATCCAGGTTGGATTTTCCGATGAGGCGGGTGTCGGTGTCGAGGTTCCTCATGGATTGAAGACGGCCGGAGTCGTCGCGGCCCAGGGCGTCCAAGGTGCCGGTGAGGAAGCTGCGATGGGTGTCACCGAGCTCGAGGTTTCGCTGCAGGCGCTGCTCCGTCATGTTCACGTTGGCAAGGGACAGAAGGCGCTGCGTCTCCGAGGCCGGGTCAGGGGGCGCGCGTGATATGTGCGTCTCCGGTGATCTGGATAACCTACAAACATAATATTGAAAAGTTATAAAAAAAATATATTTATTTTTAATTTTTAACTTTACGAGTAAAATCTCAAATTATAATATTTAATCAAATGAAGACAATATTAGCAAAACTCAATCGAAAATCTGGAGCCAATATCTTTTTCTGATTTTTTTTAATTAAATAAAAAAAAATTCTAAATTTCATTTAATTAAATTTAAAAAATAAAACAGTGACATGGGTCAATAATCATCATAAATATAGTCAAAATCAATTTATAGTGGAATTTCAATTAGCTTCTATTTTTTTGCAATTTTTAACCCCCCCCCCCCCCCCGCCGGTGACCAAAAACCTAAGCAACCCGCCGCTCACTTGTATGGAACGTGACATTTTGAAGACCCCCTCCCCCCCCCCTAAACGTGTCACGTAGTATGGGTACGTTCCCTTAGGTACCTAATGAATATCTTTCCTAAGATGGTTCACAGTTGGAACTCTAGAATAAAATATATCTACATAAAAAAGGAGGACGTTAGATGAAGGGGCCTAAAGACAATCCACTTTTATCCATCCCAGCTGTAGGAAATAAGTCGAAAGGGACCGGAAAATGCGTGGGGATTAGTGAAAGGACAGTCTTAGGTTTAAAAGCTGGGTAGGAGGATGGTCATGCCATCTGACATTTTAACTTCGACTAGGATGGATGAAATCAGATGTCTGTAGATCCCATTAAGCTGGGTTAGGTTAGTTTGGGTTAGGTTAGGTTGAGTTTGGGAAGGTTAGGTTACGATGGTTTAGGTTTGGTTGGGTTTAAGGTTAGATTATTATTAAATCAAGCATCCCACCTATGATTGGAATTCTCGCTGGCCCTCCTAGTGGGCTGGTCGGGCGGGGGCGGTGCGGGCGAGGCTCCGGGCTGGGCGGGGGCGGCCGAGGGTGCGCGGCGCTGCGACAGGGCGGTCTCCGCTACGCTGGAAGGGCGGCGGCGGGGCGCGGGATCGGCGGCACGGTGTCGCAGCCGCTCAAGTAGGAGAAGGTAGATGGCCGCGTGATGGTCGTAGCTGTTCGAGCGGAGGCTCTGCAAGAGATGGGTGGAATTATTATCATGGCTGGTGTGTGGTGTCCACAGACAGAATATCAGCCCACTGACGGGCGACCAGTCCGAGCATGACGTCACGCGAGCATGTCAGCTTGTGTGGATTGATCAAAAATGCTCATCGTTCGCCTGTGACGTCATGCTCGCCCCTCATTAGTAATTAGTAGCAAGAAAGCTTGCTGAATGAATATTTACTGTAATTTCTGTACAAACCGGGAGTGTAAATCTCATTCCCTGGCAAGGCATTCAACAATCAACATGTCAGAAGGTTGGGCAAGGGAAGCAGGACCGTATTTTTAATATAAGAATAAGTTTAGATATGATTCATGTAATCTTTGAAAGGAGGAGTGCTGATGGGTATGTCGGTGAGTACGTTTCAGTGACGTTTCTAGTATTGAGCATGCTCAAATGAGCAACAGCCGGTTGATTTGTGAGCGTATAATGGATTCGCGGGTGGAAGAAGTTCCCTTAGCGTGTGTAAGCAGACTTGCTTAGAGCATGCTCATTTTGATCGGATTTCAGTTCGCGGCAGAGCAATGTGCATGCGCATTATTTGCAAAAATATTAAGAATGACCCGTTGGGGAGACGAAAAATCTTACTTTTCGTAATTCATTATAGGAGTCAAGAATGTCTTTGGAACAAAGATTCACTAAAATACCCACAATAGATGTTCAAATTCCCCACAAAATCCCCAAAAGTTCCTTTACCTCCAAAATGAAACCAAAGTCTATTGAAATTAGAATAAATTTTTTTATTATCTAATCATTTTCTCTTTCGGTCAGACAAAGATATTTTTTTCGAAAATTTGCTACTAAAGAAAACAAATCATAGTACTTTCTCACAATTATTGTAAATATTATTTTACAATATGGTTGGATAATCAAGTAATGCCCAGAATCCTCGCATTTTCCCCGCAAAAAGATTTTCTCCGCTTCCATTTTGGTCGAGAGCATGCTTTTAAAGACCATGTGTGTTCAATTGTTAACTTTGAACATGCTTATACATGAGTATGCTCAAAACAAGGACGTTCATTTATGAGCAAATGGGTACGGTTGAAGAGCATGCTCATTTATGAGCATGCTTATCAGTACCATTAGAGCTGATGCGAAAATATACTTGGGAAAACATAATTTGGCTGTAAAAGCTTTTAGCTCATTTTTGGCTCCTTCACACCGCACCCCTCACCTCGTTTGAGGCGGGACGCCCAACACCTCATTTCAATATTCGAGTACCTACACAAACTTATTCTGTAATCATATTCTACCCAACTGCTACCCACCAACTAACCTGCTGTGGTTGGGCACCATTGCAAAATTGCACCAGGCAAAACTGGAGACATTTGACATATTTCACGATATCTCAAGACTAACATAAAAAATTACCTCTTTGGTCTTGGCCGGGTCAATGCCCAGACTCTGCATCAGCCTCAGCACCTGGTCGTTGGGGTCCACGGGTCCCGCCCCCCCACCCGCCCTGGCCGGGCTGCGCGGCGGCTCCGCCCTGCCGCCGGCCCCCGCCCCAGCGAGCCACCGGTGCCGCCGGATCTGCTCGATGGTGTACCTCTTCAGCGGGTCGAGCACCAGCATCTTGCGGATCAGCGACTCGCAGTCTGGAAGAGAGGGGATAGATGAAGGTTATTAAACATTTTAAAAAATCGTGGGCGGCAAAACATTTCAGATATATTCTTGTTTTTCCCGAAAAAATCTGTACACCTACATTTTTAAATTGTAAAATATTTTTTTGATTAAAAAATTGTTGCATAATATAGCAACACGCAAAAATACACGATCTGCCAATGCAAAACATACTACGAATGTTTAATCTGTTAATTCTATACGGGTAGTTACAAAAATGTAAGGTTACGAACGAAAAAAAATTTTAGACAGTAAGCTTTTAAGTTTACATATATTATCAAGTACGTACCGGAATTTTAGGAAAAACTTTGTAAAATGTAAAATAGAATTTAAAAGATAACAGTTTTTTTATAAGATTGCAAAAGAGTACCTACTAATTTTTTTCAGTTATTGTAGCAATGAAATTACTGGAAATAAAAGAACAACGAAATAATAATGATCATAATATTTATTTATTAGTATTATGAGGAATGTCGAGGAACTAGAAATCAAGAAAACCCGGAAAGTTTGTTTATACTTTGGAGGTTTATTTCCAAAAATATTATTTTACAACTTGCAAAATCGTAGAAAATATCGTTAATATTTATTGTTTGAAACATTTACAGAGTGTTGACAATAAGGAACTCCAGTGAAAAATATTCTGGCTTTAAAAAAATATGTTCATATAGATCAATAAACGCTGATTCTGAATATATTTAGTCGTGTTTGGTGACAAGATCTGAATAGCCAGATACTCCTCAACCTTCTCCTTCCCATTTCCTTCCCATCTTTACTCCTTTCAGCCACACAACACACCTCAATTGGAGATGCCATAGTTCCATTCGCTCCTGACAATAAGGAACTTCAGTGAAAAGTATTCTGGCTTTAAGAAAATATGTTCATACAGACCAATAAACGTTGATTCTGAATATATAAGTTTTATTTAATAATATTAAACGCAGAATTTAAAAAAAAAATTAAAAAGTCCATTTTTAATCGGGCCGTAAAAACACGCCGTCAAGGTGACGTCACTGGTTCGACGTGTCGTGACGTCACCGTAAAGTCATTGTATGGGAATGTATGATATGACACAAGCCATCGTATTAATTTAATCGTTTATTAACATACTGTTTATAGAGATTTAGTTGTTGTGTTTATTGAAACATTATTTATACCTAAATAATGTTTAAAAAATAAAGGAAGGTATCTCTTATAAGTTTATCTCTATTATTGAAAATATTCTAAAACTACTGCACAAAAAAATAGTGATGCTATTTCTAGGGAGAATACTTCGAACAACGGAATTCAAAATGGCGGCAGTAGATAAGCTGATTGCCTGATTCTATAGTAATTTTTCAGGAGTGATCACGTCACACGATTCACCATACATACATACGGTGGTTTTCGGGTTCTTGAAAAATTAAAACTTTGACAATTATTTTAACTATTAAAACTAACTCTAAAAATAAAAATAAAAATGCAGTTATTTAAGTTAGAAGGTCATTATTCATTTAAAAAAATTAAAAAATGGACTGGAGTTCTCTATTACTGCTTTAATGAAATTGCCATCGGGTTGTGTATAGATACACTCCAATTAAAAACGTTCACAGCATAAATAAAGATTTAGTTGTTCCTAAAATAGGTGGAGATGTTACAGGTGAAATAACAGAAATAATAATAAGCAAAATAAAATATAAAACATGAAATTAAACAGTTCAGAGAAAGATACGAAATAAAGAAGCAAAAGACATTAATAAAACAAAATAAAGCAATTGCATAATTTGTAGTTTTTTTTACTTCAAATACTTCTATTCGCCATGATGTCATATTAGTTTAAAGCTAATAAAATTTGCACATGTTTTTTTTAAATATGCATGGCTATTTATAAAGATGTGTATATCCTCACATTCTTATGGTATTTTAATATAATCTACACATTCGAGACATTGGATTCAAATAGGCAATATTGTTATTAATTTGACTCCTTTAAATGACGTCTATTTAGAGATAAACGGAGACTACTAGAGGCTTTTGAGATGTGGTCCTATAGAAGACTATTAGGAATTTCCTGGAGAGACCACATTACAAATGTGGAGTTTCTCCAAAGAATCGAAGGAGGAGGGCACCTGCTCAGGACCTTGTCCGAAAGGCGTGCAAGATGGATCGGCCATGTAATACGACAAGAAGGCCTCTTGCACGCCATAATGGAGGGTATGACCGAGGGGACAAACTCTAGGGGACGCCCATGCCGAGAGTACCTGGAGGACCTGCTGGTGGACGTGCGCTGCTCATCATATGCAGACTTCAAAAGAGCCGCCCAAGACGTAAGAGTGGAAGAGACGAATACAGGAAATTGCTGCAAACCAATCCCAGGATTGAAACCAGAGAGAGATTTAGAAAATTTAATGTGAATATTATGTATACAATGAGTGGTTTTAAGCTTGTTGTGAATAATGTTGTATAAACGTATTAAGTAGATTGTCTTCTTTTTTCTAATGTAAGATAATTGAAATGAATTTTACGTAAGACAACGCTTATCTTATAAATATTGAACACATTTTGTTATTAAAAAAATCATACCTTCGGTAATTCTGCTTAATATCTAAGATCACTGAATGCTGTAACTTTACTATATTTAATTTACATAACATTAGGTACCTATGTTTCACATAGGGTACACACCTAAGATTTTTGTGTTTTTAGATCTGGTATTTTAAAATTTTAAAGAAATCAGTGGTAATCACGGACATAGGAATATATGGACCTGCCCTAAGTGATAAAAGCGTATTATTTCCCCCTCCCCATAACGGTTCCATGGAACCGTCTGGGCTTACGAGAGCCGCCTCACTTGAATCTACAAAACGTGACGTCATCATTCTTGTTCTGACCAGCGCCGAAGTCACATAGTACATTTTACGAAATAACAAGGCAAAAATGGTAGCTTGTGCTATGAAAACGTGTAAAAATAGAAGTGAAAAGGAGAATAAACCAAAATGTCGTATTACATTCCATAGGTAAGCATGATTTTACTTTATTTTAAGCTTATTCGAATTATATTATAATATTATCAGTTTTGTAACATATACTATCATGAACGTGTTTACACACAGCCGTAATATGCGTGGGATGGCGTATTTCAGCATATCGCTCGCCATATATTCCGATTGGGAATGTACGGCGAGCGATACGCCGAAATACGCCATCCCACGCATATTACAGTTGTGTGTGTGAACACGTGTTAACGCTCAGAGAGCGTATTCACACACAGCTATAATATGCATGGCGACGTAAATACACAGCCGTTTGAAAAAGAATCAGGGATGTGCCTTCACCTTTTGCGCTCTGCTAAAATATCTAATTGTATAATTTGGAACGTCTATCTTTTCATGTGTTATTTCTTGCTGGAAATCCGTCGTATTAATAAAGGATAATAAACCAATAATTTTTAAATTTATCATACTTTAAGGGCCTTATTACTAAACGAGTTTTGAATTTTACGCAACTCATAAACAACCGTTAATATAAGATAAATAGTTGGTTAAAATAAGATAAATAGTAAGGGGTTAAAGGTGGAATAAAGTATGGTTTTATTTATTAGGCCGTATTGTATATTTTGCTTTCTTAATTATGTACTCCTTCGTGGTATGTTTAGAAGTAAAATGTAGATACAGTGAGCATGTTTGGAATGAAAAATGTATGTGTCATTTTGCTGTCCGATGATATTTTTTATCAATCAAAATTTAAAATAAAATATTTTTCTATCTATCTATATTATCTTTGGATCACACTGTCACGTCTCAGCGGACCACGTGTTAGGTAAGCGCGTTGTTTCGTATGTACGGTACTGCTGGAACGAGAACGAGTGCATATCGCGTAATGCTCTAGGTTATTCCGAGTATGTATATGTATGGAAAACACGTTTTTTGTTTTTAATTGAAAAAGTGTCATCGGACGACAAAACTACATCTAAATTTTGACTCCAAATACTCTTAGGAATCGCTGGTAAAAGCTGTGTGTATAAAATTTCATTTGTTTATGAGTTGTTTTTCTTTTCTATTATCTTCTTAAAAGTGAAATTTTATTATTTTCTTAAAGATTTCCCAAAAACGAAGACTTGAAGACAATGTGGCGACTTTCATCCGGTAAAAGTGAGCAGACAAGTGTTCGTAACCTTCGTATCTGCTCAGAACATTTCAAAGAGACAGATTTTATAATAAACAAACAGGACACACGTGTGCTACGTGTAGGTGCGATTCCATCGGTCTCTTTATCACCTGTTACAGAAAGAATTATCGTTAGTATATAAATTCTTTAATGACTAATAATTCTTTTTTGTAGTTATTCATTACATGTAATTATTTAAATTTTATTATCTATCCATTTCAGAAATTAAGCGACAACTTCTCTGAGAAATCATATGTATGTCTTTCTCTAGCTGATGAAACGATCAATAATACTTATGGATGGATGAACCCTCAAGAGGATTCTGATTTTTCTCTCGTTTCTTGCGCACCTGCTCTACACAGCACACACGTCGTGAGTTCATTCTTTTATATAATTATCCTTTAAATTAATATTTTATTGATAGTGCATGTCACAAATTTGTAATAAATATGTAAATTATCGAATTGCAATAATGATTATATACCTAATATTGTCAACTTTGTCTCGTTTCGAAAAGGAATGCGAACCAGAACCTATGACTATGTGCTTGACGGAGATCGAGGCCGTAGCTGCAGCTGCTCAGTCATGTGTGCTCGTCAGTTGTATGGTACCCACTACTATTCCAGAAAGCATTGTGAGTACCAATTGATTATTGACCTTTGATGACTTCAAAAACACATTGTACTATTATGTAGTGTGCGGACCACTCTAGTAACTGACTAAATGTTTTTATACCTAAAAATATAATATTATGTCTCTATTCCCCAGATTCAGGAACCCCAACCCGTCTTTATGGAAGAACCACTTATTATATCAAAAACCACTCAAAAAAATAAACCAATTGAAGTCAATTACAAAAAAATGGAAAACTTATTATTAGAAAGTAAGTTACTAATTAGAAAATTAAAAAAAATTAACGTTGTTTATAAACGTAAAATCTCGCAACTTACTTGCAAACTGGAAAAATGTAAATCAAATCCAACCTCACATGACGATATTTTAGCTAATTCTAAATGTTTTGAGCTCGTTAAAAGAGTAGTAACGAAAAACAAAAAGCTTAAGTTATCTCGAAAATATTCCGCATCACTTAGAGCATTTGCTTTTACCCTTAACTTTTATTCTCCCAAAGCTTATCAGTACGTTCGAGAATATTTTGATTTTTGCCTTCCTGCCCCACGAACATTGTGCAAATGGCTTCAAGTGATTGATGGACGACCTGGTTTTACAAAAGAGTCTTTTCGTGCTTTGGAGTTAAAAGCTTCGTCTACAGGATATAAACTTGTTTGCAATTTGGTCATAGACGAGATGGCCATAAGACAACTTGTGGAGTGGGATGGAAATAATCATCATGGCTACGTAGACTTTGGATTTGGCGGAGACAAACTCCACCACGGTCAGTCCGTTGCAAAAGAGGCACTCGTTTTCATGATTGTTGCTATAAACGCCAATTGGAAAGTACCCGTTGGTTACTTTCTTGTGGATGGCGTATCTGGTCGGCAAAGAGCTGACCTGGTGCTTGAGTGTTTAGAGGAAGCTGATAAAGTGGGTATTGATATTGTGTCCATGACGTTCGATGGTTGTCCCTCCAATATTTCTATGGCTAAGATACTTGGTTGTTCATTAGAGAATAATAACTTGAAACCATCCTTCATTCATCCGGTTACTAAAAAGGAAGTGGCCATTTTTCTTGACGCTTGTCACATGCTGAAGCTAGTGCGTAATGCATTCGAAGCAAAAAAGATATTGATTGATAGTAAAGGACATGAAATAAATTGGAATTATCTTTGTAAATTGAATGAGATTCAGGTGCGTGAAAAACTCCACGTCGCAAATAAATTAAGGCCAATTCATATTGATTTCCATAACAACAAAATGAAGGTAAATTTAGCCTCACAATTATTTAGCAACAGCTGTGCGAATGCTTTAGAATTTTGTAGAAACGATTTAAAACTAAAAGAATTTGAAGGAACCGTATTCTTTTTAAGACTGATTAATGATTTATTTGATATTTTAAATTCGCGTAATTTGCATCAGTTTGGTTTTAAAAAGCCAATAAATGCCGAAAATCACAATACATTTTTAAAATTTTTGAGCAAAGCCATATATTACTTACAAAATATACGCATTGCAGCAAACAACAAAAATATTATAAATACGAATCGAAAAACAGGTTTCCTCGGTTTTTGTATTTGTATAGAAAGCACAAAACGGTTGTACAATACTTTAATAGAAGAGAAGCAACTATTAAAATACATACCTTTGTATAAATGCTCACAAGACCATTTAGAATTATTTTTTTGCAACGTTAGATCGGCTGGAGGATTTAACAATAACCCAACAGCTCGGCAATTTATGTCTATTTATAAAAAATCGCTAGTTCACATGGAACTAAAACAAACAACAACAGGCAATTGTATTCCGTTTGAACAAATTTCAGTTTTAAACTGTTCATCAGCAATAGAAAGAATAAATATGACATCCGGTACATATTTTAAAAACTCTAGCGACAATGACGATAGCTTATGTTATTTTGACGAAATAGATAATTATTTAAGCCAAGACTTAGTTACCGTTCAATTTAACCTCATTGTGGTGACATACATTTCAGGGTTTATCGTTCGACACTTATGAAAAAAAACAACACTGCAATCAGTGCATTAACGCTCTGTTTTCGAATGAAATATACCCGGAACATAGATTGATTGTAATTAAAGACAAAGGTGGATTACTTTATCCTTCAAAGGATGTAATTGATGTTTGTTGGAAAACAGAAGTTCTCTTAAAAAAACTTCTGTCACAAAGTGGAGGAACCGTTATATCACCAAAATTTAAAAAATCTTGGATTGTAGGTAAAATTTTAAAGGCATTTCTAGCTACAAACCTATTTCATTCATTATATAGTCATCAATTCGATCAATTTCCTACCGAAAATCACATTCACAACCTAATAAGAGCTATTGCTGACAAATACACCGATGTTAGACTACATTATTTTTCAAAATTGATGACTAATTCAGGGAAGTCGAAAAGACAAGTTTATACGAAAGCGATTTTATTTTCTGGAAAATGAAATGGCTATATTTATTAAATTAATTTTTTTTTTCATTTTCACAAAAGGTTTAGTAGTAAACAATAGGTTGCCACAAATAATTATTTGAATAATAATAAAATAATATCATGACATAAAAAGTTGTTTTAAGCATCGAAATTTTTACCTGTTATGTTGTCTTTGGTATACTCATTTGCTAAACTATGCCGATGTCATCTGTGTAAAAATTTAATAGTAATTAATTTACCATTTACACAACGGTGTAATAGAAAAAATAATAATAATGTTTATTTCAGCAACTTTTCTACATTAAAAAAAAATATAATAATTAATTTAATTCCCGGCAACCCGGGCGTTTATTGATTTTTTTTTAGTTAATGTTAGTAAGTTACCCGCCTCACTAGACAATGTTTATTCTGTTTTAATTATTGTTTATCGCATTAGGTTGTTTTCGATCGTAAGAAAATATGTCATTTTTAAATCAAATTTTAGACGTATTGTCTCTTTTCCACCAAAAATCATAAATCGATTTCGAAATATTGTTCTTTTATCTAGATAACGCATGTTTTAAATTTTGAGAAAAAATGGTAATTTTTAGTATAATAAGGTTATACCATGGGTCTTTGGCAGATTTGTTGAATTTTGAAACGAAAAATCTTATTTTCCAAGACGTATTTTATATTATGTAATCATACATTATTGTAAATCAATACGTTATCTAGTAAACGCATATTTAAAAATTTTAATTTTAGATGAAATTAAATCTTTGAAAAAAATATCCGAACACTTTGACGAAAATTTCTTTGATTTGTCTATCTATTTACGGTCTTACAAATTAATATATTTTTGCACATTTATTTTGCTTAAATATTATTGAAAAATTATAAAAACTTAATATATTATAAAAATGATAAAAAAATAATTACAAAAAGGACATAATTTTAATAGTTTTGTCATCACGCCTTTCGACATTTTTGGATGCCGGAATAAATTAAAGCAAATTTGGAATGAAATAAAATTGATATTGAGTTATAATTTAAAAAGCTGGTAAAGAGAATAATTAATCTTTCTCATTGAAACCGCCTTGTACGATCGTAAGAACATCTGGCTGGTTAAAAGCCCTTAGCCTATCAACTGTGGGAGGGACTCCGGAGTCCTCCAAACTAAAATTGATGAAATTTCTTTAAGCAATTTTTACCCTTGTTTACGTAGGAACTGTAAGAAGAATAAGGTCAGAATAGCTTTCGCTAAATATTTCATTAGACAATATTTTTTATTTGATATACACAGCTTCTCTGACGGTGTTGGAATAAATTATCTTTTTTATCTTCTTTTTTTATAAATGAAAGCGTACAAGAGTCCCAACTGCCCTCAACTGTCTGGAGCCAATGAGACTATGGCATCCCCAATTGGGGTATGTTGTGAGGTTGAAGGTAGTGGGGAGTGGTAGGAGATTGTGAAGAGGACGATGGGGAAATCTGGCTCTTCAGATCTGATCAATGATAGTATTCTCCACTCTAGAACGTGCGGTAAACATTTAAAAATTATTTTTAATTAGTAAATTGTGAAATAATTCAAATTCTTAATTTGCACGTTGGGTTTCGAACCCGTGACCTTCCGCTTGCTAGTTGAGAGCGTTACCCCTCGACTACGGAGACCTTCGTATCTATGATTTTTCGGCGTGTAATTTTTTCCCAAGGTCACGGCCGTCATCACAGTCAACAGATTAATACCTTCTTACTATGTTGGCTCATCTTTTTAATATATTTTTATTCAGCTGTTATTATTGTACTGTTTTTAGCATCGGTAATATAACTCCTGTAGGTACATGTTATGTTGTTTTCTCTTAAGCTGTGCTGTTATTTTTGTACGTTATTTAAACCTCTGTAAGTTGTTTATTGAATGCTTTTCTCTCAAATATAATGTTATCCTTAACCCTTTTTGTCTTTTTCTTTTCTCTTCTTCCATTGTCCATAGACAATGTAAGAAATAATTTAATGGAAGTTATATATATTATATAAATATTATTTCTTTAAACAATATTATGCATAGTCTGAGAATACTGTTACTGTGTCGGTGTAGGTATATAATACTGTTTTACTAAGTTTCTGCTGATATATGTTTGCTTAAATGTACCTAAACAAAAAATATTATTCCCAAAAAATAAATAAAAAGTACCTTCGTCGTCAAAATATTCCAATTAATACCCCACTCCTGGCTACGCACGATTCGATTTGCAGAATCCAGATAAGTCGGTAGGTTTAGGGGGGAGGGGGGAAGTTGTTGCCTATACACAATGCGTCGATGTGGTGGTGAGAAGTACCTATCTATGTAAATCTGGTCACTAAACACGCCTAAAGCCATTTCAAGCAGTTGGGGCGATACTAAGAGTATCTACAAAAAGGAGCAAATAATAATGAAACTGCTGCGTGCTACGTATTATTGTAATTAAATAACGTGTGAAATAATTTAAGTAAAATAATTTTAATTAAAAGAGATAATTACATTATTTTTATTAACTAGCAGACCCGGCCACACGTTGCTGTGGCTAACGAAACACAACGCCATTACCCAACCTTTATAAAATCCTCACCACCCGCTTGCCTGCTGCCCGCTGCCTGAATTGAATATTTGAATTTCTCGGCTTTTCTCTACTATAATAAGCATGAAATATACATATAAAACTTTCTCTTGAATCACTCTATCTATTGGTGAAAACCGCATGAAAATCCGTTGCGTATTTTAAAAGTTCAATGCGCACATACATTTTGAGTGACTTTATTTTATACTATGTAATTATAGCAACAGAGCGGTTGTGATAACCCTAAAATATGTCGATCATCACGAATGTGGGCGGTTCTCGAATGTGCTCGTCGCTGATTACAGGGGTAAGTAAATTATGAAACATTTGTAAAAGTGTCTTAACTAAATACGGCAACAAAATAGTTGTCTGTGAAAAGATGCGAACTTTACTTTGCTTATTCAGACTTCACAAATATGTTAATAACGTAGCGAGCAATTCGCGCTCCCACGTAAAAAGGTCTATTCATTAAAAAGCAGATGTTATTTTTAAGAACTAAATGGTGATATTATAATGCGAGATGCCTATATACTGTCAGATTCATTTTTAAACTAATCACAGTCATCTTCCCCCTCTTCGTACCGCCATAGTTGATTTTTCCCCTCACCTTTAAGTACTTGTCTATTGAATTTGGATGTCTATGGTGGTAATATTACGTAGCTCCACCATAGAAACAACAGTGAACAGTAAGTGTTTTTTTTTACTGTTTAGATAAAAGACAAAAGTTAATTAAATATATTTTTTATGGTTTACAACCAAAAGAAAGGGATGTTGCAACTTATTTGTAAATTAAACAACAATTTTTACCTGCTGCTTGAATCGTTTAAGTAAAAACTTGAATTTTTTCCCGTTTCTTCTGCCGTCATAAATAATATACCCAACTGTTTCGTCAATAAAAAATAGTATGTCGTAGGCCGATCGTAAAATCAGGCAGATCATGTTGCGCCTAGCCACATCGTGAGGTGCCTGAGGCGCATCATGATCTGCCTGATTTTACGATTGGCCTGCGACAGATTGGAGATCATTGGAGGGTCTAGAGTCGTTCAAATAAATGTAGCTTCGTTCAAAAAAAAAGTAGAGTCTTGACGTGTGCGGTGAAGGAGGAAACCATATGTTTCCTTATAACGCCGTTGGGAAAGTGGTGGGTCCCCTCCAATGGCCTGCGACAGATACATGACGTGTAAAACTTCAAAACATTTCCACATTAAAATCAAACAAACATTCCTTTGTTAGTTTAGATTTGGTAGTTCCAAACTATTTTTTCAAAGACGCAGAAGTCTGGTTGTTATTGAAAGTAAGCAAAGATGAACCAAGAGAATAATGGGCAATACGGAGCTAACACTCAGAATAGGTACAAGGTAGAAGGTAAGCATCTAGAGCAGGGGTTCTTAACTTAGTGATTCGCGGACACGGACAGAAGGATTTCGGGGTTTCAGTAATCTGTGATTGAAAAAATCATCCCTTTGTTACAGCTAATTTCTAACAGAATCGAGGTAAGAAGGTACCTTACCATTGTAACAATTCAGGTACCAATGCAGAAATAAACTCAGTAATGAACCGACTGCACAGTGCAGGGAATAAATATTACATGAACACCAACGGTACTGAATGTCGATCAGCCAATAAAAACATTTTTATTAAATCTGTATGTCTATCTTGATGTTCATAAATTTTCAATGTGTATCGAAATTTATATGAATGCGCATCCTATATCTTACTCTGTTTGTTGTTTTTAAGTTAAAATTTTTATACTTTGTTCTTATTTTAATTGTTATATCTCTTAATTCTTTGATTATCATACAAAAGATGCATTAGACAAAATTTATCTGCTAGTACTACATAATAAATAATAAATATAATCATGTAACCATAATATTATGTCCTACCAGTATGCACTCTAATACCTATGGCTTAGAAACATATCATAGGTACCTATTTTTCATATCGCTTTGTATACTCCGTAATACCTTCCTTTTATTTATTGTATATATTTTTTTAATTTTTGGTTATCTTCAATATTTGGCTCCTAAGAGCATTTCTTACTGTTTACTTGACATACTTTTTTATATTTATAACTTTTGTACTTTATATTATTTACAAAGTTGTAACTTATAGTTTATATTATTTCCTGCCTTTCAACTTTTTATCTTAACTTTTTACTTTTACATTATACTTTATATTTTATAGTTTACAATTTTACTTTATACTTTCATTTTATACATCATAATTCTATTTACTACTCATTACCTTAACTCCTTTCTTTTATCCTTTGTTTTTATATTTAACTTTACATTTATATGTCACTTTCTTATGTTATTGTATTATAATATATATAAATATAATTATGTCAATGGCACATGTTGTGCCGTATGTTTTCAAATAAATAAATAAATGATATAAAATGTATTATTAATTTTATCATACGTAAAAGCCCTAATTGGGCGTGTACAAATAAATAAATAAATCTTTGGGGATGTAAAAAGCATGACCCAAATATGAATTTTGCGAAAGGAACGAAAAATTTTCTCACTTATAAACACAAAGTAAACTTTTTCGTTATTTGATTTTGGGGTGTTATGCCGTGTTGCGCTACCTCCTTCTTTAGCCAACGTTTCGGACAGGGTTGCAGTGCAGATCCGGCAGATGTGTGACAATAGAAATTGATTTAGCTTTTACTAGATCTGAATAGCCATGCAATTATCAGCTTGTGTTTGAACTTAATTACTCAATTATAATTTATACACTTTTAGAACATGTATATGAAAAGTCCTTCTTAATAGGATATATGCTGAGGGGGACTAGTTTTTAGATAGAGGGTTTTCAGCGACTTGTATGGTTCAACTTCATGGTTTGGGTAGGGTTTTTCCACCTCTTCCCCACCTCCTTCCCCTCCCAATTTCCTACAGCATCATAACAAACCCCAAATTAGAGGTGATATAATCTCACTGGCCCAGCAGTGAAATCTAGACGTGGGTCGTTACGCCGTTTTCAAGAAACGTAACGAAACTAGTTTCTTGGTAGGCGTAACCTGTTTCAAAACAGGTTATTTTTGTAACTAGTTATTTTCATTCGGCTTCAGTTACACACGAAACTGTATACCCCCACCAACTATAAAGTTACACACGAAACGAAAATAAATTAAAGCACTCTCTAGTATCTAAATGTTTGTAGCTATACAGTGAAATCAACGTATATGAAATTAACTTCCCTTCACACTTTATTCAGGCTTAGGAATGACTGCATTAAATGTATTTATGATTAATTTTGATAAAATTTGATATAATTTAAAATGATAAAATTTAACTTTACGCAATTGAAATTTAAAATGCATTATTTTCCGCCACCCCAAATGCAAAAAGTTTCCTTTTATAGTAATTAATATATTAAACACAAGTACAACGACGAACTAAAACAAACTGAATTATTTTACTTTAAATTAAAAAAATGGTCGCTCGCTTCACAGAAACGGAACCCACTCCCGCTTACTCGAAAATGTTCGATTCAAAATCTTGCACGCTCGGCCGGCCGGTAAACGCAACTATGCGAAACGCGAAACGCGGCGAAACTATTCTTCAACCAGTTACTCACATCACACCCTACACAGAAATAACGCATTTACAAAAATAACTACTTGCAATTTTATTGAAACTAGTTATTTCCGTTACATACCGTGTAACTAGTTATTGTATCTAGTTACGTTAAATAACGCCCACGCCTAGTGAAACCTGTGTGGTAAATACATTAAAAAAAAACCTTGGTGACCACAAACATAGTTACAATTACTAAAATTCATAAGTTAAAGAAGTAATCTATTTCAGTATGGAATTAGTTGTTTCCAAACACTGAAATTTCAACACATCATTCGCGAGGACCACTGGTTTAAGATCCATGGTCTGTAGGGACAGGGGTGGGAGGATATTCTCATTCGAGACCTCAGCTAAGTTACTAAGAGGAATATAAAATCCTGAATTCTGAAAAATAATTGCGCGCGGAGTTGAATAACAAATATGAATATTTTCACAAAAAAAAAAAAAAATACTCGCTACTCCAACGTGGGCGGTTTTCCATTTCATTATTACGCTGTATACGTATTCTTTATATAAAGTACATACGTTTTTGGGTAAAATAAAAACAAGTTTTCAATGACTTACATTTACATTATTAGTTCTAGCGAAATACTTACCATGAAACAAGCAAAAAACACAATAATAAGTATCGCAGCAATATAAACTAGAAACTTTGTTATATTATATGATAATATTGAGCTTACAGCTATCTAGTTTTAAATACATGCACGCCTTATTCAAGACAGGATATTATAAGTATTTTTTTTCTTATAAATAACCTACTAACTTCTTTAACTCTCGACAGGCCAAGATGCCAAACATAATGTACGTAACCAAGTGGGTTGGCCGATGATTTTTTTATGGGCATTTAAACTATGGAGATTTTTTTTTTCTATTTGTTCATTTATTGGGCAGGGAATATTGCCTATATTTGACAAAATATTTTTTCCTGCGATCAACGATTTTTTACTATTTTTTTTAAACGGCACATTATGTAATAATTCTTTGCACAGGAAAACCTAAAATACTAAAAATATATTTCATGTATTTAAGTAGATATAAGAAGGATAGTGATTTTGGGGTCTACCTTCGGCCCCAGTTGGCTGCGGAAGAGTTAAGGAAAATCTAACCAAAGCTATATGTAGTAAATACGTAGTTAAATTGTATCAGGTATGCAATAAGGCGAAAATTAATGCTAAATCACTATTTTCAATTGATCTTTACCACGAATTACAAATACAAAAAAATGCTTTGAAAAACTTGAAGCTTTTCCTACAGTTTCAGTTGAGTAGAATTAAAATAAAATTGTTAATTAATTTATAAAAAACTAGCGAGTTCCCGGCATGCGTTGCTATGCCACTAATTAGGAAATTGTTTCTCCCTGCGTGTCTTCCCATTCGTTCCGTTCCCCTTCCGTCTCACTTTCCCCTCCCGTGTCCCCTTCCTCTCACGCGTTCAATATATTCAGTCCCGGTACATTCAGATTTTCAAACAGCTCGCGTGCCACCTATTACAATTTTTTTATATTTTTTTTATTTTTTACATGTTACAAAGATTCATTTTTGTATATTATAAGAGCAATCAATCAAATTTGGTACCTAACACCGGTACCTATTTAAAATAGTATAATTTTCAATTAGATTCAAAGTATTCGATTTTGATTAGTACCATAAGTGAGTACTTCGATTAAATTCATTCATTTAAAAAGTTTATTCGAACATTGAGATTTGATTGAACAATCAATCGATGTTTGAAAAATGTCATTTTCAAATTGTGACATTTTTGTAAGAGTTTTTGTAATGATTAAAAAAACTTTTCAGATGTATTTTTGTCATGTGGTTGTGATAATCCAGAAACCTTCGCGAGGGGGGAAAAATGGTATTTTGAAAGTTTCAAACATTTCTTATGATGAATATAGGGAATAAATTCGGTGTTTGGGTAAAATTCCTAAAAAATAAAACTAGTTATTTTTATACTAATTTGGGGTCGGGGAATCCGAATCTGAAAGAATTAGGCGTCGGCAAGCAATATTAACTGAATTACAGGACTTTAAAAATTTTTATACACATACAGGAAAATAGCCATTTTGGAAGCATTTTGATTCCTAGAAAATCAAACTAGTTATTTTTATACTAACTATGGGCTGGGGAATCCGAATCTGAAAGAATTAGGCCGCGGCAAGCAATATTAACTGAATTACACGACTTAAAAATTTTCTATACACACACACTTGAAAATAATCATTTCGGAAGTATTTTGACACATGTAGTACAAAGATCATAGAAAAACAAGAAATATACAAAAACATGTGCCGGTAGTGTTACCAGCTCTCAAAAACATACCTTATAAATCGACCAAGTCTTCTTCGTCCGTCGTATTAACACATTAACCTGATGAATTACGACTATCTCAACGGCGTATTCTTAAATCAAAAGTATGAAAATTCGTAGTCTTAAAAATGCGTAACCTAACCTAACCTAACGTTAGGTTTGTGTAACATGGTTTGTGCCCCTTTATACCGCCTGCTCGCGTCCCTAACCTAACCTAACCTAACGCTAGGTTTGTGTAACATGGTTTGTGCCCCTTTATACCGCCTGCTCGCGTCACGGCAAAAAAACATCCCTGTTTTCAAGTAGTTTAGCGGCTACGCTAGGTTTGTGTAACATGGTTTGTGCCCCTTTATACCGCCTGCTCGCGTCCCTAACCTATCCTAACCTAACGCTAGGTTTGTGTAACATGGTTTGTGCCCCTTTATACCGCCTGCTCGCGTCACGGCAAAAAAACATCCCTGTTTTCAAGTAGTTTAGCGGCTACGCTAGGTTTGTGTAACATGGTTTGTGCCCCTTTATACCGCCTGCTCGCGTCACGGCAAAAAAACATCCCTGTTTTCGAGTAGTTTAGCGGCTACGCTAGGTTTGTGTAACATGGTTTGTGCCCCTTTATACCGCCTGCTCGCGTCACGGCAAAAAAACATCCCTGTTTTCGAGTAGTTTAGCGGCTACGCTAGGTTTGTGTAACATGGTTTGTGCCCCTTTATACCGCCTGCTCGCGTCACGGCAAAAAAACATCCCTGTTTTCAAGTAGTTTAGCGGCTACGCTAGGTTTGTGTAACATGGTTTGTGCCCCTTTATACCGCCTGCTCGCGTCACGGCAAAAAAACATCCCTGTTTTCGAGTAGTTTAGCGGCTACGCTAGGTTTGTGTAACATGGTTTGTGCCCCTTTATACCGCCTGCTCGCGTCACGGCAAAAAAACATCCCTGTTTTCGAGTAGTTTAGCGGCTACGCTAGGTTTGTGTAACATGGTTTGTGCCCCTTTATACCGCCTGCTCGCGTCACGGCAAAAAAACATCCCTGTTTTCAAGTAGTTTAGCAGCTACGCCGGGTTTATGTAACATGGTTTGTGATACAAAAGAACGTGCCCCTTTATAACGCCTACTCGCGTCAAGGAATAAAAACTCCACAATACTAGTTGGTGTACCTTCCTAAAATATTTGAGAATCAATTATAAAAAATAAGTACTTAAAATATAAACATGTTATTTTACGTTATAAATATTACTGCTTAATGGCAACACTTAATTTTGTGTGGTAAAAACATCTATGTTATCGTGTTTTTCTATGATCTTTGTACTACACGTGTCAAAATACTTCCGGAATAATTATTTTCATGTGTGTGTGTATAGAAAATTTTTAAGTCGTGTAATTAAGTTAATATTGCTTGCCGCCGCCTAATTCTTTCAGATTCGGATTCCCCGGCCCATAGTTAGTATAAAAATAACTAGTTTGATTTTCTAGGAATCAAAATGCTTCCAAAATGGCTATTTTCCTGTATGTGTATAAAAATTTTTAAAGTCCTGTAATTCAGTTAATATTGCTTGCCGACGCCTAATTCTTTCAGATTCGGATTCCCCGACCCCAAATTAGTATAAAAATAACTAGTTTTATTTTTTAGGAATTTTACCCAAACACCGAACTTTAGCCGAATATAGCAACGCATAGCGGACATACATACATACAAACATTTTTTATTTATGTATATATATATATACATAAATATCTTATCTTATAGAGATAAGCGAAAATTACTAAAAAATGTGTTTTTTCATTAGAAATGTATGAATGCATATCTTAAAAAAATAGATAGAGAGAGAGAGAGAGAGAGAGAGAGAGAGAGAGAGAGAGAGAGAGAGAGAGAGAGAGAGAGAGAGAATGTTTAAGAAACTAATCTGAGTTAAAAACGTTGCAAGCTATGCATAAAATCTAAATGGTATGTTGTTGTAACCAGGGTGATATTGAAAGTATTGTCTACTACGGAAAGAAGCGCAAATACACAAAATTTAATTGATTGTGAAATTGTGAAAAAAAAACACAAATGAATTTATCATTTAATTGCACTTAGTCGGGCTTTGAACATGACTCCAAGCCAAACCAAGGCCTTTTCCTATCCATTCCATCCCCAAAGTCACGCTAAAATTAAATAAAATGAAAAGGGATGAACAATCGGAACCCGTACCGTTTATACCAAAAGTAAACCCAGTACGAAAATATTGTAATACCTTATTTATGGATATATTGTACTAAATTATTTATTATATATGGAAATAATGTGAAACCGGGAGAGGTATAATTATAAGATAATGATATTAGCAAATAAGGTAGCTCGGAAAGTTCACGAGTTAGACAGCGGGAAGGATAAGTGGAAATTATTGGCAAATGAGGTAGACGTTATATTATTCGGGTCACTTCAATTTTCAGAGAAAACTCAGGGCTGGCACATACACATATGAAATGAAAATAAATAATGCAATTATTTTATAATTTTTTTGTTTTTTTTCTGGGTTTTATCCTTCAAATGCGTTCTAGAATATCATTTCAAGTAATGGAGAGAGGGCTGGTTATTTTATGTGTTAATTTTATTTGCGATCCGAAAATCCTCCTTCTAACACCGTTTATATCATATTTCTCACAATGATAGTAAGGGAGAAAAAATGATTTCTAAGAGACCTATATGAATTGTTCAGAAAAACGAACAAATTAGCCTGAGGGATTAACAATAATCAATAAAATTATGTTTAGAAAAACAAAATGGAGTAAACCTGTTTTGTTTGCTTTTCTGTTTAGAAAAACAAAACAGTGTAAATAATATGTTAAATGAAAACAAATCAATATAATTACTTATAGATAATCCAGAAGTTTCAATTGTTCCCGTTATATACTTACCTATTGCATAATGTTATTCTATTTCCGTTATAATAAGTGTAACTCGCTCATCAAGCATAAGAACTAGTTTCTTCTTTGGTGAGATTGCAATTTTAAATAATTTGTGTACCGATATGTAATTTATATAAAACCACTGTACTATACAGGGTGTTAAGGGACGTACTTGACTAACTTTAACCAGTGATTTCTGACATTATTTGGAGTAAAAAATGTAAATGAAATTTTGGTCTCCGGTGACATTTTTGATGTTTTTTTTATTTATTTTTTCTACAAAAACATAAAAAAATGGTAGTTGTTGAACAGTTGGAGGCGGGGTAAGGGGTTCGTCAGACATCCGGCTGAGTGACCAGTGACGACGTGCGGAAGAAATTTTTGTTTGATTTTGAAGAAAAAAATTTTGAAAAAAAAAAAAAAAGTCGTCAAAAAAGTCACCGGAGACCAAAATTTCATTTACATTTTTTACTCCAAATAATGTCAGGAATCACTGGTTAAAGTAAGTCAAGTACGTCCCTTAACACCCTGTATATCTATATTAAATTTTTAAAAAAATTAAAAAAATATGTAAAGAGAATTTGCGAATATTGAAGAAGTAAATTATATGTCCTAATAAGAAGAAAATAAAACTTTCAAATTTAAGAAAATTCACATTAAAGAACTAATTATGGCAGAGTGTTCGCAGTACTTTGAATCAGGAGAAAAAAATGCTAATAATAGTAAAGTTAAAATCTGAAACTTTTCGCATAAGGTGTGCGGTTTGGGGCAGGCTAAATACATTAATGTCAGAACTCAGAACCGATATGGCAAAAAGGGTATTGTAACATTAAGTTATTAGTGTTATTAGTTATTACCATAAACACCGACCCAAACATATCATTTACCTGGGAGAAATATAGAACACTAAAGATGTTTTAACTTTTTATTAGTATTTCTACACGGTTCCGACCGAGTTTTCTACATTATTTTTACATAATGAAAAATTGTAAAATATGGACGCTTTCTCCCTTTCTTGTGCAGTTAAATGGTTATTTCAAATATCTGTAGCTCAGGAGTTGATGGTTAGTTACAAAGTTAGTTGGGCTGACGAAAAAATTCCATATTAAAAAATCTATTAAAATTTCATGATGCCAGAGCTCATCGAGTTTACACTACTTAATCCACCAAAAAATATTCTGATTTACAGTTGTTTAGATTCCAGTTCGGCAGAGTCGAGTTTGAAAACATTATAGATTTTATTCTAAGAAATTTCTGTTTATTCATTATAGTCAACTTTTGATTCGTGACCTGTCAAAAGTATCGAAAAGCGCCTAAAAATACGCAACATTATCATTGAATCATTATAACTTTGATACAGTAAGGCTTACGTGTAACATAGGCCTTCATACAACAGGCGTACTGTAATATTTTTACACTTACAGGTCTACATTATTACAATATACAAACAGCCTACTCTAAGGGAAGCGTAAAGCAAAGGACGG
Source organism: Limnephilus rhombicus (assembly GCA_929108145.2). Lineage (NCBI taxonomy): Eukaryota > Metazoa > Arthropoda > Insecta > Trichoptera > Limnephilidae > Limnephilus > Limnephilus rhombicus. The sequence goes on along the minus strand of OV815277.1, from coordinate 8,134,996 downwards.
CCGCACTCGATGACGCAAGAACTCGTCTCTGACGTAAATGGGGAGCACCGCCCACCCTCGGGGTTTACCGCCTCCCCTACCCACAGTGCCGACCTCCCCTCTCTCCCCGCCACCCCCGAGGGTCTGAAACACCCCTTTCTCCCATAATGCCTAAATCGCAGGGGCAGAATAAACCGAAGCCTGAAAATTTCGCCAACGTATCCACAAAGGGCTGTTCGCGATTGACTTACTATCTGGGGATTTTGGAAATTTACGAAATGAAAGCGCGTAGAACAACAATCCATTACCTTGAACACTTTCAGATAATTATTTAAGGCGATGCACCATGTCGTATAAAATTCTGAAGCAGGCCGCTAGCAATAACATTCCTATTATCGAAGGAAGCAAATACTTTGTGGTGTGACATTATATATTAAATTAAAAAACACACTTTGTAAAGCACCACTTTTTATTAGAATTGATATTTAACAGCCAACCAGGTTTCGCTCATCTCGAGCTTCATCAGGGCTTATTATAACAACTAAAGATAATATAACTTCTCCAAACTCCTTTTTTCAAAACCACCTTCGGGCAAAGACACTCTAAATACATAGCTTGCAAACTATAAAATACACTACCAACTACGATCAGACAAAGTGACTCCTTTACAAAATTCAAACAAGATATTAAAAAATGGATTATAAGTATTGGACGCCACACTATCACGAATATCTGTAAAATAAATCACACATAGACATAAATAACTTTTCACATACAACCTAACCCATATAAAACAAATGAAAATAATGGAATCCTGTCAAATTTAACCTATAAATAGACTAGGCAGAATTGATTTCATTACTCCATCTCCAACATTTATAAAATAACTCTCTTTAAAAGATTTATTACCCTTCCAATCACCCTTCTGTTTTAATTCTATTCATAATATGTATTTTACCTGAAATATCCTTGTAATTACTATATTCATTTATATACCTGTACGCCTGTCTCGACACAGGTATACCCTAGTGAGACAGGCATACAAATAAAACCATTGTAAACATATTTTATTATAGATAAATAAATAAATAAATTAATAAATCTACAGACATACATATATAAAAGAAATTAAGAGAATTCAAAGAAATGAGAAATCATTCTCTTAATTTCTTTTATATATGTATGTCTGTAGATAATTATCTTTAGTTGTTATAATAAGCCCTGATGAAGCTCGAGATGAGCAAAACCTGGTTGGCTGTTAAATATCAATTCTAATAAAAAGTGGTGCTTTACAAAGTGTGTTTTTTAATTTAATAAATAACATTCCTCATGTAGATTTCGATAAGATTTATATTTCCGTTTAACACCAGTCGCCTGTTTTGATTTACTGAAGAAAAAAATATTGCCCAACTGATTAAATAGTTCACGATAATTTTCCAAAGAATTTAATCTTCAACACTATACAATAAAACCATAACAGAAAATGGGTTCGTAAGTAAGAAAATTTTAGATTTTAAAGCAGTTTATATAGGCCTGATACAAAAAAAACATCCGGGCTTATAAAAATACTAATAAAAATAAAAAGATTATTTCAATGGAAAATATGTGTTCAACCTGCAGTAATTAATTACAGAATCTAAAATATTTCTAAGCGATCTAATTTTCAAACCAAAAAGACTTAGTGATTTTGCATTACTTAGTAGTGATAGCTCTCAACATCGACCGCTTTCGTCAAACAAACTGAGCGTTAGTTAAAATTTACCTAAAAAGCGAAATCTTGTTATCAGTTATCACCATAGTCGTTATTGAGAATAAGATAGTCGTTAGTGCATTTTCTGTTAAAATAAACATAATATGAGTTAAAACTCGTTACATGTTGATCTTTCAGTGTGGCCATGTAGTTTTTTGCAGGTGTATAACTCAATTTATAAAATACTTCGATAAAAAAAGTTTACGGCACTAATAATTATTGATTTATGCTTTCTAGCATGTAAAATAAAACACGTGTTTAAAATAAGAACAAAAGTATTAATGAACCAATTAAAAGCTGGAATTATTGCACAACTGACAAATGCTTTGCAAAATCTTCCGTCGTGTTTCATTTTAACTAAACGTCCTCTCATTTTTATTAAAAGAAAGCGGTCATAGTGGAAATTGAGACGATGTCATTTAATATTAAATTAAACTAAACGTTAAAACAAAAGTATCATTGAAAAACGGTTCTTTGCAAAAGCAATAATTTTAACCCCTCAGACCTCGATCATACTCAGTCAGGTCAGAATTTTTCCGCTTTGTGAATATATTAAAAAAACTGTTTTTGAAAGGTGATAAAACATGTTTTTAAATTGTATTATTAGAAACAACCATGTAATTTCTTTTTAAAAAATTGAATGTAAATTTTTAAAAGTTTTTTTCCTCTTTAAAATTACTGATTATAATTTTTGGATTTAAATGTAAAGTTTGGTTTTTTTCTCTTTCTAACACCGTTTAGAACGTATTTCTAACCATTATAGTAAGTGAGACAACGATTTCCAAGTGAACCTGAAAAGCGAATAAATTAGCCTGAGGAGTTTAACGTTATTCCTGCTAATTATTCCTAATGAAAATATACAACCAAGACGAGATACTGGTACAAGATAAAATAACATGATATTACACAAAGCCAAAAGCAAATCTACTTATATTATATTATTTCAGGAGAGATTCTTCGTGGAACTATTCTAGGAAATCCTTGAAAATTAGAACAGAAAAACCCACCCAACTACATCGTGGGTGTTATGATATTTGAAATGAGAGCTTTCCCTTGAAAGCACTTTTGAATTAAAAAATAAAACAATATTTCAAAGTGGAACCACATCTCTCCAACGAAGCGCGAAATGCCCTAAGCACGTAAAAGAAGATGCTATTTATAAGAAAGAAAAAATTTATGCTCTGTCAGTAAGCCGTTTTATAAGAAATAAGGAAAAAAATAGCCACAGTTACGAAATATTGGAGGGTTGACCCAGGGCGATCTAATAATAGTTTCCCATGGGGAGCGACAGACGCAGGTGGCTTCGAACATCCAGTAATTGAGGAAACTTCGAGAAAATGTTTTTTTTTTTTACCAGATGAAAAATGATTCCAATGACGTGCCTGACTTGGAAAACACCAGCGTATTTTGTGAACACAATAAAAAGATTCGCATTGTCCGGAGCCAGCGGGAGTATTGAACCCCGATTGGGGGATGTTTGATGCGATCGCAAATAACAGTGGAAAATGAGAAGAAAAGATGAAGGAAGAAAGTTCCCGGTTAGATTATTCGTGGCAAACTTTGTTAAAGTCATTTTGAGCAATTTTGCCATTCTGAATGGTGGTTTCCGAGTTGACGGGTAGCGAAGTCCTGTTCGAACTCGACCGTTTTTCATGTCGCCTGTCTGTAAATGTTTATCTCGCCAAAGGTCGCATGAGCATGGATTAATAATTCTTCTGCCAGTTGTCAAATAGTAATAATTAATATTATAGTACCTACCTGCTGGAAGAAAGTTTGAAAAAATAATTATTATTGAGATAGTGACGTTTCTCTGAACAATTTGTATAATTCCTTATTTGAATTAATGGAGGGCTGAATGCCGTTGGCGCCAATAAAAAAAACTGTCAAAAGAAGCGACGCTAGCAATCCACAATGGAGTGCTGGTACCTACCCTGATGTATAGCAGTGAGGCATGGAACTGGGAGAGGAAGGGTAAAGTATACTGAATGCTATTGAAATGAGATCCCTGAGGCGTATCTGTGGTAAAACCATGTATGATCGTGTGAGAAAAGTGGAGATTCGCAAAGAATGCAAGGCTGGTAAGCATAATGAGTAAGATTAAGAAAGGTTTGGGCAGGTAGAGCGAATGAACGAAGAAAGTAGTATAAGAAGAATTTATGACCCAAATGTGAATGGTAGAAGAAATCGGGGACGCCCGAGGAAGACATGGCACGACCAAGTGAATCAGATACTTGAGTCAATCAGACACTTGAATCAGACACTTGAGTCAAAAGTCAGAATAATAGAAGAGTATGTATGAGACGATGTATGAATGTGAGTGAAGCAAAGAGTGTGTACCAAGACCGAGTTGTTTTGCGGTCCGTCGTCTCTTCTTACCTCTGCGGGGAAACGGCGTGATGGTTAGTTCATTTGTTAGTTCTGAATAAATTTCTTTTTACATAAAATAAATAAATGGGTTATAATTAAGTAGGAACCTACAGACCTCAGAGGAAATTTTGATTTTGATTTATTAAATAACAGAAAATTGGGAACATACTTTTCTGGACGCGACGTCTACTAACTGGTCACAAAATAGAAAGAAACCAAATGGAAAATTAAAGAAAAACCAACATAAAATTGTCATTAAAACAGTTTTGAGGGGTTTTTAAAGATAAATTATAATAAAACTAGCTGGTTCCCGGCATGCGTTGCTATGCCATTTAATAAAGACATTGTTTTTTCCTTTTTCATTCGTCCCGTCCCCCTTCCGTTTCCCCTACCCCTCCCGCGTCCCCTACCCCTCTCGCGTTCCCATTCCACCTCCTCCACCTTCTTCTTTCCACTCCACTCCCTCCCGTCCCCCGTCCCGCGAATGCCCCTCCCAAGTTTCCCTCCCCCCCCCTCCCAGACAGAAGACAGAAGACAGAAGACAGAAGAGAGAAGAGAGAAGGCAGAAGGCAGAAGGCAGAAGGCAGAAGGCAGAAGCCAGAAGACAGAAGACAGAAGACAGAAGACAGAAGACAGAAGACAGAAGACAGAAGACAGAAGACAGAAGACAGAAGACAGAAGACAGAAGACAGAAGACAGAAGACAGAAGACAGAAGACAGAAGACAGAAGACAGAAGACAGAAGACAGAAGACAGAAGACAGAAGACAGAAGACAGAAGACAGAAGACAGAAGACAGAAGACAGAAGACAGAAGACAGAAGACAGAAGACAGAAGACAGAAGACAGAAGACAGAAGACAGAAGACAGAAGACAGAAGACAGAAGACAGAAGACAGAAGACAGAAGACAGAAGACAGAAGACAGAAGACAGAAGACAGAAGACAGAAGACAGAAGACAGAAGACAGAAGACAGAAGACAGAAGACAGAAGACAGAAGACAGAAGACAGAAGACAGAAGACAGAAGACAGAAGACAGAAGACAGAAGACAGAAGACAGAAGACAGAAGACAGAAGACAGAAGACAGAAGACAGAAGACAGAAGACAGAAGACAGAAGACAGAAGACAGAAGACAGAAGACAGAAGACAGAAGACAGAAGACAGAAGACAGAAGACAGAAGACAGAAGACAGAAGATAGAAGATAGAAGATAGAAGATAGAAGATAGAAGATAGAAGATAGAAGATAGAAGATAGAAGATAGAAGATAGAAGATAGAAGATAGAAGATAGAAGATAGAAGATAGAAGATAGAAGATAGAAGATAGAAGATAGAAGATAGAAGATAGAAGATAGAAGATAGAAGATAGAAGATAGAAATAGAAGATAGAAGATAGATAGATAGATTTAATATAAATCAAATGGACAACTCTTACACATAATGGCACTTATTAAAAAAATCATCTAGCAAGGTCAAAGATTTTATTGAAATTATATATTTTTAAATTTTTTTTTTTTTTTTTTTTAATTTTTTTTTTTGTACATACAATAATGACATTACATATTTCAGATACATTTTTTATATAACGTGATTCACCTTTTTTTAGAGCATGCTCGTGTAAAAAAGGTGGAGAAGCGTGTGTGAAAAACTATATAACATATTTTTTTAGAATTATAATATATATTTTTATATATTTTCATTCAATAAATGTTCATTCAATGTACGCATACATATCTACGTATATATAAGAATTAAATCATTATTTTATAAACTTTTCCAAAGTATTCCATTCTACGACAGTGGTTCCTAAGTTATACAAAGTTCCATTAGACGTCATTACACGGACGTCATAGCAAGTCCTCCCGAGAACCAAAAGGGACTAACGCGAGCCCCCAGCCCCCACCACCAGCAGACACAATGTCTCTAGCTACCAGGACTACCGGGGCTACCAGGGCGGCAGATGGCACAAGGAGCACAAGATGAGATTCAATTTCATTTAAACTGGGTGATGGGGATGTCCTTAATTGAAAATAAACTAGCATAATTACTGGGTACGAATCGTTTACCCACCTTGTGCTCATACAACCCTCGGATTTGAATAAAAAATAAACAAGAATTTTATAATGAAGTAGGACATTACAAAGCTTGTGAAGCGAACATGGCAACATGAAATAAAGTTAGGTGAAAAAAAACTTTAAAAAAATCTGGTGACAATTAAACCTAACAAACTTATTTACTCGTATTTTGCTTCTAGAACATGATTTCTAATAGAGATGTCACGAATATTCGGCTAATATTCGGTATTCGGGCGAATATTGCGAACGACTCGGCTGAATACCGAATAGCAAATCATTAAAAAAAGAATAATAAATAAAATATTACTAACAATTTTTTTTTTATCATCAAAAATCAGCATATTTAAATGAATACTTAAAATCTATCAGTGGTAAGTTATGATTTATAATCAATGAAAACAATTTTATCAGCATGGAAAATTACATAGTTTTTCCTCACAAATTATACCTACTTCCGAAAATAGCCGCTCACTATGTAGATATATTTGCTACCGGGAGATGATAAAAAAAATTCTGCTAGGCTTGGATACTGTTTTGTGTTTGCTGACCACCAAGTAAGGGTCTGCACCGTCTGCAGTCCGATCTATGCGAACAGTTTTCATGTAAAAATCAATTTCATTTACGAAATGTAATTGATTTTTACATGAAAACTGTTTGCGAAATGTACTAAGTATTGCCGAATGTTCGGCGCTTCGGCCGGGAGCCTAGCCTAATATTCGGTATTGGCTATTCGGCAAAATCACTATTCGTGGCATCTCTAATTTCTAACCATTAAATATTAAATAATAATAATTAACCGATTAAATAATTGTTTCCCAACTTTGCATTTTCCCAACCATTAAATATTAAATAATAATAATTAAACTATTAAATAATTGTTTCCCAACTTTGCAATTGATTGCAGCCCGGTTGAATACAACTCTGTAGTTTGGTGTAATTATAAATAAATAAATGTTTATTCCAGTATGTGGGGAGGAGAGTGCAATCCCCCACATTCCATAGGGGTATAATATACACATACATACACAAAGTATTTGAAAGGAAAAAAGAAAAAGAAGGTGGATATGAATGTACACGAAACAAAAAAAGATAATAAGCTAACAGTAGTAAAAGGAAAACAAAAGAAACAATAATATTAAGCTTTCAGGATTCTGTGAGCACGTAAGGAGCCAGTATTTTTCTCCAGTGTGCATCAATACTGGATGATGGACTGAGGCGGGCTTCCATGACGAGGATGTTTCCAGAGCTGGTTATCCTTTCCCTAATTCCTGCCACCCTGAATCTAATAAGGGCTGCAAAGCCAGGAACTCGCCCCTCCGTGAACATCCGGGAAGCGCTGCAATATCTGGGGAGACCAAACATTATGCGGAAGGCGTTGTTATACTGAACCCCAAGTCTTTCTACACTACTCTTCTTATAGTTTGCCCAGAGTTCACACGTATACAGTGTTGCGCAGAAGGAAAGGAAGAGCGTCCCTTTTACAGCAGTACTGCAAAGGCGGAATCTTCTACTAAGCATGTTAGCTTTTACACTGAGAGCTCTTCTTTGCCTATCGATGTCGTCATCGTCCATCAGATTACTGGTGATTATGTGTCCAAGGTATTTAGTTCCTTCAGTCACCTGCAGGTTCACACCATTCAGGGTAGCTGGAGGAATATTTTTAAAATATATAAGAATATATTATAAAATTCACATTCATAACATTGAGCGAATTAAAAATAAGAAAGGTGACCCGGCAGTTATGCGATCCCCCGACATTATATACTAATTTCAAACGTAAAATCGACTGCAACAACATCTTTAATAATATAAGTTAGTACCTGTGGATATCAAACGAATATGTTCATGGTGTCGATTTTTGTACTTCTTTGGTGTGTCAATATATTTTGTGTAAGGAATTAAAAAAATGTACGATTTATTAATTTTGCATTCAATATCGAACTAGAATTCTATAGTTTCTTACTCATACATTAGAAGATTGATTGAAATAAAAAAATAAAAAATTTAAAATTCAAAACTCCAAATTCGAATGTTCCGAACTCCTGCAACTCTCCGAATTTTTTTCCTTCCTCTTTTATTTCTTGTATTTTTTTATAGTTTAATTTTTAATATTTCTTTCTGACGTTTAAAATTATTTCCCATGTGTTCCTATCTGTAAAAGCCCTATCGACGTTAAATAAATTTAAAAAATGAATAGCAAAGGGCAAATATTTGGGCATCAATTTACTAATAAATTGGTGCTCGGTTACACAAGCCCAAAATTTATAATTTAAATATCATGGGATGAGGGTTTAAAGGTAAGAACATTTATCTTTCCAGATCTGTTCGCTCAATGAAATAGGGATGTTGGAAGGAAGTTGAAAGGCTAAATAATAATGAAGAAGGACTTGCATTCTTTATAGGTTTACGTAACCAATACCCGTCCCCTAAAAAAGGTTTGGCAGGCTTTATTTCCCTTATCTCACCCTTTCTGACCCATAAAGGCTTCAGATTGACTTTAAAAAAGCCTTTCTGATACGTGTAATTAATTAACCACTACTTGGTCTGTTATCCTAGGAGTATTATGAGCTAAGCCCGTGGCAACAGAATATATTTAATATTTTTATATTTTTTAAGGAAAACCTCAATTGTAATATTTGCTCATAGCAGAAAATATTAACAAAACGAAAAATATGATAAACAAAAACAACGCTAAAACAGCAACCACAATAATAATAATTATTATAGGTAATAAATACTTAAATAACAAAGTTAAAATTGATTTACTTTAAATTGTAAAAAAATTAAATGGATTTTTTTTAAATAACTCCACACAGGAGGCTCTGAGGAAAATAATTTCCCTCAGGGCCTATGTCTTTTGAGATGCTGTGTGGAGGGTCTTTTTGAGGAGAGGAGGGAATGAACATTGGTCTTGAAGAGGCGCATGTTGCAGGAAGGAGAAAACACAAAGGCCGGCAAATCGTTCCACAGCCGAGATGTTGGACACAAGAACGAGTCGAAAAACCGACCCACTCTCATGTGACAAATGTCAACCGTGTACATATGTTGGCACGCGTTTGGCGTGTTTTCCGATATATGCACTGGTGCCGAGGGAATCAATGACGCTAGTTCCTCGGAGCATCTTCCATTGTAATACCGGTAGAACAAGGATAGCATTCCCACCCGACGCCTGTGCTCTAAAGATTTCAATCCGTTTGTTAAATTAGGAGAATCTATCGGACGGACCGCCCGTTTCTGCACAGAGTCGAGGGTTTTTTTCAGATATTTTGGGGCTCCAGACCAGAGGTAGCTGCTAAATTCAACAGTGGGGCGCACTTGTGATTTGTACAGGGTTAACACGTTGTGTACTATTAAAGTATCTGCGGGCCCTGTACAGTACGCCCAGTTTTTAAGAGGCTAACTTAACTCGGCTTCGATGGAGCAATTGTACAAATTAAACAAAATAACAATAAATAAATAAAAGTGCCTAATTTTTTATTTCAGATTTCGAAAGACCCCTTCCTGCGTCGGCGCAATAAATAATTAAAGTATTTTTTTTTAATGAGTAATAAGTGCAGAAAATATTTATAAAATACCACTGTATGAATACAGCAAGTATAACAACTTATAACTGAACGGAGCAAGGGTGTGTTGAGAGTTTGAGAGGCGAAAGGGAAGGAGACGATGCAGCGGAAGGTTGTGAATGTTGGCCTTCCTGTTTCGAGGGGTAAGACTCTCGACTCACAATCCGAATAAATTTTATTTGATTAATTTGTGGTATTTCACAATATTAATTAAAAATAATATATAGCATATTTGCTGCACGTTTCAGAGTGGAGGATGCTCTCAGTATCGCACCGGTGTAAGACCACCATTCAAAATTGAAACGTTGCCTGTAATGGCTTTAGCCGTGTTGGGTGACCAAATAGCCAGGTACTTCCCCACCTTCCTCTCCCCACCTCCTTCCCCTCCCCACTATCTTCAGTCTAACAACATACCCCAATTGGGGATGACATAGTCTAACTGGCTCCAGACGGGAACAGTTGAGATTTTCAACATTAAAAAAACATTAGATAGCAGACAACAGAACACGATATTTCAAGAATACTATAATATGAAGCTCAATATCATATTTTTATACGTCACCTCTTAAACTAACTAACTAACCATCACGCCGTTTCCCCGCAGGGGTAGGCAGAGAGGACGGACCGCCAAACATCCCGGTCTTGGCACACATTCCTTGCCTCGTTTACATTCATACAACGTCTCATACATTCTCTTCTATTATTCTGACTCTTGACATGACCCGACTCAAGTATCTGATTCTGTCTTTCTTGGGCGTCCTCGACTTCTTCTACCATTCACATTTGCGTCATATATTCTCCTTACACTCTTTTCCTCGTTCATTCGCTCTACATGCCCTTTTCGGGCATTCCGGAGCGTTCCTTTCTTGATCTTACTCATTATGCTTACATCAGCCTTGCATTCTTTGCGGATTTCCACATTTCTCACACGATCATACATGGTTTTACCACACATACGCCTCAGGGATCTCATTTCTACAGCGTTCAGTCTACTTTCATCCTTCCTCTGCCAGTTCCATGCCTCACTGCCATACATCAGGGTAGGTACCAGTACACCATTATGGACGGCTAGTTTCGCGTCTTTGGACAGTTTTTTTGTTGGTGCCAACGGCGTTCAGTCCTCCATTAATAGAGTTACCTGCATTCACCCATCTTTCAATATCTCTTTCAGCCTTACACACTCTCGTGAAAATACTCACAATATTATTTTTAACTGCAGGTAAGTATACAATTTTACTTGATAAATTAAAGCCACGAAATATTAAATACCACCCGAAAATGAACACAATTAAGTCTTTGAAACGCACAAATATTTGTCAAACTGTATACAAACTCTCGAATACCATAATTCCGAAAATAACCTGCTCGCGCGTCATCGGTACTTAAAATTATCGCCGCGTGCTTGAGACACTTTACTCACGTTATTTTATTTCACGTATTTATTTACGTTTACCTCCTAGAGCTTCATGGCCTCCTCGTATTGAAATCCCGATAACATTGTGTTAAAATCAAATAAGTATCAGAAATGCAAGGTGTTTTGATAAAGGGATACCAACATTAAAAAAATACAATCTTTATCAAAACGTAAACATTTTATAAGTGCATCGACACATACAAGAGCACAATACTTACGAGTGAAGTATGCACTTACCTATGAAGGTTAAAGATTATTGATTTATTTTAATCAATTAATTAATGATAGTAATAATAAAACTTTAGAGGCTAATTTACCACGTTATTTGTAGGTATACATATAAAAAATAACAAAGGTTTGTAGCTATTCATACAGATAAACAAACCGGTACATTAATTAATAGGTACAGAAGAGCGATTCTGAATCTTTTGTAGTTGCGGAATCGATTCCATACGTAATCGACAGTCAAATTTGTGTGATTGTCCATGGCTTGCAATTGCTTTCCATATGGGCTGATATGTCAGTTGTCGGCGCTGTCACCGATTTCAATGAAACACGAAATCCTTACACGAAATGTTTACGAGAGATGGGAAGGCTGATAGAGATTTGAAAGAAGGGTAAATGCCGGTAACTCCATTAATGGAGGACTGAATGCCGTTGGCGCTAATAAAAAAACTGTCAAAAGAAGCGAAGCCAGCAGTCCACAATGGAGTCCCTGATGTATGGCAATGAGGCAAGGAACTGGCAGAGGAAGGATGAAAGTAAACAGAATGCTGTTGAAATGAGATCCCTGAGGCGAATGTGTGTAAAACCATGAATGATCGTGTGAGAAATGTGGATATCCGTAAAGAGTGTAAGGCTGATGTATGCATAAGGAGTAAGATTAAGAAAGGGACCTTCAGACGGTTTGGGCATGTAGAGCGAATGAAAGAAGAAAATAGTGTGAGAAGAATATATGACGCAAATGTTAATGGAAGAAGAAGTCGGGGACGCCCGAGCAAGACATGGCACGATCAAGTGCATAATGAGTTAGATTAAGAAAGGGACCCTCAGACGGTTTGGGCATACAGAGCGAATGAAAGAAGAAAATAGTGTGAGAAGAATATATAAAGCAAATGTGAATGGAAGAAGTCGGGGACGCCCGAGGAAGACATGGCACGATCAAGTGAATCAGATACTTAGTCGGGCCATGTCCAAAGTCAGAATATGTATGAGACGATGTATGAATGTGAGTGAGGCAAAGACTGTGTGCCAAGACCGAGTTGTTTGGCGTTTCGTCCTCTCTGCCTACTCCTGCGGAGAAACGGCGTGATGTTAGTTAGTTATAATTACAATTTATTTATTTCATGTTTTTGATACCGACCGATTTCGACACAAGCATCTTCAGGATATAAAATTAAACTATTAAAAAAATAAAAAAATAAATCTTCATTCAATTCATTGAATCGGTTATAAGTTATAAACAAAGAAATTGTTTTATTTCACTAAAAATGTCAAACCACAAAGTGACTGCTTTCTAACAAATACAAAATATTTGTTCCGACAAAATAAATTTGCCTTAGGGCTTACGGCATTTTTGGTGATACTGTATGGAGGGTCTCGCCATGCAACTGACACATTTATTAAAAAAGCTTTATCGAATAAGGTCGGACCCCTCATCCTACAATTTATGTCCATTGTTTGTATTTTTTTAATATTCGAAGCAAGTCAGAATTTAAATTTCATCGTGCATTCCACACGAATGTTCGTATTTCATTTTGGTTTGATAAATCATTATGAGGAATGTGGGAAATGTTGGCCCCAGATGCTAAATTCCCTCTGGACTTTTCAGACTGATCATTTGTCATCATCTCACGTTCGTTAATTTTCATAAAAATTTTGGAAAATTCATCACCAAGTATGTAAACAATATTTAAAAAGAAAACAACGTATTCAGGAAAGACGCTTTTTTACATTAACTCCAGATAGGAGGCCCAGAGCAAAATAATTTCCCTCATCTACGGGATGCTGTGTAAAGGGTCTTTTAGAAGAGAGGGAGGAGTGAACACGCATCTTGAAGAAACCCACATTGTGGAAGGAAAGAAACCAGAGGTCTAAATAAAGTTGTCTTGAAAAACGGTCAAATATGTCACGAATTACAACTTACGGGGCGAAATATTGAGAGAATATGTAGGTCGTAAAATTAGAGTTGATCGAAACAACCCAAATCCAAGATTGGGTGTATTGGTGCATATTTATGTATACGTCATTGAGAAACAGCATTTTGTCTCGCTTATGCCAACTTATTTTTATTAGCGAGAAAGGGACAACTGCGTACGATAATCGAATACAGTTGTCCCTTTTTGAATCGAGTAACGATAATGCCAGCATTATACCAGCAATGCATCTGTGTGGGACGTGGGTATCTACTTAGTTCGCGTCAACTCTGGTTGAGATACCTTCAACATGTGAGACTTACACGAGAAAAACGGTGCATAGTGCAAATTTCTGCAATACGGAGATGGTAAAATGTGAAAATTTTTCCAAATCGGCTGTAAAGTAACAGTAGTAAATTTTTTTAATTTGACATCAATAGTTTCAAGTTTCAGTGCCGGCAACCCGTGCATTTATTTCATTTTCAATCGTGTACATAGTTTTCTTTTATCCGCCTAACTAGACAAAGTTTTCGAGTGTTTGAAGTGGCAACCTATATTACATTATTTGGAAACTTGAACGGTATTTAAATGCTTACATAAAATATACACGTTGCGTGTTCCAATCTTTTTCTTACGAGATAAAAAAATACGTAATTCAAAAATTCGTACAAATTCCTGGAATTTTATTTTATAAAATTTATCGGATCTTCGGAATAAGTTCTACCTACAAGTTTTTGTCAAGCACCAACTTCGATACTAAACACAAAAAGTAAACAGAAACCCTTGCCAAACATTTGAACGAATGATATATTATTTGATAGGTACTACAGTAGCTCGTGTTCGTAAATAACCAAGGGAAAAACTTTTATCTTCTGAATTTTAAAAAATATACCCACAGGTAGGGAGGGAATTCTTACCAAAATGAGAAATAATTTTTTTTTGAACAAGCTTTGCTGCCCGGTTTCGGCCGATACTAGGATTGAAAACCAGAACAAAAAATGTCACATCGTATAATTTTTCTCAATTTAAATTCATAATACAGATAATATCTGTCTCTTGACGAATCACATTTAGAAAGATCAAATCCTTATAGGTACTACTGCACCACCCACCTTTACATGTTGCTTTTACTTTCCAAAATACACTCGTCAAAATACATTACATATTAATATTAAAATATTTTTCAGGATGAAATAACATGTGTTCCCAATAATGTCCTCTGCGTGCGAACTCTATCTAAATTTCTTTAAATGGACAATATACAGTGTTAATTTCAAGCGACCTCCCAGGTAAGTATGGTCCTGTTTTCATTAAATTTTAGGCAGCATCGCGTTCATTGGTCAAAATATTGTACACATACACATATTTTCGTATCGGTGGTCAATGAACCGATGTACGCAATTTTTAGCCATAAGTTGTTTATAATTGTTTGCCTAGCTTGTAGTTTTTTAGATTTTAGAAATGTATTATAAGTTTGTACAGCGCCCTTGAGGTAATTTTTCACAAAAACGGCGCTATATAAATCATCCAAATATTATTATTATTATTATTAATAATAATGATACAGGCAGCTGCCTAGTATGGTGACTTAATGTATCTTCTCAAGTAAACGTATTAATCGTGTAACATGTACCTATAAATAAATAAATATTACTCAGCCCCATAGCCCCTAATGGAAATTATGTTGAACATTTTCATTTCGAGAAACGGGTATGGTATAACCATTTATTGGATTACCAAAACCCCTACCATAAGTCACCACAAGTGTTTCGCTACGTTTGGTACTTAGCAGGGATGCCTGGATTCATAGGGTAAGGTTTGTCTAGGTCTTGGTGGCGAACGCTAATGTGACCACCAACGACTTGGCAGGCTGAATCTGGAGAGACTGGTTGAGGGAGACCTTCTGGCCTCTTCAGCTCGACTCTCTCGGAGCATCGCCTTGCACCGCAGTGGAAGGGGCAGATTCATACGACCGTCACTCCTGGACACACTGACCCTCAGATTCCTACCCACCCCTCACACCTTCTTCCTTCCCAGAACTTCCTCTCCTTACTTTCCCTAAAAAGTCCCTCCACACAGCATCCCCAAAGATGACAAAGGTTCTGAGATTTTTTTTCTCAGGGCTTCCTGAGTGGAGTTATTGTAAAAAAATACTGGTATTGATACCAGAATTCACGGTTAGAGAGATTTTGCTGCTGAATACAAACAGACGGATTAAAAAAAAGATTAACAGCTCTTTTCAAAGCGAAATCACAATAAATGAAAAGGAAAAAAAATCCAGATGATTCTACGTCATGCTTGTTCGTTAAAATGGTTAGGTAAGATAAATCTGTAGTTATACAATACTAATTAATGTGTTTGTTTGTTTGTCCTTCTTTCACGTCGCAACGGAGTGACCTTTCCTCTATATTTTTTTGCATAGGGATAGTTGGAGGACTGAAAAGTGACATAGGCTGCTTTACATCCCAGAAAAACATTTTATTCCCAAGGAAAAATTCTTTGTACAGTAATTTCTTCCCAATACCACGCGGGCGAAGCCGTGGGTAAAAGCTACATAGTATGCTTATATAAGATTCGATTAATTGAATTTCTTAGGACCAAAACTAGTTACAAGTTACCACTACGAAAACAAAGGGTTGTTTTTTTATTTTATTTTACCATTTCGTATCTTGTAATTTATACTGATCTTCGAAGAATGCACATTTGAAAGGGGATAACAGATTAACAATAAATGGTAAAATTTTATGAAATAATTTACATTTCTACGGGTGGGGTTACATTTCAGTTGTTATTTTAAAAAAAAAAAATTTACATGAGCTCCACACAGGCTATGTCATCTTTGGGGATGCTGTGTGGAGTGTTTTGTTTTTAGGAAAGGAAGGAGAGGAGAGTTCTGGGAAGGAAAAGGGTCTAATGGGTGGGTAGGAATCTGCCTCCATGACCTAGACAAACCTCACCCCATGAACCCGGGCCCGGAAATCACCAAACGTAGCGAACCACTTGGGGTGACCTATGGCAGAGGTGTTGGTTATCCAATAAAGGTTCCCGGGGCGGCGGTACCCATTCCCGCCTCCCAAATTGTAAAATGAAGGATATTAAAAAAATATATTTATGTATAGTTTATATAGGTAGTTACATTGTTATTATGATTATGAAATTAAACGACATAATATTTATGTATTTAGTTACAAGGAAAGCAAAAAAAAAAACAGAGTGTGCAATTCACACGCGGTAGAAGTGAAACCTTCTGAAAACTAAAGTAGGCACGAGTGGGGAGATTACGAAGCACTTTTTTATCAATGTGAAGCATGATTTTTTTTCCATACACCTATTTGTACGCCAATTTCATTGCACCTTTTCCTATACGATTTGGTCATCTTATGAGAATTTGTGTTCTCGTCTTCGGAGTCGCTTTCTTTTGTGTTTTCTTTGCCTGTTCACTTTGGAATGTTTTGAAGATTGGATAGTGATTTTACGAAAAAATATATATATACATACGGTTGACCGGTCAGTGGTAGAGTGGGCATAGCGCTTGGGTCCCACCCGGGCGTCGCGTGTTCGATTCCTCGGCTGGCTAAGTCCTCCATCACAACACAAGCAACATTTTCGGCTTTCTGTGGTGGTAGTAGGAGATTTTCAAACATTGTTGGGTTATTCGTAACCCGGGAATGTTTGTCTTTCTTTTGAAAAAAAAAATTTTTTTTTAATTTTTTAAAAGTTATTTAATATATTTTTTTTATAAATTTAATAATATTTTTTTTATTTCGTAGTATTCGATCCTTGGTCAGCTGAATGTCTGGCACTTTATAACACTAGACGAAAGGAAACTTGGGACCGTGGATTTATCTTATTGTATTGGAAACGAGTACCCGTGAAATAAATAAATATTTTACTGCTATCTCATTCTCTCGCAGGCTAAATCCTACAGATGTACCTGTGTGATTGTCACTCGCTTCCGTTTCATCGAGTTTCAAATCACAACGGTGTTAAAGAAGTTTTCAATTAAAAAATATTACGGAGGATAAAAACAGAGCATTATAGGATTATTAGTGTAATTTTAATTTCAAAATAGGGAAAGCAGTTTTCTTATTAATGATTTCTCGTATTCTCTTGTTTAGTTTTCTGAAGGTTTCACTTCTACCTATACATGCATACCTCGCATGAATTGCACACTCTGATTTTTTTTTATAGAGTTCAATTTAATAGTATCTTGTCAACAATGCTTCTGATTTCTTCTGGTAATTTATTAAAGAAACATTTTTAAATATAACAATTATTATAAGCAATAATTATCAGCCTGAAACACTCATCAACATTGAAAAAACTTCCGAGAAAAGATACATGACGCCAACGGGACTTGAACCCGTGCCCTTCTGATTGCCGGTCAGCTGCTCTCCCAATTGAGCTATGGCGGCTTATCTTATACCCGCCAAATGATTCAATATATACTAGTGTTTCATTCAACAATTATTGCTTATTATATTTTCATAGCTCAATTGGGAGAGCAGCTGACCGGCAATCAGAAGGGCACGGGTTCAAGTCCCGTTGGCGTCATGTATCTTTTCTCGGAAGATTTTTTCAATGTGGATGAGTGTTTCAGGCTGATAATTATTGCTTATAATATTTCTAAATATATTTTAAGAAGGGTTTGAGGTTTTAAAAGTAAATAAAGTTAAATCTCTTTGTAATAAAAGTAAATAAACTTTGTAAAAATACGTCTTTTACCCTTCAAGGGTGTCTCAGCCATTGATTCACGTTACAAGTATTTCAACTTCAAGGAAAGAATTTTATTTATATTTTATGTTAGGTAAACATACTTACACAAGATAATAAGAAATTCGTTTACTTTCAAGGTTATTAATTTATAAGGAGCTGTAGAGCTTAGAAATACAGGCCAGACCGAGAAAAGATCCTGAGAATAAATGTGATAACAAAAATTAAATCTTTTTGAAGGACGCTTACAAAAGGCGGTGTAAAAATCGAAACGTATAAAAATTTATTTAGAATCTCTTCCAAATCGCGAGGCGAGTCTTTTAAATCATTTATTTTTCTTTTTCGCAATGAAAAACAATAAATTTAGCAATACTGAAAACAGATATTAGGTACTGCATGGTCACACCACGGAAGGCGAAAAATATAAGATAATAACCTAACTGATCATTATTTCAGGGGAGGATTGTATTGCATTTGATGTACCCATATACACAGTGGTACGAGTGCAGTTCAGGGGTGTAGCCTGCAGGGTGAAGATTGCCCTGATGATAGCCTACCTCCTGCAGTTGGCACTAAGACCCTCAACACAGCATCCCCAAAGATGACATGACACCAATCCACGATGTAAAGACTATCCTGATGATACCTCGGATGTAATCAAAATAGAAATTAGAATTAACATTTAAATAATAAACATTTTTAATCAAAACGTTGCTTGAAATGGCTATAGCCGAGTTTGGTCAACAGATCTAATTTTTTTTTACATTAGCTCCACACAGGAGGCCCTGAGGAAAATAATTCCCCTCAGGGCCTATCTTTGGGTATGCTGTGTGGAGGGTCATTTTAGGAAAGGAAGGAGAGGAAGTTCTGGGAAGGAAAAGGGTATTAGAGGTGGGTAGGAATCTGGGGTCAGTGTGTCCAGGAATGAAGGACGCATGAATCCATCCCTCCCACTGCGGTGCAAGGCGATGTTCCGAGAGACTACGGTTGGAGAAGTCAAAGGGACTCCCTCAACCATTCTCTCCCGATCCGGCCTGCCATGCAACATTCATACGCCCATCCCTCAGCCTCAACATTCCCCGACACCAGTTGCCATAATCCCACTGGCTCTGGACAGGAGCAGTTGGGATTCTTGTGCGGTGTTCACATGAATATAGTAGTAACGACCGGTCAGTGGTTGAGTGGGCATAGCGCTTGGGTCCCACCCGAGCGTCGCGTGTTCGATTCCTCGACTGGCTAAGTCCTCCATCACAACACAAGCAACATTTTCGGCTTTCTGTGGTGGTAGTAGGAGATTTTCAAACATTGTTGGGTTATTCGTAACCCGGGAATGTTTGTCTTTCTTTTAAAAAAAAAAAAAAAAAACTGCATTCCGAAAAAAATCCTAGACGTGTAGCTGAGCAGTGACCCATTTGTCAATAAAATCAATGTTATAAAAAATATATTTATATAAATATGTAAAAATCTTACGATATTAAAAATTCTTATTTAAAAATCCATTGGTAAAAATTTAAAAAAAAAGCGTCTTATTCTGGAATCATCAAAATTGAATACCGAATTTGCGAGATGCCAATTTTAAGTCAGTCTTGAATGCTTTAAATAAGATTATTAATTTATGTACGTCAGAAAAATAGAATAAAATGGACGTCATTCGTAAGACGCCGACGCCGACGCTTGTTCTGCGGAATTTCCTTAAGCTTTTTACAGAACGTACCGAAGCAGCGACATGAAGGATGATTCGTCTGCGAACACGCACCACAAGGCAGAGGCACACGTGGAATAATTTATTGTTTTCGTTCTTCCCATATAATAAATGATACAATTTGGTGAGAAAGGTACCATATTTATGACACTGCGCGACGCTGAATTTTTTTATTCAATTTTGTTTTACTTCTTACGTCACACATCACCGTAGGATATTGCTTGAATGGGAATAGAAAAAATAGGCCACTTGCATGGATTTCAAAACGTCTTGGAAAAAAACGTGTGGATAGATTTTTTTACTAAGATTACGAAAATGTGAGTAAAAATTTTTAGAAATGTACAGTTTTTTTTTTAAATAAATAAATCAATTATTTGGGCCCGTGACGTCACAACATGAAAATGTCCCGTCCCCGAAAATGTTCCTCTTAATTTTGTAAAATTTCACGCTGATTTATTTTTTTTACATGGCAACACTTTGATTTCAGGCGAATTTTTCAATTTGTCATTTAACTTTTTTTTCGTTATTTGTTTTTGGGGTGTTATGCCGTGTTGCGCTACCTCCTTCTTGCAGTGCAGTGTCCATCATCAGGGCAGATCCGGCAGATCCGGTAGATGTGCCGGATCTACATTGACGATGATGGACACTTCAACGATGTCCGAAACGTTGGCTAAAGAAGGAGGTAGTGCAACACGGCATAACACCCCAAAAACAAATAACGAAAATGCTTTTGGCCGTGAAAATCTTAAAACTTATCTTGTCATTTAACGTTCACTAGATTTATTGTTTGTTCTCTGCGAACTTATCATTTTGTTTGACTTTTTGGCAGACGTTATGAAGAGATACATTTTACGCCATTTTACGCTGTCATTACGTGTTTTAGAGGTATAATGGTAGTAGTGCTGATTTTAACAAAATCTAATTTTATAATACTCTTATTATTATTATAATTTACAAGTATATTACATTGGATTTAGTAATATAGACGTTGAACATTATAATGATTTATGATCGATAAGATGGATCAAGGAAAAAATATTTATGAGTTGTAATATTTTTGGTATGCCTCGTTATTCTCCTGAGCCATTTCTTGTGGAAAACGTTCTTTAATTTTAAATGATTTTCGGCCATGTAATTATCGTTTTTTCGAACCTATAAAATTATGTCCTGTCTTTCCGGTTTACAAAAAATGGTCTGATTTTTCGGATTGAAATTTTCAAAAATTGGCCAGGGTTACAAAAATTCGATTAAAAAAATACAGAATGTCTTAGAATATTTGCCTATGCCGGAATTTTTTTTTTAAATGTGATGCAAGTGGCCTATTTCATAATTTAAAATTACGGTAAACAGTAAAAATAAAAAAGTTTTTTTGGCAACTGAAAGCTGTGGGACAAAAATATATGTTTTTGTACAACCTTCAGAAAACTGAAGTAGACAAGAGTGGGGAGGCTACGAAGCACCGCACAAAGTGTAAACCGATTGTTTATGAAGCATTGCACAAAGAGGAGACCGATTTTTCCATTTCATTCTCTCGCAAGCTAACTCCTATAGATGCATGTGTTTGTCTCTTTTTAGTGTAGCTTTTTCGTATCATCGGCTTTCAAATCGCAACAGTGCTAAAGAATTTTTTACTTAAAAAACATGGCGTATTGTTTCATTTTTGTCACAAACTTATATTTCAAAACTGCCAAACATATTGTTGGTTCCACGACGACTCAGAATCATGCGACTATATATCGATGCCACTATTGTCAGTTTCGCCGATGACACTGTCCTACTCTTCCAAGCAAAAGATTGGCTTACCGCATATTCCAAAGCGGGGGAAGGAATTCAACAGGTAAAATATTGGCTTGACTCGAACATATTAACTCTAAATATGTTCGAGTAAAATAATAGAGTAAAACCAAATACTTACTGTCTAGTCTCACCAATATCCCAAAGTCAAACCCAGCCCCGCCATTAAAAATACACAAATGTAAAAATTCATCTCTCCGGAACTGTGACTGCCCATGCATAGAGCAAGTAAACATTATCAAATATTTAGGAGTAACCTTCGATAAACACCTGAATTGGAAGCAACATATACATAATACTACAAACAAAATCCGAAAATCTATATACTTTTTCAAACAAACACGCAATTTCCTTAACCTAAAACTTTTAAAAACAGTATATTACTCATTGTGCCAATCTCACATCGAATACGGAATTCTAGCCTGGGGTAATGCATATTCCAATGCCCTTGATCCCATCATGAAAGCACAAAAACTAATCATAAAAATCATTCTTAAAATGCCGCTTACTACCAGCACTGATACTATCTTCAATTCCTTCAACGTTATGGACATAAAACAGCTCTACTCAAGATCCATATTACTTAATTTACACAAAAACAACAAAACACCATACAAAGCTACACAAACAATACACAATACCCGTGCCAAAAACAACGAACTTCTCCAAACTCCTTTTTTCAAAACCACCTTCGGGCAATGACACTCTAAATACATAGCTTGCAAACTATACAATACACTACCAACTACGATCAGACAAAGTGACTCCTTTACAAAATTCAAACAAGATATTAAAAAATGGATTATAAGTATTGGACGCCACACTATCACAAATATCTGTAAAATAAATCACACATAGACAGAAATAACTATTCACATACAACTTAACCCATATAAAACAAATGAAAATAATGGAATCCTGTCAAATTTAACCTATAAATAGACTAGGCAGAATTTATTTCATTACTCCATCTCCAACATTTATAAAATAACTCTCTTTAAAAGATTTACCACCCTTCCAATCACCCTTCTGTTTTAATTCTATTCATAATATGTATTTTACCTGAAATATCCTTGTAACTACTATATTCATTTATATACCTGTATGCCTGTCTCGACACAGGTATACCCTAGTGAGACAGGCATACAAATAAAACCATTGTAAATATATTTTATTATAGATAAATAAATAAAAAAAATTAAAAAAAAACTTCAACAGCACTTTGAAAAGTCGTTAAAAATTGTGAAAATTTGAAAGTGAAAACTTCTTTAGCACCGTTGTGATTTGAAACTCGATGAAACGAAAAATAGCGACACTAAAAAGAGACAAACACATACATCTATAGGGTTTAGTCTGCGGGAGAATGAGATAGTATAATCGGTCTCCTCTTTGTGCGGTGCTTCGGAGCCTATCGGTCTCATATTTGTGCAGTGCTTCGTAGGCTGCCCAGTCTTGACTACTTTAGTTTTTTAAATGTTTCATTTGTACCGCGTGTGAATTGTTTTAAAATAGCTACTAACCTAAGCTAACGTAACCTACCAACCAATTTTTTTTTCGTCACTTTTAATGACTTTTCAGAGGTGTTGAAGTTGCGTGATTCTGAGTTGTCCGGTCACCGATATTGTTACTCTGTGATATTTTACAAAAACGGCGCATTATTATTATTATTTTTTATTTATGGCGCCATAGCACCATAGGGAAAATAAAAAAATCCAGTAGTTGAGATTCACGTGAATATCTATTCATTACGTAAATATCTCAAAGACATAACGAACTATAAATACTTTATATAACCACTTAGCTAATGCAACATCATACACAAAATGTAAAAAAAAACGAACGGACACAAAACTCAAACCATGGATCACTACTGGTATTCTGTATTGTATTAGGAAACGTGATAAGATTCATAACTTCTGTAGGAAAAACCCCAATGATTATACTTCTCTCATATTCTACAAACACTATAGAAACAACTGCAAAAAAATAATTGAAAAGGTTAAAAGAGATTACTATAAAAAAAAATCAGTGAAGCTACCGATGATAAAAAAAAATTGGAATATCATAAAAAATATAGCTAATATTAATAAAACCGACACTCCTATTATTAAGATTAATATCGATGACAAAACGATACATGTAAATTCTGAACCTAAAAAAATATCTGACCATTTCAATAATTTTTTTTCCAATATCGGACCCAACTTAGCAAAAAATATTTTAGACAGAAACTGTGTCTCAGAGAAAGATCTTGCAAAGAGTATACCTATCGATACTCTGAGTTATCAGCCATTTCAATTCACTCCCACCACTGAAACAGAAATTATAGAACTAATAGCATCTCTTAAAAACAGTAACTCCACCGGAATAGATCACATCTCGATAAAAATTATTAAAAACATCCAAAAATATATCGTCTCTCCTCTTAAACACAATCAATTTAAGCTTCAAAACTGGCATCTTCACTAACTCCCTAAAACAGTCCACAATAATCCCAATCTTCAAAGCCGGTGATAAATTATCTGTAAATAACTACCGACCAATATCCTTACTAAGCACAATATCTAAAATTATAGAAAAAGCGGTGAAACGTAGACTCTGCAAATTCCTCGAAGATAATAAAATACTGTCGGATAACCAATATGGCTTTCGCAAAGGTAGGAGCACTTCAGATGCAATAGCCGCCCTCACAAAGATAGTTTTTTGTAATCTCGACATTGGTCGCAAACCACTTGCTGTTTTTCTTGATCTTGCAAAAGTATTTGATACGGTCTCCCATCCCTTACTACTAAAAAAATTACAACAGATTGGAATAACAGGAGTAGCCCACACATGGTTTGAAAACTACCTGATAAACCGAACACAACAAACTCTTATCCAATCTGATAAAAAACATATAAGTAATAAATTATCAGCGTCCTATGGTGTACCCCAAGGCAGTATACTAGGACCAATTTTATTCCTTATATACATTAACTCACTATGTGCCATGAATATTGGAGGTAAGATATTATCATTTGCCGAAGATGAAACGTGGCAATCCGTTATTAATAAAACTAATAATGGCCTAATAAAAGTAAAGCATTGGCTAGACACTAACCTCCTCACACTTAACATCGACAAAACACAATATATGACTTTTTCCATACGTCAAAATAATATACCTAACAACTGCCCTATACCAATCATTCACTCATGTTCACTCAACTTACACACTCCAGAAATCACACCTAATATTAATTGCACTTGTTCTGTTCTTAAATCATCAAAGGAAGTCAAATATCTGGGGATAATCATAGACAACCAACTGCGTTGGGAAGCTCACATAAGTGACACAGTAAAAAAACTCCGTAAACTCTGCCATATATTCTGCTCCCTTAGGTCCATCTTATGTAGATTTACAGACCCTAAGAACCGTATACTTTGCCCTTTTCCAATCCATAGCAACATATGGTATTGTGGGATGGGGTGGTTGTGCTGAATCCATTATCAATCCAATTATTACAGTTCAAAAACTAATTTTGAGAATCATATTTAAATGCCAACCTACCCATCCCTCAAATGAACTCTTTGCTAAAATCAAGGTCTTAGACATTCGACAGATATTTACTAAGATAAGCATATGTTACATATGCCAAAAAAATCTACTGGTGGCTCCACAACATCAAGCACACACACGTTTTTCATCAAACCTGGGTTGCGTGGTCCCTAAAACAAAAACCTCATTCGCCCATACGACAATTCTGGTTTATCGCTCCCAAAATGTATAATGCTCTGAGTGCCGATATAAAATCACAAAATAATTCTAAATCTCTCTTTAAAGCCCGTATCAAACATTGGATATTTGAAAAGGGAAGAGATTTCTTCAAACAACACCTGAGAGCTTAATATTACAATAAAAACAAATATATTAATATAAAAAATTAATACAAATTTAATTAATTAATTAATTTAACTTAACATTACATTAAAAAAATTACAAACTAAAAAATTTACTTTCTCTAAAACTCTTTCCAACTTATTTCAGAGAAAGAATATCAAAAGCGAGTACAAACATGTACTCTCGTGCAGAAGAATACTTACTAATTTTTATTTCTATTTTTATCTCAAGAATAATAATACTTACCAGAGTTTATTTCAATCTTCTGTAAATTATCTTTTTATTCTTTATTTCTTAGCCTACTTTTAATTGTTATATCTTTATTTTTATCTGTTTTTAGTTTTATTTATCCCTAAATATGTTATTTTTTCTTTCCTCTTCTCATATTTTTTTTATCTGTTTATATAAAATAATATGTCATGTATGACTACCACAACACGGGCAATAGCCTAGTGTGGTAGTCAAAAAATACCAACAATGTATCATGTAAACATTTATTAAATAATAAAAAAATAAAAAATAAAAAACTAACTATTTATTACCTATAAAACATGGATTTTCGAGTTACATGGTACTATAATATTATACTGCATATATATGTACTCACAACATCTAAACTGGCTATACACCGATTATAAAGTTAACAGTGTCAAGCTGCACCCTTGCATCGACAACAAATCATTTAAATTTGCGGGAAATCTGACAACCTGAATTTTCACAGAAATTCTAATTTTCATGGACATTAAAATATTTTTATATCAACTTCAGCAAACGGACCGCAAATTTTAATTTCTCGTAGGCCGATTATTTTCCTCATTTTATATGAGAGACATCATATTTTGTATAAACGAAAAGTTATTCGGATATAAAAGTGAGTTACTCACCTCACGACTCACGATGAGCGGGAAATTGCCCGAAAAAAATGGTTTATAGCCACTATGTGGAAATACATCGTTGGAGGAATTTGACCAAAACACATTACTTTCAAAGAAAGGTTTTTTAGTTTTTAATACATTTAAAAAGATGATTGGGTGGTAGATACATAATGCCACCGGAAAAAGGGGTACCTACCCTGAGTCATTTTCATAAGTCTCGGTAAACTTAACAAAATACATCACAACATCCGGATCATTTTGGGAGGCGGGTATGGTACCGCGCGCCGCCCGGGAACCATATATTGGATAACCAACACCTCTGCCATAGGTCACCCCAGGTGGTTCGCTACGTTTGGCGACTTAGCAGGGGTGCCCGGATTCACGGGGTGGAGTTTGTCCAGGTCTTTGAGAGAGACCGGTTGAGGGAGGCCTTTTAACCTTTCTAACCGGACTCTCTCGACCCATCGCCTTGTACTGCGGTTGGAGGGATAGATTCATACGTCCGTCACTCCTAGACACACACTGACTACAGACTCCTACTAATAGAAATTATTTTCCTCAGGGCCTCCTGTGTAGAGCTAATGTAAAAAAAAAGATGTAGCGGTACTGATAAAATTTATTAAAAAGCTACGTAAAAGCTACGTTACAAACATATTATATTGGGGCGGCCGCGGCGATTAAACCAACAACCTTCCTACTCAAAGTTAAATGCTTAGACCATTTTTAGGGTATCTGAAGATGATTTTTATTTATTTATCTATAATAAAATATATTTACAGTGGTTTTATTTGTATGCCTGTCTCTCTAGGGTATACCTGTGTCGAGACAGGCGTACATAAATGAATATAGTAGTTACAAGGATATTTCAGGTAAAATACATATTATGAATAGAAATAGAACAGAAGGGTGATTGGAAGGGTGGTAAATCTTTTAAAGAGAGTTATTTTATAAATGTTGGAGATGGAGTAATGCAATAAATTCTGCCTAGTCTATTTATAGGTTAAATTTGACAGGATTCCATTATTTTCATTTGTTTTATATGGGTTAGGTTGTATGTGAATAGTTATTTCTGTCTATGTGTGATTTATTTTACAGATATTTGTGATGGTGTGGCGTCCAATACTTATAATCCATTTTTTAATATCTTGTTTGAATTTTGTAAAGGAGTAACATTGTCTGATCGTAGTTGGTAGTGTATTGTATAGTTTGCAAGCTATGTATTTAGAGTGTCTTTGCCCGAAGGTGGTTTTGAAAAAAGGAGTTTGGAAAAGTTCGTTGTTTTTGTCTCGGGTATTGTGTATTGTTTGTGTAGCTTTGTATGGTGTTTTGTTGTTTTTGTGTAAATTAAGTAATATGGATCTTGAGTAGAGCTGTTTTATGTCAATAACGTTGAAGGAATTGAAGATAGTATCAGTGCTGGTAGTAAGCGGCATTTTAAGAATTATTTTTATGATTAGTTTTTGTGCTTTCATGATGGGATCAAGGGCATTGGAATATGCATTACCCCAGGCTAGAATTCCGTATTCGATGTGGATTGGCACAAGGAGTAATATACTGTTTTTAAAAGTTTTAGGTTAAGGAAATTGCGTGTTTGTTTGAAAAAGTATATAGATTTTCGGATTTTGTTTGATGCAATGGGAATCCGTGGAAAACCTCAAATTTTGAAAAATCGATAACATTTACATGGCCAAAAGAAAAAAAAACAAAAAATGTTATTAAAAAAACTCTTTTACTACCTGACTTTGTTCTGAATTTCGATAATTTCGCTTTACACATAAGTACTATCGATTTCTAAACGTTATTCGATGTTAAAGGACTATTGCGATGTTCCTAAGAAGAATTTAATAACATGGAACAAAAAAACATTTTCTTAAAATAAATTAAAAATTTCCTGCCTTGTTTTCAAGGTTAAATAACACTTCATTCCATATGGAAATGAAATGCGAACTAAAATTTTCATGACGCCAGAGCTTTTTGCTGCTTAATATTTATTTTTATAAATTTCTGACAACAAAAAAACTGAACAATCACAAGCCGAGTAAATTGGTAGTCCAAGTGGAAAAATAATAAATTCTATTACTTAATGTTTAAATGATTAACTTAAAGGGAAAAAAAAGGTAATACATAAGAATATTTTAATAAAAAAATATCATCAGTGGCAATGCTCTCAAGAAGCTCGCGTAGGCGGCATTAAAGGTCATTAGTAAGACAAGAATAAAATTAACGAATATAACATAACGTTTTCCTTCCCCGGGCAGAGCCGGGTAATTAAAGCTGGCCATAAACAAACTGCCAAACGGTAGGTAAATGATTTAGTGGAACATTACGCCTCTCCCAGTACACAGTCTCCCTCAAGACAATATGAAATGAAATGTATTATATCTATCTTTATTTAATTACTACATTTCCTCGAACACAAAGGTGGGAAGAGGAAATGATTCAACAATATTGATTATGTTTCGAGAAGCAAATATTATTAAGTAATTGATAGTTTGATTATAATAGATGTAGAGATTAAATTCAGAAAACAGATTGTTACATAAATAATAAATAACAAATCTGATGCTGCCCGTTCCCGGCATTATCCGAATAAGTTTTTTACTCGTAATTCTGTGTTTGAAGTGCTTTTGGATACAAAATAGTTTTTGTTTTTCCGCGAGAGCATGAGCAGGTCCTGTGAGAAGCATGGATTTCCCCCCCCCCCCCTTCACGCGTTCCCCTCACACCTTCCCTCGTCCCCCACCCGCGAACCCCCCACCTATCTTTCGTTCTCCTCCACCCTCCCGGATTTCCCTCCCTGCAGCTAAACTTTATGAAATTCACCCATTTTTTCAAACAATTCGCGCGCCACCTATAGTAAATTTTGCATACAATTTTCATAACGACAGAATTCACCATTATATATAGAAACAATGCGCACAATAAATCACCAAAGTTTCATAGCAATCAAACGAAATATACAAAACATTAGAAGTCGTGTCAATAAAACAACTTTATGCCAAATCTGCTCTGCTACACTTCCTCCAAAACAAACTCCATATTCCAATTCAACCCAAAACAATAATAAAAACCAGGTCCTTAACAAATGTAACCCTGAACATACCGGTAACACACACCACACACGGACAAAGACATTTTCAGTATTACGCAACTAAACTTTTTTAATTATATGCCCATTACTCTGAAACAACTACTATCTGCAAATACATCTACAAACATTCACAAAAAAACATATCACAGCCTGGAACAAAAATCAAGATATTCACTGTATTCAAAATACTTTAATCCCTAACCAAACATAACCAAACTATAAAAAGTGTAGAATAAATAAACATGTCTTTCAAGAATTTACCAACTATTCATGTGTTCATATATATATGTATATACCTTATTTTTTTTTTCTTCTAAATAATCTATGTAAAATTACCATTAAAATGTAAAAAAAAGAAGAAAAAAACTAACTTTCTACTACAACACATAAATACTTGTACTTGTCACATTTAATCATAAACACGTAAACACTTCAGCACAGGTTCTCCTGGTGAGGTGTGCACGAAACATACAATACTACCAACCAACAGTTTCACCTTCTCAAACCTACCTTACACCCAACATAATGAAATGTAATATTAATATGTAAAAATGTTTTCAAAATATATTACACAAGTAAAAATGTTAATTATAAGGTGAAAACTGTAATATATAAATACAAATAAATAAATAAAAAAATCGAATGAATGTTTTAGGGATCTCATAAGGTACAAACAAAGAAACATTCATTTTTATATATTATAAGAACAATCTTAAAATACCAACAATTCTTGATTAGATTCAAAGTATTCGATTTGGGTGAGTATCGTAGATGAAGTACTTTAATTAAATTCATCAATTTAAAAAGTTTATTTGAAAATTGAATTTTGATTAAGAACAATCGATGGTTTGCAAAATGACACTCTCAAAGTGTGACATGGTTGAGAGTTTCGTACGAGTTTTTGTAATAGTTAAAAAACTTTTCAGATGTATTGTCATGTGTTTGTAATAATCCAGAAACCTTTGCGAGGGTGGAAAGAAGATATTTTGATAGTTTCAAAATTTTCCTTTGCTTAATATAGCAATGCGTAAAGGAAAAACAAACAAGCAAGAAAAAATCATCCATACATTCCTTTTTTATACACAAAGATAGAAGATAAGATAAGTGTAAGAATTGGTCAGATAAGTGTGACAACGTAATCGTCAATTTTCTTCGCGTTTTGGGGTTTGGAGGAGATCAAAGTGGAATTCTGAGGTTATTCAGCCAGTCAAATGACATCGGGAGTCAATTGCTTCAGCATTGATATTTGAATCCAGGTAACTGGTGTAGGGGACATATTTCTACGACATGCTCTATGGTTTGAATTGATTCACGTTCACACAACCGAGTTGTGCCAAAGGTTGTGCCCACGTGACTGTCTTGACACGGGATATCCCTAGTGAGACAGGCACATTAAAACATAAGTTACACACACGCCTACTTACTTTATAAATAAATAAATTTGGATCCAGCAGTTAAGATTCACAGTAGTTGGAGCCCTTTAGGTCCAATTTGTTGGGAGTATCCATTTGGATAATCTAGGATAATAGTGTAACACAATGAAATAGATACTGCGTAACACAGCAGGGTGTTCCTGTTCAAAATTCCTTACCAAATAATCGTCTTTATTTCCAGGTAGAATTTACACAAACAATTATGCTGGATCTAAAGACCGGTGTGGCGATATGAAAATGTCCCTATTTACAATTCTGATTTCCTGTGATGAGAAATAATTCATGAGATACCCGGGCGACAGAAGCGAGCGGAGGTGTAGTACTGTAGTGTGGGAGGACCGCGCTTAGTGCGGAAACAATGCATCAAGCCCGTATTCGGGAAAATATGGAACGTTTCGCATCTAATAAAATCCCTCGCGCAGGAACCAAGTACATACCTACGAGTTCTCCTGCGATTTATGTGCTCCCGATAACGTAATACGCAAACAGATCTGAAAGTACGCTCAGCAAGCGGGCTCAGGAATGGAGGAAAACATATTTTCGGAGAAAATGGATACATACTTTTAGGAAGGCTGATAAAAAATGAGTAATTCTTAAATGAAATATTATGCGAGTCTTATTTACTTCCAAATTCAAATTAGGTTTTCGATAACAATTTTTTGTTAATTTTGTATATAGTTGGGACTGCACCCTGATAACACCGGAACCCGTGAGATATGGCATCCCCAATTTGGGTGTGTTTTTGGCTGAAGGGCATGTGGAGTCAACTAAAGCCATTTCAAGCAACGATTCGATTCTGAGTGGTGATTTTTTTATCAGTCCGATACTAAGAGCATCTAACACTGAAAAACCACCATCTACTAATTTTGTATGTAGTTGGGACTGCACCCTGATAACACCGGAACCCGTGAGATATGGCATCCCCAATTTGGGTGTGTTTTTGGCTGAAGGGCATGTGGAGTCATTACTAAAGCCATTTCAAGCAACGATTCGATTCGGAGTGCTGATTTTTTTATCAGTGCGATACTAAGAGTATCTAACACTGAAAAACCACCATCTACCAGTATCTAGAGTCTAGCTACACATATTGTAAGAAATAAATACTAACACGAAATCTATTTTCGAATTAAACAGTGAAAATGTTTTTAATGAGCACGTAGTTAAATTAAAATGATACTAAAGGTTGCGTTGCTCATGTTTAGTCTTGCTTTATAAAATAAATCTAACAAGTTTAACTACTTGTCCAGTACTCGAGTTGTCGGTAAAGTTTTACGGCCCGGAGTTCACGAACCGGGAAATTCTAGATTAAAACGATGAAAAAAATCATTTCAACTAGATTCTTCAAAAGTTGACGTTGCAATGGATTCGAAAAACTTCAGACGTAATTGAAAAGCAAAAACAAACGTATTTTCTAATTTGGCAGGCTTCTTTTATTCAGTTTACTAGGGACGAATTCCCCGGCGAGTGAATACCTACAATTCTGAAGAAATAATAAAAACTAAAATATCGTCGGTACTTCGCGATATTAGTTGTAGAGATTCGGGAATACCTTCCCAGGTAGATTAGACTGTAGATAATGTATCACGCACTGGTTAGAATACGTTTTCATTATGTCCCAGTCACCGTTCACTTAGCCAAAGTACATAATAATAATAATAATAATAAGTTATTTATTTCAGCGTTTTACATAAACATATCGTTTTAAATGTAACCCGTGTTGTCGTCTACTCAAACAAATCTGTGGGCGTGAATTTAACTGTCAATCACTTGAACTAAAAGTTTTGACAGCTCTGACAGTAGTTGGCTGGTAAAATGTTGTGCAAGTGGAAAAAAAATACCTACGGCAGACAACAATTTCAAGGTATGCTGATCATGTTAATATTAAAAATACTTTCAGCTTTACTAATAAACGTGATGAATATTGTACACAATTGATAAACAACAGAGTATGAAAAAAACCTTATTAATAGAAATGTAGAAACTGCCATAAAACAGATCATGGAAAGGTATAATACATACGTTGTTTGCACAGCCAAACAGGGATATATCTGTTGTTTAAATTTGAATTATCTCACGGAATTTCAGAATATTTCCAAGGAATTTAAAATTTCGGCTTTTGAAGATATCATGAAAATAAATTTAAAAAACTAGATAAAATTACCCTTTAGATTTTTTTATAAAATTACCCTTTAGATTTTTGTATTTCATATATATATTAATGTTTATAAATTGGTATATTTTAATTTCCAGCATGAAAAAATTGTAGAAAATACGAAATTTAGAAAACACATTCCAATTTACGAAATCTGCAAGAAAACTGTCACTTCATTTTTTATCTCGTTTATACAAAAAAAAAAATTATAACAATATTTTCCAGAAAATAAACAAACAAAAAATGACATTTTGGATTCATTGTTTGCGCAAACTTTGATTTCTAGAATTAATATTTGCCTACATATGAATAAAATATTTATGTTATTAAAAAACATCACTTTCATAGAGTTCTTCTAAAATTCACGCAGTGACAGTCAGTTAAAATGTACCTAATATGTCCGAAACAACCTAATTTTATTCAAGGCGGAAATTTCATGTGTCAGTCTGCCAAAATGCAACGTTGCCAGATCTTTCGGGACTTAATTAAAAACATTTTTATTAGTACCGAATCGAATCTGAGCCTATACAGCCTTTATTCAATACGTAACTAAAATAACGTTTAACGGTTGGGAAGTGTTTTTTTTATTAGTAATCCTGTAAAGTATTATTATACACGTACGTTATACGCAGGTTACGAAGGCAATCAAATCAGATAAGATTTAAAGTTAACTAAGTGTAGTTAGCAGTTGACTATTTCGTAGCGAGTTTGTAATATTATGACAGGAGCACGCTCAGCGCTGACACGATCGGTAACATGGTGTCTTCGGGCTAACTTCACCAACTTGTTAATGGGTTTACCTGTGAGATTAGGTGGCAGTGAAAACAAAACTTCGCCAAACTAAAAGATTACTTCACCTGATAAAATTGGACCCAGAAGACTTAAAGGCGAATTACTGAACTTTTATTAGCTTCGAAGGTAAAAATTAACTGTTGTTAATTAAAAGTTATAGAAACAAATTACGTTTATCTGAATAAAAAGACTACCCACATTTCTAGCAGTTAGCAGAGAGAGGCAGGCTTCATACAAACTTTGTTACATATCTTGTGCACAAAGAATGGGAAGAAAAAAAATTACCTACTTCTACCAAAGTAAGCTGACGGCCTCCGTGGTTGAGTGGTAAGAAGACATCTAAAAAACCCAGATGAGCTACGGAACCCAAGAGCACTTGCCATGTAAGCAAAGGGTCCTGGGTTCGAGTCCCATTGGAGCCAATATATTTTTCTGTCTCCAGATTTTCGATTGAGTTT
Organism: Limnephilus rhombicus; assembly: GCA_929108145.2. Taxonomy (NCBI): domain Eukaryota; kingdom Metazoa; phylum Arthropoda; class Insecta; order Trichoptera; family Limnephilidae; genus Limnephilus; species Limnephilus rhombicus. The sequence goes on along the minus strand of OV815277.1, from coordinate 8,100,828 downwards.
CGCTAAAATTGTCTTCATTTAATTAAATATTATAATTTGAGATTTTACTCATAAAGTTAAAAAAAAATATATGTATATATCTATATATACAATATGCGTTGCTTGAAATAGCTTTAGCACCGAACCTGAATAGCCAGTAACTTCCCTTTCTTCCTATTCTCCATCTCACCCCCCCCCCCACTACATATAGCCTCACAACACACCACAATAATTGGGAATGCACTAATATCACTGGCTACAGACGGCTGGGGGTGGTTGGGACTCTACTGCAGTATTTGCATAAAAACTAAAGGCCTACCAAAGTCAAATGCAATAAAGATAAAACTTACAATAATTTAAAAATAAACTGACGTAATAGAGATCTAAAGTTGTCTACTTAAGAACGCTCGATCGAGAGTGGTTCACCGAATGGCCAAAAATAGGCAAATTGAAGACATAAATAGAAGAAAACTCAAATACCTTGGTCACGTCATTAGAAGTGGAAAAAACCATACTGGAAAACCATAGGAATTTAGAGCTAAACTTAAATCTAACCTTTTCAGACAATCATATCCATAAAGTCAAAAACCTTTTACCTTTACTTTCACAGCCCGCGACATTATAAATAAATAATTGTGTAAAAATGTAAGCAAATTCTCATTTGTAAGCTTTTGTAAAAGTAATTTCACAAAAATTCTCCAGTCGTAAAGAGTCTTAAATTATCCAGTCTTATAAAATAAATATTATTTTATTTTTGGCACCAATTTTCTTAGCAATATCAACAGTGATGGGGGTAACAAATGTAAAGTCATGCAATGTCCAGTGTTTTAAATATAATGTCCTCCGCGTGCGCGAAGTCGAATATCCAGCTGGGCGTCGCGTGTTCGATTCCTCGGCTGGCTAAGTCCTTCATCACGACACAAGCAACATTTTCTGCTTACCGTGGTGGTAGTAGGAGATTTTCAAATATTTTCAGGTTATTCGTAACCCTGAAAGGTTTGTCTTTCTTTTTAAAAAAATTAGATAACTGATAAATCAGGGGCAGGTTGAAAAACACGCGGTAGATAGAGATATCACACTTCTAACTTGTTTCAGTGCAGTTCCGGTATATAGGACGAAAAATGCTGGGAGGGGAGCTAACTAAAAAGAAGTAGTAAATGGTTTAAAAAGTATATACACATTGATAAGATAATATCTGGATGTAAACACAATAGGAGTTGATATAAAAATAAATGTATGCTAGTATGTCAGAAATAGATCCGAACACGTAGGTACGAGTATATATAACTACGTGGATAATAAACTTAGTTTTTGAATGCAGAGGTAGAAATGTGTATTATCTATTACTAATTTAATAACTCCACGCTATATAATAAAATGATACTCGTGCGTCATACTCGTACAAGGCGATTAAAGATTTGTAGCGACAGAAAAACTATTAAGAACGCGTCTTATTATTTTATTTATTTATTACACGCCCCAACGGGATTTTACTTTTAAAATTTAAAAGTTGTTTGTATCACTGATATTGTTTTTTTCATATATATTAAATTTAATAATGTTACTAAGTTCTGCAAGTATTTTAGTTTTTATTTTTGTGACAGCTTTTTCGGCTTACATAAAATAAATAATAAAAAATTGGGCATATTAAAAATATTTTCTCTATGGGTAAGAAATAAGCATTTTTTAAATCTTTCTGTTACTATGCACTAATATAATTATTGTTATTATAGATACCAAGTTTTGGATCACTACCCAAGACAGATCATATATCAACAATATTTTTACAACCTCCTAATGCATGCTAACCCATTGATACGATGATGATTGTCCTTGTACTTTTACTCTAAATGTAAATAACATTGTTGTTGTTATCCTTTATAAAATATTTTAAAACTATTTATGTTAAAATGCTCCTGCTCTCAACACAGGAACTCCTAGTGAGACAGGCACAGCACAATTACCTATGTAACATAAAAAAAATTAAGATTATAAGGCAAACTCTATAGCTACATAATCTGTAATAATTATACTTTGATATAAATACTTATTTACTTGGATGATTTCACCGCAGTGTTAGGGTTGTAAATCACAAGTTTTTATCCGACTTGTACATTTAATAGCTTTCCTGTTTTCAAAATATTGTCAATTTGTACAAATTTATAGTCATACCTAAAACATTGATCACTTGTAAGCAATTTATACCAGGGAGATAGAAAGAATGAAAAGGTCCGAGATATCAACAGATGACAAAGAAAAAGCAAACAAACTGTGTATACTGTCCGTGACAAGAAATTTTGACTTAGAACTTTTTCTTTTTTATGTGCGTAGGTACCTACGAGACAAGAAAATCAACTTTACCCAACCATCTGGAGCCGATGAGTCTATAGCTTTGGGGAATGGCGGTATGTCGTGAGAAGAATATGAGGAACAGGTAAGTCGGCTAGCTATTTAGATATGGTCACCAAATACGGCTAAAGTCATTTCAAACAACGCTTATTCTAAAAAGTGGTATTTCACCAGGGCGATACACAAAGTATCTAACACTGTGGAACGTGCTGTAACATAATTTACATAATTAATGAGATAAGTCATCTCCTATTATACCTGTTACATCGGGGTACCCCAACGATCCCATCTAAGTCCGCTGTTATTTCTATTATATTTATTAAAGGAAGGCGGGTATCTAATTTTGCAGACAGGAATGGGTACCGCCGTCTTGGAAACCATTGATTGGATAACCAACACCTCTGCTATTGGTCATCCAAAGTTGTTATCAACGCCTACTTTTGGTGACATAACAGGGGTGCCCGGATTCATGGGTGAGGATCATCGACCAAGTATATCGAAGGTGAGGATTGTATAATTATTGTATAGGTCTTAGTGTAAGTCATCACCTCGTCACTCCTGGTCACACTGGTCCATCATTGCATAAGTATCACTTTCTGAGCTTTAATAATGGAAGTAGAGGGATTCCAATATTGTCGGGTTATTTTAACATACTGAGTTGATATCTATGTTAAGTATCTAGATCTGTCATGATGATAGCCAACCTCCGACAGACAAGAGAACCAAGAATAAGAAGCACAATTCGGACTTTTAAACAGTGACATTTTACTGTTTTTCTTGAGCTAATGTATTGATGATAATTTTCAATTTTAGAGCCGTCTATATTGCTATCCATAGTATTAAATAACACTTTAGATATATTTGTAAAATCTTATTTAACATTCTATTCTCTCGGGCTGCACCGGAGCGCTGCTTTAGTGTAAATTACCCTTGAAAGGGAGAGGAAAATCTTTACTGCACAAAAGGAAGAGACTATCTTCCATGCATTTAAATGAATTATTTCGGTAAGTGTTCCGCCGGAGTTCACAGCGAAAAGTTTAGCCCCTATGTCTGAGTGCTTCTCATAAGGCCTGCAGAATAATGCAATATATAAGCAGAAAGCGCTGTGCAAAAATCAATAAGTCAAATGAAAGGCGTGATAATGGCTTCTGAAAGGCACGTCGGATAAGTTGAAAGTATCATTACAAAGGCTGTATAAATTATAAAAAGGCTTGAAGGATTTTTCTATTTGCCGCGTTCGATTATTTCGATTGAATTTTAAAACAAAATGCAAAGAAAACTCACTTGAAAACCCAACCGTGGTTTAAAGTTTTAGAATTGACATTACTCGAAATTGGTTTCAAATAAAATACTTTTAAGAGTAATGAAAACAAAGATTTTTTACAAATTTATATTTGAACACTGCATAAGAATCCCAACTGCACCCAACGGCCTGGAGCCAGTGAGACTACGGCATCCCCGACTAAAGTATGTTGTGAGGCAGAAGGTAATAAGAAGAGAAAGGAGATGTGGAAGAAGAAGGTGTGAATGTTCCTGGCTATTCCAATCTGGTCACCAAACACGGCTAAAGCTATTTCAAGCAACGGTAGTCCTACACCCTGGTGTAATTCTGAACGGTAGTCTTACACCAGGGCAATACTGAGAGTATCTTCCACTCTGAATATGTTATACTTCGGTTTTCAATTTTCGGGCCACCTCTTGGGCCGGCTGGTAGCCAATATCAGAGAATACGTGTAAATGCGCGCGTATGTGTGCGTGAGTGCCATAAGAATGAATAAACATAGAGAACAAGTCCAAGCAGAGTTTCAGCTCGATCGTATGTTAATTTCCACTTCCAAGGTTAGCGTTCACGACAGCGAAAACAAAATCTAAATTCAAATTGTTGTATTTAAAAATCGTATGTAGTCGTATTTTAGTTGAAAAAGAATGAAGTAAAATAAATAAACATAAAATCAGTAACTATAATACCAACAATTTTCGAAAATAAATCACAATTTAACGATAATCGTTTCATTTAATAACCTCAAACCTAATGATGCGTTTGTTTTCTTAAATCGACTTTTTGGAATCAACGATTTAACATTTTAGAATTAGAATTTTGTCAAAATTACACTAACTGCGTGGCGCCCTAACGGTATTATTTTACAAAAAGCTAGGTGTATATGAAATATCAATGTATTCTTATTGTAACTGATACTTTACAATAATTGGGTACAGTCGAGGGCTCCCACCACTTTCTGAACCGTTTTAACCCCTCAGGCTTAGACCATATTTTGTCAGAGGGTCAAAATATTTCGGCTAAAAACCAAATAAATTGAATTTTTCTGATCCTATCCGAAAACTAAAAACTGTTTTTAAAAGGTGATAAAATACGCTTTCAAATTTTAATAATGAAATAAGCATAAATTTTTGAGGTATAAATTTTTACATTTATACCTAAAAAAAATTCCATGAAAACATAAAAAAAGTTTTGAAAGTGGCTCGCCTTCATTTTTTAGAAATTTAATTAAAATTAAATTTGATAATGTTATTATCGAGTTCTGCAAGTTTTTTGGTTAGTGTTTTAGTTACAGCTGTTTCGACTTGTAAGGTCATTTTCAAACTGTGGTGAAGCCACGTACGGACGACTTATTTATAAGATTTTAAATGTCAATTTTTGAAGGTGTCTAAGTTGATTTATTACCGGTTAAACCAATTTGTAGAGACACTAATTGAGAGAGTGCTTCACCACAGTTTGAAAATGACCTTACAAGTCGAAACAGCTGTAACTAAAACACTAACCAAAAAACTTGCAGAACTCGATAATAACATTATCAAATTTAATTTTAATTAAATTTCTAAAAATTAAATGGAGTTCTACGAATTAAACACAAAAACAATTAATAACGCCTTCATTTTTTCTAACTAAAATTACTGATAACGAAAAAATAAGAACACATACGTATTTTATTAGACCCACGTATTATAAACGTTATTATCACCTCACTTTTTTGTCATTTCGTGTTTTTAACACGAAATGATTAATTATTTTATAATTAATAAAAAATTCCCAAATTTTAATTTTTTTCTTTCAAAATACGATCCGAAACTTTGGTTTCATGGTAAGTGTACATTTGATTTCTTTTGTGGTTAACTTTTAGATTTAAATATAAAGCTTCTCACTATGATAGTAAGGGAGATACAACGATTTCTATGAGACCTATATGAGTTGTCTATACGGGTCAACGGTTCTCACGTCTATTTTAATTTTTTCAGAAACAAAACTGCCAATAAATAATTCTAAACGACCGACATTAATAAAATAGTCCAAATTGAGTAAAGTATATTTTGAATATATTTTCAATGTATCAGGTTACCAGGATCAGGAGTGCATGCAGCCGAGGCGGTTTGTGGGGCTTTATAATCACGAGGGTGAGTAATAACTCCCAGACAACGTTGATTGATTTATTTATTCGATCTTGCGACGTCTGCGTTGCCTTCGGTCGCCGCCACCGCTCCCGACGGTACACATGGTACCAGGAGTACAGAATGTTGACGAGAAAACATAGGTAAGAAGATTTTCTCACTGATATTTTCATACGAATTTATCAGATTAAATGAAAAATTCACAAGATTTTTTACATAAACTCCACACAGGAGGCACTAAGGAAAATTTCGAAACATAAGTTACGTGACGCATGAATTGTGTTAATGTAATTTATAGCACATTCATTAAATGATATTTAAAAATATATACTACCATTATATATTTTTCAATTCCACTGTTTTTCACCATAAAAATGCTGATTCAGAATTATTTTCAACACTTATCACAATGTTGGTAGGTATGTTATATGTGTATGTTGTTGCTACGCCAATGCGTTTATGATTAGTTTATTTGTTGTTATAACTAATCTCCTGCTGACAAGGTACTTGCAATAGCTTAGCCGTTAGCGGGTATTAATTCCAATTGCATGCAATTTTTATACAATAATTTGTAATTACAGTTAATTTATTTTTTTATTTAAGAAAACGAATAATTACATACCGACATTTTTAACATAAGAAATTCAACAGACCTAATCGAATTTTTCGTGTCAAATATTACGAGTATTTCTGAAAATGTTTGTATTATTACTTATTACATATTTTTATCAAATTGTAAAACATATAAAACCATTGTATAACTAACTAACTAACTAACCATCAAGCCGTTTCCCCGCAGGGGTAGGCAGAGAGGACGGACCGCCAAACAACTCGGTCTTGGCACACACTCTTTGCCTCAGTCACATTCATACATCGTCTCATACATACTCTTCTATTATTCTGACTTTTGACGTGGCCCGTCTCAAGTATCTGATTCACTTGATCGTGCCATGTCTTCCTCGGGCGTCCCCGACTTCTTCTACCATTCACATTTGCATCATATATTCTTTTTACACTACTTTCTTCGCTCATTCGCTCTACGTGCCCAAACCATCTGAGGGTCCCTTTCTTAATTTTGCTCATTATACCATTGTATAACCCTTGTTATAAAAAGTTGTAATCATATGTACCAAATTCAAAAGCGCTATGGGCGTATAAAATAGTAATAAAATAAAATAATTGATATTTATTACGTATGTGTACACAGTACACATACATAATATCATACTATGTATGTGTACTGTGTACACATACATATTATTCACATACGATATTATTCACTATCACTATGTATGTGTACACAGTACACTATCGAATAATAACGTATGGTAATATAATATCATGTAAATGTTAGTATTGCAATCTTATGTAATTTAAGGTTATGAAATGTAAAAACTATGTAATGTAAAAACTATGTAATATAATGTAAAAAGTACATAATTCAATATTCTAGTTAAGTAAGTGAAAATGTTTTTTTCTTTTTTACTGGAATAAAAACTTATGAAAAAAAATGAATAAACACTACGTTTTTGGTCCATAACAATGTTTTATATAAATATACCTAATCGTATGTGTTTAAAACGATGGTTACCTTTCACACCGTTGCTCTGCGATGCGAAATGTCGCATTTTTTAAAGTTGAATATGCTTGCTTACCTGGAACAAAAAGAAGAAAAATAATTAGTTTTTGGGACATAAGTCAAACCACTGTTCCTGGCAAACAATTCTAATTTTAACTCCTCCATGCACACTCTTCAGTATGTTATAATTGTGTTGTTAAGGGGAACGTATGCGCGGCCCATTTCTGCACGTTTCATACAAATCTTAGATTTGTATTTGAGATCAGAATACCCAACCAAACTGAAAAATTATTTTTGTAATCATAAGGTATATCAAATATCTAGTTAGGATGTGAGCTACTTTATTTATTTTTGCTTTAAATTAAAAGATATAGGCCATTCAAGATTTGAATGTTTCGGGATTTTAGAGGCGATTTGGGCAATTATTTGTGAATAAATCAAAAACAATAAAAAATTATTTTACTATATTTATCATATAAATATGATGAAATATAAAATAAAAAATAAAAATTTATAAAAAAAATAATTTTGATGGGGCACAAACCATGTTACACAAACCTAGCGTAGCCGCTAAACTACTTGAAAACAGGGATGTTTTTTTGCCGTGACGCGAGCAGGCGGTATAAAGGGGCACAAACCATGTTACACAAACCTAGCGTTAGGTTAGGTTAGGTTAGTAAATATTTTTGAGAGCTGATAACACTGCCGGCACATGTTTTTGTATATTTCTTGTTTTTCTATGATCTTTGTACTACGTGTGTCAAAATACTTCCGAAATGATTATTTTCATGTGTGTGTGTATAGAAAATTTTAAAGTCGTGCAATTCAGTTAATATTGCTTGCCGCCGCCTAATTCTTTCAGATTCGGATTCCCCGGCCCATAGTTAGTATAAAAATAACTAGTTTGATTTTCTAGGAATCAAAATGCTTCCAAAATGGCTATTTTCCTGTATGTGTATAAAAAATTTTAAAGTCGTGTAATTCAGTTAATATTGCTTGCCGCCGCCTAATTCTTTCAGATTCGGATTCCCCGACCCCAAATTAGTATAAAAATAACTAGTTTTATTTTTTAGGAATTTAGCCCAAACACCGAATTTATTCCAAAATTACTACCAATAAATGCATTTTTAAGAATTTTTTATTTTTAATTTAATTTTTCATTGTATTTTTAAAATAAAAATAGTAAAATTATTTTTTTAATGTTTTTCTTTTACTCACAAAGAATTGCCTAAGTTGCGTCCAAAATAATGAAATACTAAAATCTTTAATGGCCTATATCTTATAATTTAAAGCAAAAATAAATAAAGTAGCTCACATCCTAACTAGATATTTGGTATACCTTTGCATTACAAAAATAATTTTTCAGTTTGGTTGGGTATTTTGATCTCAAATCCAAATCTAAGATTTGTATGAAACGGGCAGAAATGGGCCGCGCATGCGTTATGCATTACAACGGAGTTCTCAGTGGTTAATTTGCTTTGCATTGCAGCGGGAATCGAGTAAGTCAAAACCTTACTAAAATGTTTCTTATTCAGCTCAGAAAATCCCATTTACATAGGTAGACATCGCAATAGAAAAATGAATATCTGGCCGCCCAGATGAAGTTGGAAAAGCTACTAAAGAGGCTGTGCGAGGAGAGGCAGGTATGCAATGGACAGAGGTCGCTGAAATAATCCAGGACAGGGACGCCTGGAGGCGCCTTGTCGAAACGATGCGCGACGATAGGTCGCCGACCCGAATATGATGTCGATTATTTTAAGTTAAATTATAAATGTACAAACAGAGGACATTTTTAACCCAGAAGTTGTCATAACTCATGATGGATGACACGGAGCGCAGAAACTAAGTGAAGGTAAAAATTTTACTAGTTAAAGGCAAAAGCCATCTACTCCATAGATAAAGTTCACTAAGGGCGATATGGCAACAGGAAGCGTGCCGATTGTTGGTAGGTAGATGAGATTTCCAGTAGTATGGGTGAAAGATGTTAGTGACACTTTTGCACTAATAATGGTTCATGGTCCATCTCACTTCATTCTATTATCTACGATCTTCTCAAATTATTAACATTAAATCAGAAATCCTTGATGCGAAAACCCAAAAGAATCAAGAAAACGATTGGGTCCACCAACGTGGATTAGAAAAGTCTGATAAAACATGTTAAAACGAGGAAACGAAAGACCGGCGTTGGCCGGATGGGCAAAGTTTAGTTAGGATCGAGAGTACTTGTAGGTGGGCGGACCCGACTTTACAGCAAAACAGGAAAACAGAAGGGCAGGAGAGGAGAATGACGGTGGTCGGTTGTCGGGAACTTTATCAGAAGCGGTCGCAGTGGGAAGCAGGGGCAACGAATAAACGAACTGCTCAATATATTTTAACATCTAATGAAAAACAAGAAATTACACTTAAAAATTAAATTAAAAAATTAATTACAAGGATACAGATTAAAACGAAAAATCCCAAATGTATCTAAAAAAACATAACTAGTGATCGACCAATTTTCAAGATCGCAATTTACACTATTAATGTATTAGTTAACAATTTATTTTGACTTGTGTCTGGCGTCAATAGCACAGTTTATCGGCCTCGAAATTATTTTCAGCTAGCAGCGTAAATTCCATATTGGGGGCTACGGAGCTTTGAAATATCCATTAAACTGAAAAAAAATAAAGCACGTAATTTTTTACATTCTAAACTGCGTACTTTTTAATGCACCTAATGAATAATTTCGATTAAAAAATACAGTAGAAATATTGTTCATTCAAACATAACGTTCGTGCAAAAAAAGCATGTTTGCAAAATAAAAGTGAACAGTTGACCTCGCATACAGAAAACCATAAAATTATGAAAATATTACCAAAATTTCCTCCGAAATCACAAGATTTGTAAGTAGATACTTAAATACACCTACTTAATTATAAACCATAATATATTTCATGTAACTTTTTATTTCAAATAAGGAATTATATAATCAAATTATAGAATCGATAGAAACCTCAACGTCTCACAATGAAATTTCCTTTTCAAAACTTACCATAATATTAAATAAATGCGAATAAGAAAGTCCAAATAAGCACGACGATTTCAAATTTGAAAAAATAATCTTAACTGATACATTAAATCGGCCACCATCTTGAAACGGAAACGGAACTTACAAACTTATTTACAGAGAGACGAAATACAAAACGTACAATTTAAAACTCTTCTTCGCTACGCTCAATAACCTCGAGCTAAGCCGGATAATAAAATCGCTAGTAGAAAATAAATTACAAATCTAAAAAAGTTACCCGCCTGACAAAGTTACCATTCACAAATCAGAGACTGCCTAGGTATGCCCGTCAATGGTTTTTTGCTTCAAAATACAATATGTTTGACAACACCTGCCATCGGCACACAAGTGCGACACGACAAGTTTGCGCGCAGCTCCCGGCCGCGGCGCGCAGAAGACAGAAGAGGTATTCCAGCTTCCAGCCGCAGGAGCGCGGAGTGGATTCCCTTACGTCGGCAAAATGACTACCAGAAGGAAAAGAGCCGGCAAGGAAGATTGTGTTGACATTGCGAGACGGGGAATTTATTCAACTCGGACATTGTCGAAGTTGTGAACAAAATTTTTGAACGAATTTTCTTTTCTCGTGCAGTTTTTTAATTCAATTTTCTGCTTCTTCACTCTTCAGGAGTGTTGTTCTTGGTCATCGTTTCAATATATTAAGAAAGGTAGGGCGAATTTATTTATGCAGGGACCAGCTGGTTCCCGGAATGCTTTGCACTGTCACTTAATAAAGGAATTGTTTCTCCCTGTGTGTTCTTTTCCATTCCTCCCGTTCCCCTTCCGCCTCCCCTTCTTCTTCCGCATCTCCTTCCCCTCACACGTCCCCACTCCGCCTTCGCCGCCATCCCTCTCCCTACTCCCCTCTTCCCCCGTCCGCGAACCCCCCTCCCGCGTTCCATACATTCAGATTTCAAAAAACTCGCGTGCCAGGTTTTTGAAAAATTGCAATAGGTATTGCAATTTTTTTAAACAAATTTCGTAATGCCAGAGCTCAATAGTATATGTATATCGAAATCTTCGCGGGCGTGCTCACAACAACTCACCAAAGATTTATTGCATTCGGATGAATAGTTTAGGAAATAATTTCATAACGCCAGAGCTCACCACTATATTTAAAAATCATCCAAACCGGATGAAATATTTGGCCTCAGCCACCATAAAACGTGGGTATATATTTTTACAAAATTAATTTTTGCAGTAAAAAACGGCGTTGATCATCGGCCTGTCTGGGGCCTAAGAAACCAAATTATATGTAAATTGGCGACATCATTTTTACTTTAAAGGCAGTTTACATCATATTGCTAGGGTTTTTTTATCTTAGTTTCTTTGATTCCTAGGGTTTTTTTGGTTTCTTGTGAACTTGTAATGGACGAAACGAGACGAAATGGTGTTTGCTGGAATTGAGTATACCTATGGGAAAATATTTGTAACAAAAACAAGGTTTGCAATGAAAAGTTATAACCATGAAGGAACACACAATACAATTATAATACAGTTGATTCGTTGAGTTCCAATATTCGCCCTAACGATTTTAGTCAAAAATTAGGTGAGAATGCCATTTGACGTGGTTTCTCATAGCCCCTCCAGACTCACGGCGAGAAGCCCCGAGAACACCCGAGAAGCGTGAATGTGATGAGTTTCTCGCATTCTCTTTCTCGGCTCGCCTCTTCTCGGATCGCTGTCGGTAAATTTGGCCGCTTCAAAGGATTTCTCGGGCGAGAAGCGAGAAGGCTACTACACTCACGTTTTGTCTCAGTGTTGTTTAGTGAGCGGTTGAGAGTAGACGTGCGTTATATTTTTGTTTTTGTATCGAAAATTTTGTTTACTTTAAAATGTGGAACAATCAACAAGAGTTGCAATTTATAGAATACTAGCAGACACGGCCACACATTGCTGTGGCTAACGAAACACAACGCCATTACCCAACCTTTATAAAATCCACACCACCCGCTTGCCAGCTGCCCGCTGCCCGCTGCCCACTGCCTGAATTGAATATTTGAATTTCTCGGCTTTTCTCTACTAAAATGAGCATGTATTATACATATAAACTTCCTCTTGAATCACTCTACCTATTGGTGAATACTGCATGAAAATCCGTTGCGTAGTTTAAAAGATCTATGCACAAATACATTTTGAGCGATTTCATTTTATACTATGTAATGATGATGATGATTTTCAATCTGAACCGGTGTTAACCACGATGCGTGGAACAGACTTAATGGAGATGCAAGTACCTGAACTCAAAAAGAAAAAATATTCCCTTTTTGCTAGTTACCGGAATTATTTTTAGTTACAACGTTCACAAAATTATAATATGCCATGGCGCACAGAGCCAAACCTGCTGCATTTTGAATATCGTCTGTAATGTCGTCCATACTGGATGGGAAACAGATCACGAGTGAGAAAAATGAGAGTGTGGATAAGTGCTTGTTCTCGTGAGAAGTCTCGCCGAGACTTCTCGCCGTGAGTCTGGAATCAGCTTCACGAGGAATGCGATGCCGTTATTATTATTTCCAAAAGTCTTTTAGTTTCTTTATAAATCGTGTTTAAATGACCTATAATAATTAAAACACGTTTTTTAAATATGTATTAAACATTTAAATACAAAATAACTATTGTATCAATTATTACAAGATCGTTCTAACGTGTAAAAAAATAAAATAACTGAAATCATAGAAATTCATCAGCCAACCATTATTTTCTTGATTTACTACAATAAACGTTTTTCTTGATTTAATCGAAAGTAAGAAAATCAATTAGGGCAAATTTTGGAACTCAACGATTCAGCCGTATAGTTCCACCGCGATTCCGCGAGGTAATTTATCGCCACAACAAAATGATATTATGTACTCATATATAGGTACTTCCAAGATGGTCAAAAGTCCTTCCCTTTACTTAAAAATGAGATTGTGTACACGAAAAACACCAACAACTTGCTTCCAAGGCAGTTCCAAATCTTTTTTTCCAGCAATGCAATGTGGTTAGAGAGAGGTAGGAACTGGATAAATGACATCCCGGTAGGAACTAAGCATATTATCATTTCAAAACCAAAGAGTGTTGATAAATTAAAAATATCGACAACAATTAATTAAGAGACCAGGAAAATATTTAGGTGCTCATTCAGCTAATAGCAGTTCAAAAATTGCTATTAGCTGAATGAAGTGAAATTTAAGAAGTGTAATAATGATTGATGATTTCGTAGGCGCCATAAAAACGTCGGCTCCAATTGAAATAAATCGCTGAAGTATGTTGTAGGTACCTAAATCAAATCAGAGCTGATGCAACCATTGCTTCTGTTCTGTTCGAAAGCAATAAAATCGGTTATGTAATGTTCCTTATTGTAATAGTAGTTAGTGTATGTCATGGTAAGTGTGTGCAATGGTAATTGTGTGCAACGTGTATTGTGTACCCTCCTGTATCTACAATGGCTTGGTAATGGTAAAGCAAAGTTTCTCGTATGATGCGGATGGCTTTGACGCATTATGGAACAATGACCGTTGTTGAAAATTCAATTTCAAAAGCAAATGTGAAAATGACACCGGCAGATGATGGGTAATCAAGAGTTGTGTAATACGAGCAGTGCAAAATGAATTTAATCTGTAAGGGAGACCGCATAGGGGTTACTTTTTTTTAAAGTGAAAACTTCTTTAGCACCTTTGAAAAATAATGACACTAAAAAGAGACAAACACATGAATCTATAGGATGAATGGGAGAATGAGACAGTATAATCGGTCCCCTCTTTGTGCGGTCTCCTGCTTCGTAGCCTGTCGATCTCCACTTTGTGCGGTGCTTCGTAACATTCCCACTCTTGTCTACTTTAGTTTTCTGAAGGTTTCACTTCTACCGAATTGCACACTCTATTTTTTTATTAATCTTTATTCATTAAATAACTTTCGTATACAGTTTTTTACAGATTTTTCGACTACCATTATAGGTTTACGAGTACCATTACAGGTTTTTCGTCTACCATTACAGGTTTTTCGACTACCACTATAGGTTTTTCGACTACCACTATAGGTTTTTCGACTAGCACTATAGGTATTTCGACTACCACTATAGGTTTTTCGACCAACACTATAGGTTTTTCGACTACCACTATAGGTTTTTCGACTACCACTATAGGTTTTTCAACTACCATCACAGGTTTTTCGACTACCATTACAGGTTTTTCGACTACCACTATAGGTTTTTCGACCACCATCACAGGTTTTCGACTACCATTACAGGTTTTTCGACTACCATTATAGGTTTTTCGTCTACCACTATAGGTTTTTCGACTACCACTATAGGTTTTTCGACTAGCACTATAGGTTTTTCGACTACCACTATAGGTTTTTCAACTACCATCACAGGTTTTTCGACTACCATTACTGGTTTTTCGACAACCATTACAGGTTTTTTGACTAGCATTACAGGTTTTTCGACTATTAATTAGACTCAAGTTACTCTGCGTAATTTCATCACACTCAATATTATGTGAAAATTTCTTTAGCGCCGTTGCGATTTGAAACTCAATAAAACGAAAAATAGCGACACTAAAAAGAGACAAACACTAGGATTTAGCCTGCGAGATAATGAGATAGTATAATCGGTCTCCTCTTTGTGCGATGGTTCGTAGCCTATCGGTCTCCTCTTTGTGCGGTACTTTGTAGCCTCGCCACTCTAGTCTACCTTTTTTTGGAGAAATCGTGAGTAGGTAGGTACTATAGTTGTAAGTTGTAAACATCATCTTAACCTTTCCTGGTCTGTAATGCGTAAATACTACACATTGCTTCTAATAACTTTTATATCTCTATAAATATAATAAATTCTGGTTTCAGATTTTAGGTATTCCTCCGTTATAGATTTACACACTGAATTAAAAAATAATATTTTAAATAATTAGAAAATTTAATTCAAAATCAGAGATATTTTGTTAAATATCGGGAATAAACCACAAATACAATCAACCGTGTGCCAGTGTGGACCGTGATACGCGAAGAGTGTGCGGGGGGAGATGACACGCTATGTGACGTCTCGCTCTACTTTGCTATACGGGAACACGAGAAACAGAGACCGCCGTGTTGTGTATCGACCGTCGATACCTACGACCGCGTAGTACCTAACATACATAGCTGTATATAGTATTGGGTAGTAGCCCAGCGCCCAGCGCCTCAGTTGTTCGCGGGCAATTCTTTGAGATGGTCTCCTCGCCCGTTTTTTGAGCGACGGACGATGGTTTTTTCATGTTTTCAGCAATTAAATTACAATTATTATCACTTGTAACACAAATTACGAAAAACAAAAGTGATTAGCTATGAATGTTCATATATTTCCGACATAAAATCGATGATTTTAACACGTGAATTGAATACACAGCACCGGAGCGCGCGTATTTTTTTAGCACAGTAAGGGAAAGGTTAAGATGATGCATTACTAAGTAAAGAAAAATCATGTGTTTTTGGTTTAAAAATTAGATCGCTTAGAAATATTTTAGATGCTTTAATTAAATACTGCGAGGAGAACACATATTATTTACCTTTAAAATAATCGAGTATTTTTTTGTTAGTCTTTTTGTAAGCCCAGAAAAAATAAAGTATCAGGCCTACAAAAAATACATTTAAGTTCAAAATTTCCTACTCACGAATCTCTCTCTTCTCGGTTATAGTTTTATTGTATAATGGATAAAATAAAATTCTTTAGAAAATGATCCCAAAACATTTAAATATTGTTGCCATAATTTCGGAAAATATAATAAAATAAATTTTTCGGCGATGTTTTTTTCCTGAATAAATCAAAACGGGAATTTAAACCTTACCGCTATCTACATAAGGAGTATTATTGTAAGCGGTCTGATCCCTAATTTGACACGACGCGACGTGGAGCATCGCCTAAAAGAAGTTTGTGTTTCATAGAGGAAGATAATCTACGTATCGCTCTTAGATGGCCATTTATAATCGAAACTTTGCACGAAATGGCTTTAGCCGTGTTCGGTGACGAGATCTAAAGAACCAGGTCATACGAAAAAGGGGTTCTCTTGGAAATTTGAATGAAGTTTTTAAATGAAACCTATAAATAAAACAAGCTAACATTAAATGGTTCGGTTAATAATATATTTTTTAAAGTGAAGTTCAAATTATCCGGAATCTTTGTGCAAGCAGGAAACAAGTTTACAAGTACGTAAGCTATCAAAACAAACTCCTTACATCAACAAAGTCAAAACCATACTCTTGTTAGAAACTTTGAACAAACTTTCAAATTGAATACCAATTAAATTTGTGCTAAGGAAGAAAACCGTGTAAGCGCCGCTTGTACCATATCACCATTAATAATATCTCACGCATTTAATGGCGCTCCGACAACCACGATTATATCGATTAAAAATAATTCCCTTCCAATGCACTACTTATCAACACGGAAAACCAATTTACGATTTACACGCGTTGGAAAATGCTGCGGATTCTCTCTTGCGTCACTAGACAGGCGTAGGTACCCACTACTTTCTGCTCGATGTACGTAGTTCTTGAAAGCTGCGCTGGCAAAACTCAGCCCTAAAGGTTACAGTGCTTTGACTCGGAAGTAATGAGCTACTTAACTTTCTGTACTCCTGGGACAGCCGAAAAGTAATGTGCGTGCGACGTTGCATGTTTTACGAGAATGCGTCGAGGAAAGAAGGCAATGAAAGCGTCGGCATGGTCGATTACGATCAATATGCGAAAGACCTCATCAACGTTCTGTGCTCCTGGTATAAAATCCTGGATAAACCGTTGCTCCCGGTCTGCAATAAAATTGACCTTTACGAGCGGGTCAACCAACCAACATGCTACGGACGTGTTGACCCTCCGGCATTAAAATAAGGAAAACATAATTATAAAAATCACCGCAAAATGACTATTTTTTTTAACTACTTTCACAAGTTTAATCATCAATTCAATCAATAAAAAATAAGTATATATCTAGTAATTCATTCTGTTCTGTTTTATTTTTAAATAAGTCTTTATTTCCTTTCTAATCCTAGCAATGAACACAATGGAAGTATGAATGACGGACTGGGATTAATTTCCTTTGTGGTTAAAAATAATTTCCTTTGAGGCCAAAAATAATTTCCTTTGAGGCCAAACACAATTTCCACATTGTCGAAATATTTTGGTATTATATAGGTATCATCATACTGTAAAACTAGTTATAACTTGTCAGTTTTGCATAATAATACTATTATATTTTTGATTAATTTAATAACATGGAAAACCATACTGTCTAATGTTTTGTGATGTCAAAATGGTGTGTTGTGAACAGAAATCATTTCTAATAACACAGTGAATACATTTTTTCAAGTGTTCAATGCTTGTACAGATTAATTTATCTGCGTATTCGCTCAAATGGATGAAACAAAATATTAAATTGATAAACGAACTTTTTAAATATACCCTAATACTCTTCTCGAATTGATAAATCCTTACCAGGAAAGCAGGTTCAAATTTCAATGCAGATTTTGTTTCAAATATTGAAAATTGATGTTTTTGTATATACTACTTGGAACGCGATAAATACAAATCTTCTTTATGTATAAAAATCAAAATTATATATATATATATATATATATATATATATATATTATATAAATATATGAGTTGTCTATGCGTTGCTAAACCATTCACCGATTGCAATGAAACTTTGGGGATTTGATGTGCGCATTCCCGCGATGGTTTCTATTTACAATACTTAGTGAGCTCTGGTGTCATGAAATTCTGCATTGCTAACCATTCATTCGATTGCGAAGAAACTTTGGAGATTTGATGTGCGCATGCCTGCGATGGTTTCTATAGATACCTAATGGTGAGTTCTGGCATCATGAAATTATGCGATGCTAATCATTCATCCGATTGCGATGAAACTTTGGGGATGTGATGTGTGCATGCCCGCGATGATTTCTATATATATTTCCATAGTGAGCTCTGGAATTATGAAATTTGTATAAAGAAATTGCAATAGGTGGTACGCGAGCTGTTTGAAAACTGAATATATCGGGATCGCGGGACGGGGGAAGTGGGAGAGGGGAGTGGGGAAAGGGAAGGCAGAGTGGGAACGCGGGAGGGGAAGAGGACACGGGAGAGGAAGGAGAGGCGGAAGGGGAACGGGACGAATGGGAAAGGACACGCAGGGAGAAACATTTATTTATTAAGTGCCCAAGCAACGCATGCCGGGAGCTCACTAGTATTATTATAATCAAACTATTTTACTGTTGACATAGACAGAGCGTTTCTCTTTATTGGACCATACAAGAAATATAAATACCGATTAGGGTCAGGTTTTTACACCCAAAAGAATAAATAAATTTCCTGTAATATGATTCACTTTTCCCAATGGAGAGAAAAATATAATAAAACAAATAAATTCTGCGAGAGAAATATCTTCCAATAACAAAATATAAACTTGCAATAAATGTCACAGTTCAAAACAAGTCATAGAGAAACTGTAGAACCCGTCTATGTCTCGTAAAAGGTAAGACGTTACAGCCGACAGCCGTGGTGCTCACGATTGTTCTATCTACGTCAGTTCAGTCTTCGAGAAAGGCATGTCTGGGGTATTGACGTAGCGGCTTAGAGAATGGGATATGCAACAGTGAAACATGCTCAGCACGAGACTTTGATAAACATGCTAAGGTTCTTTTTAATATTTCTATTTTTGAAACTGACAATAATTCATGGTGGAATTCCATTATCTTCTATATATATAAAAATCTCGTGTCACGGTGTTTGTGGTCGCACTCCTCCGAAACGGCTTGACTGATTTTTATGAAATTTTTTTATGTTTATTTAGTAGGTATGAGAATAGGTTTTAAAGTATATTTCATACCGCTAGAGGTGATTAGGATGTCCCTATCCAGAAAAAATTCAATTTTTTTAACAATTTTTTTTTTTTTGTATTTTTTTTAAATTTGGTATCAAAAAATACCGATAACACCAAATTTTAACACTCCTACCCCCAACCTCCCATTTTTTAATAGCGATTTTAGAAATTTTTTATGTCAAATTTAACCGTCTTTCGTATTTCAAACAGAACGAAATTATTTATGTTGTTGAATGACAGATGGCGCTACGTCCGCCTCATCAAACTTTCATCCACACATGCGTAAGACATTCACGAAAAGCGTCGCGTCAATTTGATATTTCATTCGGCATCATGTTCTCGCGTGGGAAAACTATCGAGCTTATTTGTGTTGGCTAAAGACGGACTGACATAAAATATCATACACTCAATTGCTCTTCGAAATTCATATTGATTTTCTATATTTCATTTTCCTACTTTAGTTGTAGGAAGGAGGAAACACAGAGCCGAGCTGTTATGTGACAAATGTCAACCGTGCACATTCCTCATATGAAATATAAAAAAATATATAATTAATAACGTTTGGCGAGTACGTATTTAATTACCTACTCACCAATTAATATTATAATTTCAGAGAAAATTTGTTATTATTTTTATTTATTAAATAAGAAGACGGTTCCATGCCAACTCAGAATGAAACCAACTCAGAAATGTCATTAAAAGCTATGAAAAAATAATTTTAAAATATCCGGTAACCCCATTGACGTATGGTAACCCTAACCTAACTTAACCTTTTTAAACAATTTTTCAGATTTTTTTATCATCACTCTTAATGACCTTTCTGAGGTGCTTCTGAGTTGGTTTCATTCTGAGTTGTCCGGTCACCATTAAGTAGGTATGTAGACACTTCATTGCCCTTACATGACATAATATGACAAATATGCAAAAAGTTAAATCGAATAAAAAGTAAATCACCTCCTAAATCGAAGGATTTATCCAACCCCAATATCAAAATAGTAAAAAAAAAAACACCCTTATATTTTTATAGCCCAGCCGTCTGCTTTGGAATCCAGTTCCGAAGAGTCCGTCCATAAATTGTTGACGTAATTTGGGGTAAAAATATGGAGGTCCGAGTCTCCCGGGAAATACTGTAACGACGTCCCAAGTGAAATAGCTACAGGAGGGGGGGCGGAAACGGGGAGGTCTAAGCAACCCTAACTTAAGGGCACTTTAATGGGGAACTTGTTTGCTCACCGTAGATAAGTTCAAAAACATCGCTAAGATGAGTCGAGTTAAGGCATTATCCGCATAAAACCGTCTGGAAATTGTTGAACACTTTTGTTGGGTGTAGAACATAAAATACAATCGGAATTGAAACTTTTTTTGAAAGGACTTTACGCGTATTTATGCATTTATTATTTTACAAATTACAAGAAGAAAAATAGATAAAAATGTGTCCTTGCTTGGGTAAACCGTTCTAAGGCGACTACTTTATAAATGGTGTGATCAGTAGCGTAAACATCAATTTAGTTTGTGAGTACATGTAATATCGGCCGGTAAAAGACCGGTCGGTGGCTGAGTCGGCATCGCGTTCGGGTCCCACTCAGGCGTCCCGTGTTCGATTCCTCGGATGGGTAAGTCCCCCATCATGACCCAAGCAACATTTTTCGCTTTCTGTAATGGAAGTAGGAGATTTTCAAATATTGTCAGGTTATTCGTAACCCGGGAATGTGTTCCTTTTTAAAAAATAAATTTAGAATGAATAATAATAATAGAATAATGGCAAAATCACCTCGAAGAGCATTATACATGTTTGGTAAAGGGATGTAGATAACAACATCAATTGTTGTGAAGCGAGAAATATGTTGTAAGAAGTAATAACTTCATAAATATATGTCTAGAAATGATCTAGGATTAGCAATGTACCATATAATCTGTGTTTTCTCTTTTAAATTGCTCTTGCTAACACCGAAAACCGACGAAAGGAGTTGTAGAGGAAAATAATAATTGAATCTTTTTTAGCTGACCAGAACCAATGGGATCACGGCATTCTCAATTTGTGAATTGTTTTGAGGCCTAAGAAGTAGGAAGAGGGAAAACATAAAAGAAAGAGGAATGTTAGGATTTACTTGGTCATTCAAAACTGGTCACCAATAGACCAAGACTTAATCAAGATTTACATGGCTCTCTGCCAATTACTGTTAGAATACGGTATTATCGGATGGGGCAGTGCAAATAAAAACATACTAAATCCACTAATTAAAACACAAAAAGCCACAATGAAAAAAAGTTCCTGTAAGAAATAGCACTGACGAAATTTTCAACAATATTAACATCATGTCAATTAAACAACTATATTCTAAAACTATACTCATTTACATTCATAAGTACAAAACTCAAGAAATAACAACTAACACGTAAATTAGAAACACTAGATCTCATGGTCAAAAACATATCCAACAAGTAAATACTAACACAACATTTGGGCAAAAAAGCTTCTTATATTATGGCATTAAACTCTACAATAAAATACCACTCTCACTCAAAAACTTTAACATTATAACATTTAAATTTCAAATATAAAGCTGGATACTAAATATAGGGAGATCAGAAATAGAAAATATACTGATATCAAATACAGACTAAAACCAAATCTAGTGAACTTAATTATAAAAAAAAACCCTATCTTATTTATTTTATAATTATTTACTTTATATTATGTCGCATTCATATTAATTTCTGATAATTAAATTATAATATGTAAATGAAATCTTCAGCACGGGAGATCCCAGTGAGGACTACATTAGTTGTATAACCATATGGTGTACTGTGCAAATTGAAATTTACCAAAATTATACACAAAACTCGAAAGTTTATAAAAATTATATTTCCTTGCCCCTGGGCCCTATTTCAAGGAGCTTACCGCTCTACCACGGATCTCGAAGGATTCATCTAATGTGGTTAATGAGGTGACTAAAATACTTTTTTCACAATCTGCTTATTCTATCACTGCAAAGTGATTCGTCGTTACTCCTTACTATTGTGGACCTCGTTTCATTTCTCTTGGGAAAGCAAAAACCAAAAAAGTTCATGGATGAGCAAAAATTTTAACTGTACCCAAAGTTGGTCCTTAAAAATGTCTTCAACGTGAAGTATAGTCGAGAAAAGTGATGATAACCCTTTTAAACTATTGTTCGTTTGCCCTTTCAAATTTTCAAAGTAAACTTATTAGACTTTACTGTGTTAAACTGACGAAAACGCTGTCATTTTTATATAATACTACCTGGTCCCGGCATGCGTTGCTATGCCATTTAATAAAGAAATTGTTTCTCCCTGAATGTCCTTTCACATTCGTCCCGTTCCCCTTCCGCCTCCCCTTCTTCTCCTGCGTCCTCTTCCCCTCTCGCGTTCCCACTCCGTCACCTCCACCTTCCCTCTCCCCACTCCACCCCCCCCCTTCACACGTCTCGCGAACCCCTCCTACCAAGTTCCCCTCCCCCCTCGCACGTCCCCTTCCACCTTCCCCGCCTTCCCTCTTCCCTTTCCCGCTCCCTCGTCCCGCCAACCCTCCTCCCGCGTTCCATATATTCAATCCCAGTACATTCAGTTTTTAAACAGCCTGCATGCCACCTTTTACAATTTTTATTCAAATTTCCATTTTTCATGTATATTAAATTTGGTACCTAAAATAAGTACCTATTTAAAATATCTAAAATTCTTGATTCGATTCAAACTATTAGGGGAGTACCTACTTTAAATAAATTTATCAACTTTTTCAAAAATAGAATCCTGATTTAACAATCATTGTTTTGCAAAATGTCATTCTCAAACACGCGAACTGTCAAACGTGCGATAGTCGTTAAGTTTTCTGAAATTATCCAATTTTCTTAATTTTTCCCTCCGTAAGAACCATCCTCGTACTTCAAGGAATATTCTAAAAAAAGAATTAGCGAAATCGGTTCAGCTGCTCTCGAGATTTGCGCTTAGCAACACATTCAGCGATTCATTTTTATATATAAGATAATGTTCATATCCTAGATTTGTATTAACATTAGATGGGTTAAAAGTTTGGAATGTTTACACCATCTTTAGAATAGGCTACTTTCTATTATGTTTATCTCGAACTTCATGCCCGTTTATTTTTTATGTCTTCGTTTATAAGGTCTGCTGTTGAACCTTTTTTAAATGAGAGAGTTTATAAATTTAAAAACAGAGATACAACAAAGAATGCTAGGAGTTTTATAACCTTTTCTCGCTGTTTACTGCCCACGAAAAGATTGTTGAGCTGATAGTTTTAGTAGATACTAATTGTGAGGGTCGGAGCTACGCTCTTAACAAGAATTTGGCAACAAGGAGAAATTTTTCAACGATTTTCAACCATTCAAATAAATCTCACTCAGAACACCATAAACGAGGTTTGTTGTAAGCATCAAGGATAATAAAAATATTTGCGATTTGATGGTCACCAAAGCTGCAGACAAATCTTGAGAGGGCCGCGTCAAAACTCCTCTTGTTGTAGGAAAAATAAATGAATAAAGGCGCCATCCAAGTCAGTCGCGTGTAGAATTTCATTTTGAGACGAAACCTCCGCTGTGAGAAAACCTCCACCGTGAAATTTAATGTCGAGTAGACAAGACACTTTTAGTTCAAGAACTTTGACAAAGACACATTTAGTTTAAAGTTTTGTGAAATAGAAGAAGTAATCTTTTTGACCTAGTTAGGTGAATGTCAAAACACTCAAAAACATTATAAAATGTAGAACAATTACAATTTATTTTTTTATACATGAATAACGCACAAGAGTCCCAACTGCTCCCTTCTGGAGCCAGTGAGACTATGGCATCCCCAATTGGGGTATGTTGTGAGGCTGAAGGTAGTGGGGAGGGGAAGGAGATATGGAAGAGGAAGGGGAGAAGTACCTGGATATTCAGATCTGGTCACCAAACACGGCTAAAGCCATTTCAAGTAACGTTTCAATTCTGAATGGTGGTCTTACACCAGGGCGATACTGAGAGTGTCTTATGCGTGTCGAACTATATATTATTTTAAATTAATAAATTGTGAAATAACACAAATTAATCAAATAAAATGATGCCTGACCTACGGGTTGCGAGTCAAGAGCATTACCGCTGAACTACGCCGGCCGTCAAATAAACAATTCAAACTGTCTACGGTAAACTGAACACTGTAAAATGATTTTTTTTTAAATATATAATAAACAAGCGATGGGTTGAATTTGAATGCCATATAAAGAAAGAAATTGTTTCTCCCTGCGTGTCCTTTCTCAAGCGTCCACGCTCCTGCCCCCGTTCCCCTCCTGCGACCCCTTCCCCTCCTGCGTTTCCCTTCCACTTTCCCCGCCTTCCCCTCTCTCGCGTACACCCATACCGCAAACCAAGCGTTACCTCCCTCCCGCGTTCCTCTTCCCCCTAACGCGTTCTCCTTAAACCATCCACACCTTCCCCCTCCCGGATTACCCGCCCCTTTTCTCCTTTCATCCCTACCGCTAAACTATAAAAATACACTCATTTTTCAAACAACTCGCATTTTGTATACAAATTTCATAACGCCAGAGCCCACCATTACATACAGAAACCTTTGCGGGCGTGCGCTCAATACTTAAGCAATGTTTCATCGCAATCCGATGAATGGTATAAGAACGCCTACGAGACAAAGAAAGATTCATTTTTATGCGTATAATAAAGATAACTTTGATACAAATATACATTGACTTATACAAATACGCAGCTTGACACTTTATTTCAATGCAAAAATGAAAATAATCCCTAGAGGTATTATTACTAAATGACTGACCTATTTAAATATGGTAATTTAATATGAAAAAATTTTGTCGCGTATTTTTTTAATTAAAATTAATTATCGGGACGATTTTAAAGCTAATAAAAGCCAAGGGAATATAAAATTATACAAGGAATAAATTATGTAAACTCTAAACGGCACTATCAAAATTAATTCAGCATTTAGACACAAAGTCATTGAACCCTTCCGGTCTTTTCAAGTAGATAGCAAAATCCATAAGATTAAACGAATTTAACCAGATTTTATTATATCAAAAGATCATTTTGAAAATAGATAGGCAGTAACTTCACTTAACGGTTTTCATTCGCAAATCGATTCGCCATCTCCTACAGGGAAATAAGTGAGATCGTAAATCTTTGTTTAGGTATATCTCTACCATCACAGTGGATAAAGCCTGCTTGTTCGCACGATTAGATTTACGTGGATAAACTATCTAATGTATTTATTGATATTCATTGCGACAACTGTGGACCCTTTTAGCAATGTCCATCAAACGGGTTAGAACAATCATCTTTCCACGTACTGGAAAAGTTCAGCAATGAAGAATTGAAGCAAAAAATATGATTATTAGTATTGTGTAATATATCAGACAGAATATTAGTTATCTTCAGTTCTATTATCGTTCTGTAGTTTATGCTAGGTTTAGGTCACAATGGTGTCGGTAACGACGTGTGCCGAACAAAGCCGATCAGATAAGGGCACGATATTCCATTTTACGAGAGCTCGCCATATAAAACCTAGCTTGCGGGTTATAAGAATGTGTGTCCTCTTAAACCATATTCGTATTTTGCGTAATAACAGTAAAGAGTCACTGTGATTTTAAAGAACCAAAGTATTTTCATCAAATAACATAGTACCTACTGACATAAGGTCTAGTGCTCATAATAAACACATATCTCTGCAAAGGTTTACAGAGAGAGAAACATAACAATTTGAAAAAACTATCCAACGATGAAATCTGACATTGTGAAATTTGCACATTTTCTTCCGCTTTGAAGTCTTTGATCAACGCAACAATTTTCAACTCGCAACATTTACTACATTAGCTATTTAATTCTAAAACATCCTTTTTCATTTTTTTTTAAATTAAGTGAATACCTTGCAAGACTCCCAACTGCTCCGTTCTGGTGCCAGTGAGATTATCGCATCCCAGTATGTTGTTGGACTGAAGGGTATGGTTACGGGAAGAAGATGGGAAAGAGGATGGTGGGGAAGAGGAAGGCGGGGAAGAACACGGCTAAAGCAATCTCGAGCAATGTTTCAATTCTGAATGGTGGTCTTACACCAGGGCAATACGGATAGTATCTTCCACTCTGGAACGTGCTGCAAATATCCATATATTATTTTAAACGAATGAATTACCTCACAAAGCTTGCTCCATATGATTATTTTCTTCTAAACCAGTTAAATAAGAAAATAAATCCATCCGAATACCTTCTTACAGTCATTTATTATTTATTTTTATACCTTCGAAAAGTGATGAAAATTATGAAAAAAGCTCAAAAAGCTAGATAAAATAGGTTTTCGTCAGGTTAGGTTATGGGCTATTTTTTCCACAACTCGTTCTTGAGCTCAACAGCTCGGCTGTGGAACGATTTGCCGGCCTTTGAGTGTCACATGAGAATGGGTCGTTTATACAACTCGTTGTTGAGCTCAACAGCTCGGCTGTGAAACGACTTGCCGGCCTCTGCCTCTATGTTTCCCATGTTCACTCCGACCTATCCTCAAAAATACCCTACACACAGCATCTTCACAGATGACGTAGGCCATGGGGGAAATTATTTTTGTTGAGTTATCATTGAACCGTCTCATGCATAGTTTGCAGAACCAAGTCTAAAGCAACTAAGTTAATAATAATACGTGAATGTCCGCCACGCGGTCCAGCGAGAAATGCGTGTTACGTATGCGCTGGCCGGAGGTTCAATGTCATATGGAAATAACCCTAAGATATTCGTATAAGCGGTTACATGATAAATCAACACATCATCGGTACTTCAACACACCATTAAAAAGTGATATGAAGTCATTTTAAAAGTGATGAAAATAAATAGCCAATAATCTAACCTAACGTAACTTATTTAACATAGTTCTTTTTAATTTTTTGTTATTTATTTTTGGGGTGTTATGCCGTGTTGCGCTACCTCCTTCTTTAGCCAACGATTCAGATAGCGTTACAGTATCGATTATCAGGGCAGATGTAGTTCTTTTTCATTACCTTTCATGACTTCGATTACTGCACCAACTGCGACGCATCAACTGCGCTCATTGGCCGCTTTGACTATGATGTCACTTTTAAAGGCTCCTTTTGGTTGAGATTTGAAACGAAAATTTTGCTAGGTCTGCGCTCATTGGTCGCTTTGATTATTTATTTCACTTTTCAAGTATTGGTTTAGATCATAGGTTCTCAACCTTTTTTTGCCCACCGCCCACTTTGAGAATATTTTTTTTTCTAGCGCCCCCCAACTCGTAAATCTGAAACAGCAATTGTCGTCACGATTATATTTACCACAACGGGGGCGGGGGGGGGGATATAGGATGGGGCAAGAGGCTTTTTTATTGTATATTTTATTTGGTGACCGGCCAACTCAGAATGAAACCAACTCAGAAGCACCTCATAAAGGTCATTTAGGTTAGGGTTATCGGCAATTTTAAAATAATTTTTTCATAGCTTTTAATGACCTTTCTGAGGTGTTTCTGAGATGGTTTAATTCTGAGTTGGCATGGAACCGTTCTGAATTATTTTCATTTTTTTTACTTGGGTTTTATTGCTCCGAAAAATTACACTTATGCAGTAATTTACGTGACACGGTACAGTGGTATTGTAGACCAATTTCCGTCTTTTGACGTCTAACTTTCCCTTTATCCTACTTTTCTTTTTCTTTTTAATCTTTTCTGCAATTTTTTAACTTAACATTTCAAGGTTAGTGTTTAGTTTTAATTTGTTATAGATTATGATTCCTGAGTATTTAATTTCTTCTACTTCTTCAATATTTTGATTTTCTATATTTAGGGTAGGAATTTCATTGAGTTTCTTCTCTAATACCATTAATTTACTTTTAGTTATGTTTATTTTCAGTTTATTCGAAGAAAAAAAATTTAATATATAATATAGAAGTCAGTGGCGTGTACAGAATTTTGATCAGGGTAATCAGTAGGAAAACCGCCGAATTGATTCGAATAAATAAAATAAAAACTTCTACAAATAATTCCCTTCGTACAAGTTTTCGCTAAGTGTGCTTGCTGCTGTTAAGACAACTAGTTGATAGAAATAGATAACAACATATGTTACTGCGTCACTGATTGCCATTTGCTAATTTTGTTCTAGAAAGTACTACCTAATACTAACAAAAAACCCTATAAAAGCAAATTCGAAACGACAGTTCTACTCTATGCTCTGTGTATTTCATAAACATTGATATTGTATCTTGTATGAAGTTAGCTCCAAGCAGAAATAATTCCTGCTTAAGGCCGCATTTTAGTGAGGCAGTCGGAGGGCAGGCGTGTAGTTTCTATGTAGTTACAGATTTTGACACGTTTGTAGTAGGCCGTTTGATGAGGCGCTCGCGTAGTTGCTCAGCTTTTTCGCGCTTATTTTTTAAAGCGTTTACTTATTTTTAGCAATAATTTAAAAAATAACAATATTAATTATATGCTTATGTTTTACAATTACGGTAGGGTAGGCTGTGCTTATGTGCCTATACGGAGTGCAGGCCCCTGACAGAATTATTCTTTAAAAAAAATCTTTTTTTGAAAATGCATCTTCGATATTATTTGGTATAATATATAAAAGTGTGTCATCAGCAAAAGTTTGATAGAACAGTACTTTAGGCACTTCACTATATCATTGATATATTTACTTAATAAATAGGAGCGGTCCCAACACAGATCCTTGAGGAACTCCGAGGTTTACTTGTTGTTCTTCAGATATAGCATCTCCAATTTTGTTTCTTTGTTTTCTATTTTTAATTTTATTATTAGTATTTCTCTGTCTATCGTTTCAAAAACACGTCTAAAATCCAAGAACACTACTATTGTGATTTTCTTCTGATCCATACTGGTTTTCCATTATGAATATTTGTTTCTAAACCCTGCTGTTTTACAAGAAAGTTATTTTTTTTCAATAAATTTTTTCATCTGTTCTTTAACTATGGATTCTAGTATTTGTTCATATTTAGGCTATCCATTTATTTTTTTTAGGTCTTCAAAATTTTTAGCATTTATTATTTTGGGCACTGGTGTTATTATGGAAGTTTTCCACGACTGCGGAAAATTCCCTTTAACACCGATTAATTTATTAGTGCAACCACTTAAATTTAATTATGCCTATAGTAATTCCAGACGTCGATGATTTTTGCGTCATCGTATTAAAATTTTTCATTAAATACTCACTGTTACCTGAAAATATTATTATTCTCTCTTCTTTCCGATGATTGGGAAGAAGTATCTGTGAATAATGAAATACTCTTATTTATGTTTTCGACACTTAGTATTAAATTTGGCTATTTTAGTTTTATCATCTTCAACTCCATCGGGAACCGAACTTCCTTAATGTTTTCCCTCTGTTTGCCACTTATAATTTCTTTAAGTGTAGTCCACATTTTTCTTGAATCTCTTTGAGAGGTAATAATTTTTAGCCTAGAATACGAATTTTTGGTATGTTTTATTTCTGTACCTATACACGTTTCTAAGTTTCTTACAGGTTTCCCACCTTTCTTCTGGAAATTGTATTTTACAGGCTTTATAAGCTGTATCCCTTTGTTTTTTTAGAAGATGTAGGGATTTCGTAGGTATACTATTTATTTGTATCTTTTAATATACTACTAGCTGGTTCCCGGCATGCGTTGATATACCATTTTTAAAGAAATAAATTGTTCCCCTGTTCCCCTCCCGCATTTCCTTCCCCTCCCGCGTTCCCTTTCCACCTTCCCCGCCTACCCCCTCCCCTCTCCTACTTTACCGTCCTGCCAATCCCCCTACCACGTTCCATATAAAAGTCCCGTACATTCAGTTTTCAAACATTTCGCGTGCCTCCTATTACAATTTTTTTATTCAAATTTTCGCTTTTAATTCAAAAGAA
Organism: Limnephilus rhombicus; assembly: GCA_929108145.2. Lineage (NCBI taxonomy): Eukaryota > Metazoa > Arthropoda > Insecta > Trichoptera > Limnephilidae > Limnephilus > Limnephilus rhombicus. The sequence goes on along the minus strand of OV815277.1, from coordinate 8,070,764 downwards.
ATATTCATTTTTATATATTATAAGAACAATCAATCAAATTTGGTACCTAACGTAGGTATCTATTTAAAATATCCATAATTTAAATAATCCATAGATAATTCTTTTTTTACAAAAAAAAAACCTTCAAAATCACAATTCAATTTCGTCAAACGCGCGAACAGTCAAACGTGTGAAGTTAAAATAGTCGTTAAGTTTTCTGAAATTATACAATTTTCTGCGCAATTGTCTTATTTTTTCTCTCCGTAAGAACCATCCTCGTACTTCAAGGAATATTCTAAAAAAAGAATTAGCGAAACCGGTTCAGCTGATCTCGAGATTTGCGCTTAGCAACACATTTAGCGATTCATTTTTATATATAAGATATATTCGTTGTAGGCATTAGTTCATTTACGACTGTTTTCAGGTGTCCTATTAGTTCATCGGCTTTTCTGTCTAAATTTCCTTGGTTATCGCAGATCCACTTTTTGTTTTGTAATGCCGTATACAATATATCCTTATTATAATTCTTTTTATTCCTGTATATATATATTATTCTTCGTGTTCCCTGAAGCTTCAGACTATTATATGTAATTTTTGTAATAATTGTTTCGTGATCAGATTGATTTTGAATTCTTCCGCAGCATTAACTTCCGCGTAAAAGTCATTTGAAATTACCAAATCAATCATGGTTTTAGAGTTTTTTCATATTCTTGTATAAATTTTGACAAGTTGCTTCCTACCTAGGCAATTTATGATGATTTGTAATCTTGTGCTTTTTGTATTGAATATTAAAATCTCCACAGATGATTTTCAAGTCTCTTGTATTTATTTTCTAACGGCACCATTCTCCAAAAAAATCTAAAAATTTTGTATAATTTTGATTTTGGGAATAATAAATAGCTGCGCAGATTCCCAGCTTAAAATCCTTCAATAGCTAGTAGGTATCCAGGTATTATTTTTATCTAGTACCGCATTTGTTGTGACTTTGTAAGAGATATTGTTTACACACTCACACACATACACTACAGAATTAATGTGATAACTCCACCTGTATGCCTGCTGCTAAATGAGTCGCACCTAATTGTCGAATAGCCCTGAAATGTTGTTTCATTTTGGTTAACTTCTCCGGTAATACGGGTTTCGCTCATCATCACCATGTGCAGTTTGTATTCTTTTAGCATGTCTTCGACTTCTTCGATATGTGCTAGTAAACTAGCTATGGGTTTCTCTGGGTCTCCTACTGCCCCCCTGAAAGTCTGAAACCCCCCCCCCAATTTTCTCTTTGCCTTCTACCGCCCCCTGAAGGTCTGAAACGCCCCCAAGGGAGCGTTATCGCCCACGTTGGGAACCTATGGTTTAGATTGTTTTGGTAAAGTTTCGCTTCTACCGCGTGTAAAATAATTTCAGGGCCTATTTCATCATTGGGAATGCTATGTGGAAGGTCTTTTCAGGAAAGGAAAGAGAGGAAGTTCTTGGAAGGAAAAAGGAATGAGGGATGGGTAGGAATTTGGGGGTCAGTTTGTCTAGGAGTGACGGACGTATGAATCCATCCCTCCCACTGCGGTGTGGGAGAGATAGATTCCGAGAGAGTCGTACTAGAGAGGTCATAACGTCGTCCTCAAATAGTCTCTCCCGATCCTGCCTGCCACGCAGTTGTTGGGCAGACGCATCTGCTGCCAAGACCCGGACAAACCTCACACCTACGAATCCGGGCACGTCATCATTGGGGATGCTGTGTGGAAGGTCTTTTCAGGAAAGGAAAGAGAGGAAGTTCTTGGAAGGAAAAAGGAATGAGGGGTGGGTAGGAATTTGGGGGTCAGTTTGTCTAGGAGTGACGGACGTATGAATCCATCCCTCCCACTGCGGTGTGGGAGAGATGGATTCCGAGAGAGTCCTACTGGAGAGGTCAAAAACGTCGTCCTAAAATAGTCTCTTACGATCTAGCCTGCCTCGCAGTTGAAGACCCGAACAAACCTCATCCCTGTGCACCAGGACACCCCTGCTAAGTCAACAAACGTAGCGAACCACTTACGATGACCTATGGCAAAGATGTTGGTTATTGATTGTTTTTAAATAGTACATAGGTAGGTATGCCTATCAATCTCCTAAAACAATCCTTAAATACATAATACGTTTCTTGAAATTAATCAGATAATGTCAAAACTTAACTTTAATAGTTTTGTATTTTGTTCTAATTGATTTTCCTCTGGTAATTCGCCAAATATCTACATGACTACGTACATCAACGAATCGCATGGATTTAGATTCGGAGGGACATTCCAACTTGTCCGTAATCGATGTGGGATGATTATTGCTGACGTCAAATCTAATATATATCGCAAATAAACAATCTCTTTACTGAAATAGCAAAAGCTTCTGAAAACTCTCGAAAACTCTAAGAAGTCTCAAAACTCGAAAAAAGCTCTCACGTCATGAAATTAGCAAAGCTTTCAGTCTGGAATTTCTAGGTGCAACTATTTTCAGGTAATTTGTATTACGACGTACGGAACGTATTTATTGCTTCGTTTAACCAATTAGAATTATTTAACGGAGACGTGAAGAGATTCATTTGCACATGCTTTTTTTGTTATTGTGAAATGTGATTAATGCACAAGAAAGCCTTACCCCTCGACGGCCTCCGTGGCGGTCGAGAGGTAAGGCTCGCAAACTGAAAGTCGCGGAATCGAATCCCCGTGTGGGAAAATAGATTTTATTTGATTAATTTGTATTATTTCACAATTAATTCTTTTAAAAAAAATATTTGGTATATTTGCGGCACGTTCCAGAGTGGAAGATACTCTCAGTAACGCCCTGGTGTAAGACCACCATTCAGAATTGAAACGTTGCTTGAAACGGCTTTTGCCGTGTTTCTTGACCAGATATGAATAGCCAGGTACTTTCCCACTTTCCTGATCCCCGCCTCCTTCCCCTCCCCACTATCCCAACTTATCCCAATTGGGGATTCCATAGTCTCACTGGCTTTAGACGGGAGCATCTGGGACTCTTGTGAGGTATTCACATAAAAAAGCCGCAAATGAGTCAGTAGCACTCTGATGGCATTTCCAATATCGGGGTTCGTTGTGAGGCGGAAATAACCGAGGAGAGAAAGAAAAGAAAAACGTAATGACAAGTTGTAATGTATCAAAGTTTTCTTTGATCTAGATACTTTACCATAGAAGCCATAGGCTCTTCGAGTCACATGGTCTCGTTGCCGAGTTGTGCCGAAAGTGTCCGAAGGTAGATTTACGAAGTATTTAGGTTTCGCGGGCTCCCCAGATCAAAACTATCCTTCATCCTGGAAGGACGTTTGCTCTCAGAAGTATTATTATAATTACAAAACTCACCCACTGTGTTGTTGACAAGAACCTAAATCTTTCAATCAAGCTTCCTTTAATTTATAAGGATAGTAAGTCCTGGAGAGTACAGGTTCCAGGACTTACCGTACGAAGGTATTTCTCTGGAGAGAATATAAATGAGTCAACATAGTTCATAATTTGCGGAACTAAAAGTACCTGTCTTTCTACTAAATCGAAATATGATTTTATTATAAAAGCAGTGCTTTGTGGTAGCTTTGCAACTATCTTTCGAATGCCGCTATATTTGCCTTTATTAATCATTTATTTTTACACTTTTGAATGTAGCTGTAACTTTGTAATTATCCATTATAGATAAATGAAACAATGTTACTTTGTTTGAACCACTTGTATATTTGTTTAAAGCCGACCGGTTTCGGAATGACACTTCCTTCCTCAAGGCAAACGTTTTTGATAATTACAAAATAGTGGGTGGAAACTTATTACTAAGGATTGTGGTAGGGGTGGAGGCGTTGCTAGGGATTAATGAAGAGTGGGTCGGTCAAATCAATATACGTTTGCCCTGAGGAAGGAACGGTCGTTCCGAAACCGGTCGGCTTTAAACAAATGTACAAGTGGTTCAAACAAAGTAACATTGTTTCATTTATATTTTTTTATTTGAAATCGATAGGTGTCATTTGCTACCGCAGATAAATCCGTATAAAACCTCGCATTTGGCAGTTTTAATACAACGTGAAATTTCCTCACACAATTTGCAATCGTAAAGGAGTAAAGCGACCATAAAAAAGCAATCTTTGATATAAATATCCACGTAACAAAGCGGCGTTAGAGATAGTTTGACAAGGCGGAAAACTTTGAAAAAGACACCAAAGTTTCCACTGATAACGCTTCGATTGACGCGTCTAAGTAAATTATCATACTTACATGAAAAGTTTCCTTGTTTTTGACCATTTTATTAAAATTTATAAATTACACACTACATCAAATAGTTTCGGTTATATCCGAACCTTCTTTGTGACAGAATTATTATAATATTATCTCAGTCATTATTAACCTTTTACTGGTTATTTAAATTTAAAGATCACGATGGTTAAATAATACGGTCAACAGAATTACAATATTTAAGGTTAGTTCCCGAGTTTAGATAATACTGTCACACAACACTGATTTTTCTTCTTGGTTAATAACCTTGGACCACGTCCTGAGATATAATACTTTTGATTAATAAATAATAGAGTCTCTAATTTTAAAGAAACATTATTTGCTTTGTTTTAGAATTCTATAAATGTTAAAGTTGATTGATTGGTTTCATTTAACTACCCGTGATTTACAGGAAGGTATTGTAGTCGCTGGGAATATTGCATTAGTTTAACATGCTAAAATTTTAAGTTACATTGTGCATAATGTTAAATAAAGAGAGAAAAAAAAGAGAGAAGGACAGAGCATCAAAGAGGAGGTGGGTGGGGAAAAAGGGAACAACATTAAAAAATGATTGGTAAATTTGTTGTGTTCATTTAATATATTAGAAAATTACTATTTTATTTGAGTTCATTATTAAAGACATCACTATCTTTAATTTAGGAGGCGGGAATGGGTACACCCCGGAAACCATTTATTGAGTAACCTAAACCACTGGTATAGGTCACCCCAGGTGATTTGGTACGTTTGGTGACTTGGCAAGGGTGCCCAGATTCATAATATTAACTGCGTGGCAAGCCGGATCGTGAGAGACTGGTTTGATTTCTCCATCACTCCTGGACGCACCGACCCACAGATTCCTACCCATCCCTCATACCTATTTTCTTCCCAGAATTTCCCAGCCTTTTTTTACTAAAAAGACCCTCCACACAGCATCTCGAACAGATAAAACAGCCCCTGAGGGAAGTTATTTTCCTCATGGCCTCCTGTTTTTTTTTAACATTAACTCTTGAGGGTCTTGTTGAGGAGAGAAAGGAATTAACATTGGTCTTGAGACCCATGTTGTAGGAAGGAGGAAAGACAGAGGCCGGCAAATCGTTCCACAGCCGAGCTGTAGAACACAAGAACGAGTCGAACAAGCTGTATAGAGCTAATGTATGTAAGAAAGAATGGCTTAGTTTGCGTCGGGAGAACAAAAAACCTTAAGTAAAGAAAAGGTATAAGAATAAACTAAAATTTATTTTGTCACTATTAAGCACAATGCAGACATTTATACAGCAGTTACAAATAACGTATTTCATTTTAGCATGCTTTTAAAAAAAATTACAACACTGTTGCGTGTTTACGACACTTCATCTACATAATATATAATAATAACTTCACCCATTTCCTCTTTATGTCCTGTTTAGGTTTTACTACACTCAAATTACAATCATTACATCATTCCACAACACATACACATCTAACCTATAACAATCTCAGACCTTCGTCTACTAACTCTTTGTTGTTTATCTTCTTAGTTCTGTTATTCTTTAATCTATCAAATACACTCATTTGTCATAATTCAGCACATTTTAATTAAATCCTCAAATAATATTTCTTTATTATTATCTGTCGAACGTCAAACACATTCATAATATTAAAGATTAAGTTCGAGTCTGTAATTAGAGGTAGCCTAAGGATTAATTTTACGATAGTTTTCTGTGCCTTTATGATTGGGTCTAGTGCAGATGCAGTGCCACATCCCCAAGCTATGATACCATAGTCAATAATAGATTGACAGACTGCAATGATATTAAGCACCTAATCATTTTTTTTTAAATTAACTAGTAAACTAAAATGTTTGTGTGTGTTGTACAAATAGAAGAAAAAGTCCAATAACATTTGGGTTACATAAAATATAATCTTTCAAATACGATCACTCGAAACGAAGTCTGCGAACGAAGTGTCTCACGCTTTGAAAGCTTGCGGCCTCAGATCCGACATCTCAAGTAGGTAGGTACTTACGTACTGTAAATATATAGGTATAGTATGTACTTTGAACTTTTGGTACAGATATCAAAGGCCCCAAAGAGCCATCAAGGCTTTCCACAGAGGTCTGGGCGTATTACAGAGATTTGCAAAGTCAAGACAAATTGATGAAAAATGTGATTTGTATGTTTGTGCCGTTTGTGGTACCCTAATAATAGATTACGTTCCAAAAAATACAAATACATACTTTTTTAATAAGAAAAACCTTTAAAAGTTTAAGTAAATGTAGACAATATTAGCGAAACTCAATCGAAAATCTGAAGACAGAAAAATCAGAAAAATATATTGGCTCCGCTGGGACACGAACCCAGGACCTTTTGCTTACATGGCAAGAGCTCTACCGAATGAGCTACGGAACCCGTATCAAATTCGGTCACTATATGTATCATACCTCGACTAAGAACTACCAACATTATCTTCATTTTCTTAACGCACATATTATTGGCTGCTATCTTTATAAATGATTAAGCAAGATTCAACTCGAACTAAATGCAATCTAGATAGTGTCTGGATAATTTTTTAATCCATTTTATTTTTTAATAATTTAATATTGACTTTTTATTTATTTTAATTTTTTAAACTTTATGAGTCCCAGCGGAGCCAATATTTTTTTCCGATTTTTCTGTCGATTGAGTTTCGCTAATATTGTCTTCATTTAATTAAATATTATAATTTGAGATTTTACTCATAAAGTTTAAAAAATTAAAATAAAATCTTTAAAAGTCTTTGAAAAATTCTCCAGAGGCTTGTGATGTATTTTCCAATCATAATTTTTCAAAGAAAATGACTTAATATTTTTAGTTTTGAGGTTCGAAATTAAAAATTCTTAATATCCAAAACCGGACATATATTTTAAAAAGTCTTAATACTCAGGCTAATTGGTTCGCTTTTCGGAACAACTCACGTAGATCTCATAAAAATCGTTGCCCCCGTAACTATCGTAATGAGAAATATGATATAAACGGTATTAAAAAGAGAAAACACTACGTTTTATTCTCAAATCTAAAACAGTTAACCACAAAAGAAGTAAAACGTACAGCTTTCGTAAATTTCGGAACGTCAATTGAAAAAAAAAAAAACTTGGAGATTTAACATATGGTGAGCCTTTTTTTAACTTTTTAAGGTCTGCTTGTAAAATTTTAATATTTAAAAAATTATAAGTATTTCGACTTACAAAATCTGAAAGCGTATTCTATTACCTTTCAAAGCAGTTTTTTTTGTTTTCGGATACATTCAGAAATATCGCATTTATTTTAATTTTATTGCAAATTGGAAATATTTTAACTCTCTGACAAAATATGGTCGAGACCTGAGGGGTTAATATCCAAAATCATACAAATATATTTTGAACTTGGCTATAGTTGCCAGGTAAAACCAATTTAGCTAGCTCCTAGTTAGGTAGACTAACGAGGTCAATATTGTAATACGCGAAGTATTGAATAAAACCAGGTAAACGAACCAGAATCAAACAAAAAGTTTACAAAGTCTCGGATATGACTGCATATGAATGGTACGAACAAATCTTGAGATTGTCAGTTTTACTACCCACATTAGTAATGATGATAAGCTGCCATCGATTCCCACGCATCATCAAATTGAAATCAAGAACTCATAACATCGGAATTCTTCTGCCGAAAGATTTAGGTGTCCCAACTCGTCTTCAAATAATCGAATATTGGATTTTCATCCGTGCCTTTTTGAAGGGAAGGTAATGGTAGGTTATTTCAAGACATTTGAAGAACCTTTAGATAAGGTAAAAAAACAAATTACAAACCATACATTTTCTTAGAGGAAGATACTCTCATTATCGTTAGAAATGTGATGTTGCTTGAAATGACTTTAGTAACTTGGCCCTACATTAGGTGATAAGGTATAAACTTCACATATAAACTTTAAAAAGAGCATCATGTCAATAATATAATTTGTTTGAAACACATACATACATACATATATACTCACACATACACACACACACACCTTCCCACTACGCACATCACCCGGTAATTACTTAATCAATATCATTACATAGTATAAAATGAAGTCGCTCAAAATGTATGTGCGCATAGATCTTTTAAACTACAAAACGCATTTTCATGCGGTTTTCACCAATAGATAGAGTGATTCAAGAGGAAGAATTGTATATATAATACAAGCTTATTATAGTAGAGAAAAGCCAAAAAATTCAAATACTCAATTCAGGCAGCGGGCAGCTGGCAAGCGGGTGGTGTGGATTTTATAAAGGTTGGGTAATGGCGTTGTGTTTCGTTAGCCACAGCAACGTGTGTCTGCTAGTATATTATAAAAGAAAGTGTATGAAAGTGTGCGGCTCGCAAAAACTCAGAAACGAGTCCCGGTACGGTCAAACCTAAATGGCGTGCTTTTGAAGATATAAGGGCTGGAAATTTCGCCCTCTTGAAATTTCTAGAAGTCTACCGGAAAGTTCTAGAAGTTTCCATAGAGCTCTAGAAAGTTCTAGAAGGAGTGGCGGAGTATGTCGTGGAATGTTTGAGAATAGGGAATCGGGAACATCATTGTGTAACATTCCGGAACACTCTCGAATGTTGTCCTGAGCGAAGCCGGGTGACCCAGCCAGTATACACTGTATAAGACACTACAAAGAAACACATCATAGGTACCCACCACAAAATACAAATACTAAATAAAAATATATAAATTATATGTAAATTGTTTTCACCACTGGCACTGTAAATAATGTACTGCTCGTTTCTATTTATAAATAAAAATAAAATAAAATAAAACCTGACACATACTTTCTTCAGCCTCACAAACTTCCAAATTTGAGGATACCATGACTCCTTGTGAAAAAAGGTCGGTTAAAAAATAAATAACAATAGATCAAAGATATTTTTCTTGAAAAATCAACCCGTATAAAACTAGTTTAGCAAGTTTTAGTAAGTAAAATTATAAGTTTTTTTAATCTAATAAATTTTCAATTTTTGTCCATCTAGTAGCCATTCTCAAAAAGATTTATTCTTTTTGGTTTGACTGAGGATCGAACCTTCTTCCCCAGGGACTGGCTCCGAACTGCTGCTCAGTCAAACAATTTTTTTTTGACTGGGGATTGGACCTTTCTCCCCAGAGACAGCCGACACCGCTTACACCTAAGACAAATCCTAATTGCATGGTACCGACATTTATTTCGTATATTAATACTGTAAATTTTAAAATAATATAATGTCATCCAATTTTAGAAAAATGCTAGTATGTGCGCTTGTGGATTCATGAGTGCCACCAAAATAATGCATTGTCATCGACAGCGAGTCTATCTGCCGAGTTTCAGCTCGATCGGATGTCGGGAAGTGGGTTAATTTCCATTTCCAAGATTTACATTCATTGATTCACAAAACAAAATGGAAATTCAAAGAGATGAATTTAAAAATGAGGGTGCTTCAAAATGTGCTTACAGTTTATTTCTGTATACGTTTACTTAAACTGGGACAAATGTGTAAACATGCAAAAAATATTATATAGGTGTAGGATAAACCATGAAATAAGAATTTTAATACTACGAGTATATCTAAAAACACTTTAGTTTTTCCAACCAATAGTTAGGCGGTAAATTTAAATATTGAAGGAATCCTTATTTTTTCATCTCTTAAAAGGGTAAATATAAACATCCCAACATATCCCTGGCGGATATTAAATGATAGGAGCATTAATGGATAAAACACTTTTCTTCGAATCTGTTCATCCGCTTATAAAAAAAATGGTTTAACGTTGTAAACGGGGGAGTTTTTTACGACTGCGAACGTTTATGTAAATACGGCGATATTTAATAAAGCCTTATCCCACCCTGTGGCGCATACGTTTCTTTGTCAATAATAGATGGTGGTATATGGCATTCATGGGAAACCGTAACAAAGGAAGTAATGTTGATACTCGGAAATACTCGTGGTTTTTCCATTGTTTTCATCAATTTATTATTAATGGCGCTGTTGAGAAGGTTCAGAGAGAGAAAGCGAGCTGACATGCAAATAAGGCTTCTGTTGCCTTTTCACTTTAACATTTAAAAGGATAAAGAACAACGATTGTTTGACCTTTCGTGAGTCACCAGTAGCACTAAAAAATAAATTGCATACATAGACTGGTCAAAATTTAATGGTGAATAAAAGGAAGCTCTCGGTGACTGCTTTGCATTTTCAAATAGAAGATTTGTTTTAACTATTGACTACGTAAAACTTTTTCATTTTATTTATTTCTATATATTACAGTTTTTACCTTATTATTAACATTTTTACATATAACATTTTATCATGTTGGGTGTAAGGTAGGTTTGAGAAGGTGAAACTGTTGGTTGGTAATATTGTGTGTTTCATTGTGTGTTTCATGAACAGCTCACTAGGAGAACTTGTGCTGAGGTGTTTACGTGTTTATGATAAAGTGTGACAAGTACAAGTAAGTGTTGTGTTAGAAAGTTAGTTTTTTTCTTATTTTTTTTTTACATTTTAATGGTAATTGTACATTGATTATTTAGAAGAAAAATATATTTATATGTATATATGAATAATTGGTAAATTCTTGAAAGACATGTTTATTTACTTTACACTTTTAATAGTTTGGTTATGGTTGGTTAGGGATTAAAGTATTTTGAATAAAGTGAATGTCTTGATTTTTGATCCGTTATCTGTTACGAGAGGTTGGCTCTCATCAAATTAATCTTTATATTACAATACCACGTATTCCATCAACATTCCGCTGGAATATCGGTTATTAGTCTTTTATTAAAATTATCTTTTAATTGTTTTGGCATTTTCGCCAGCATTTGGTTCCTTAGAAAGGACAGCCTGCCTAGCTAGGAACTAATATCGACTTACATGACATAATAACACTTGTACACATTTTTAAATATTTTCAGTAATCGTGCAATATTATTACTATGTTATTTTTGCTAAGTATATAAATTCATGTAACGCAATGTAATAATAATTAAATAATAAAACCTTAATATAAAACCTTCTAATATTAAACCAGCTTTTTATAAATAAAATCGGTAATTTTTTGAGAAATGCTAAAGATAAAGACCAATTCCGGAATATATAAACTAAAACGTAATGATTGTCCCTCATTTTATATTGGAAAAACAACTGGTAATTTTGAAATCAGAATCAAAGAACATTTAAGGCGTCTTAATAATAATAATTTTTCTGAGTTCGCTAACCATATCATTGAAAATAACCATAGTTTTGAAAAAAATACGGGGATAAATATTCTTCATATTAATCATAAATGAAAACGTTTAGATAACTTAGAAGCCTTGGAAATAAAAAAAATCCTTTAAAAATAATGAATCTGTTATCAACAAACAAAAAAATATTGTCTTATAGCCCAATCATGGATATGTTCCCCTACCCACCCACTCTTCAAAAATACCTAGCAACGGCTCCACCCCTATCATAATAATACATTGTTCCCATCCATATTTCAAAACTGTCAAATCAGTATACATTTGCCCTGAAAAAGGAATGGTCGTTCTGAAACCGGTCGGATTTACTCAAATAAAAAAGTGGTTCAAACAAAGTTAAATTGTTTCATTTATAAATAAACATCATCTAGTATTTATGATGTGTTCAAAATATTAAAATATTTTCAAATCGTACTTACACTTCATTTCATTCCCATTTTTTTAAAGAAAAATATTCCGGGGTTACGAATAACCTGACCAAATTTGAAAATCTACTACCACCACAGTAATCTAAAAATGTTGGTTGTGTCGTGATGCGGGACTTAGTCAGCCGAGGAATTTAACTTACGACGCCTTACCCAAACGCGATGCCACCTCGTGACGTAAAAAACTCTTACGTATATTGTTTTCAAATGATTCTACTTGTTTTAATAGTAGCTGTATTTTTGCGAGAATATGAAAATACTGAAAACTCACACGACAGCAGCATGCATAGGTTGACGGTAAAACAATGCAGCTTTAATCTAAAAACTCTACCGTAGTACGAGACTAAATTAAAAACTGTAAATCTGTTGCGATAAAGTGCCATTAGTGGTGTCACGTTAGCGTAGGCCGTAGCGGCGTAGCACCCTCCCGAGCGTAGCCCTCCACATCGATCAGTTCTAGGGTAGGTTCTAAGGCCCGGTGCGGTGGTCGGACGAGGCGCTACGGGGGTGAATGACCGCCCGCGCCGTGGATGCAATGTTTCATGCCTCTCTGGAATATGTTATCCTGGTACTTTGTCAATTTCAGAGCAACGTGAATAATGCTTTCAATGGGGTTTTGAACGTGCATTGTTCAGGCTCGCACCACCCAGTACACTTTTCATATTAATAATATTATTAACTTATGAATTTTTATATGCACGCGATGACCGGTGAGATGTTTGTTTCCATTTGACATAATAACAATAATAATGGGTCACGAAGTATGTTTAAATAAACAACCTCCTCTCCTACACGTGTACATCGGAATAGTACGATCTCCCGTGCCTGGTTCAAATAGAACATAATAATTACGTAATAGAGTTAAAAATCCGCTCCGCAGGTTTTTGTTGCAGGGCCCTGCGGGCGGCTTTTGGTTCGTCTTCGCCCAGTTTAAGTGTTGGTGATCATTTTATAAATCCGATGGGAACTGGTTCCAAAATAGCCGGTTCCTCGGATCCTATGGCAGCTAGTCACCGGGAAAAAGTCGCGACAGGCAATGACGTCATATATAATATATAGACGCGTGGTAAAAATCACAACGTGATATTATTATTCACAACTGCCAGTTACAATAAAAATCATACAATCCATCCCTCCATACCCGGAGAGATCCACGAAAGTATGAATCCAATAGTACCTACGCTTAGTCGACGCTTCTCACGCTAGCTGTTAACGCAAGTGGCGCCAACTTTTGGCATTACGTTAATTCGCGTAATAATAACGTCAGATCTACAGTAATTCTTTACTTTAAACATTAAATGAAACCATTATTGTGAGATGAACACCTCTGCAGTATTACATTGTGAAGGTTTAACAGCGAAAAATGACAACAATGGTTAGAACTATGAAATGAAGAACTCATTCATTCCCACTTACTATACTTTAACTTATTTTAACAATGCACATTATTGAATATTTAAAAATCATCGAATTTCCGAGAAAAAACATCTTTACCAGACCTTCTAGGATCTATTTTTTTTATTTTCTTTTTTATTAGGGAAAATCAACAGCTATTTTACACTTAAAATAATAACATTAATAATACACATAATATCCATTAACAGATTTTCACATAATTAAAATTATAATTTAAAAGTGTAGCGGTCACTTAAGCCGCTCTGATAAAACCATCACAGCGCCACTGGTTAAGGAACACTCCAGACCGGACCTGCCTACGGCCGATACTACATCTACCTACAGCGGAATAATAATTCCGCCACTTACGCGAAAGGCCTAGAACGTGTGGCTGTACCATACAAGTGCCCACAGAAGGTTCGAGCGATTTCTCAGCTTTGCGTGAATTCACCCAGCCTTGCCTACAGTGAGAGTAATTACTCGCCGCGAGTATATAAGCAAGCGCTCGCTCGCTGTGTACCAGTTCAGTCTTCATTCATGGTTCGACATCTACACACCGGGCAGTGATTCAGTGTCGCTACGCAATATCCGCCCACGCGGGCTGATATCGCTCTCGCAGCAAGTGATTTAACGCATATCCAGTGTGACTTCAGGAACATCTTCATAACACCTTCGAGGACTCCATCTCCAACTACCATCTCGACATGAGATGTCACCAACCAACAACCGGCAACGAGCCAGCAACCGGCAACAAGCCAGCAACCACAACCAGCAACCAGCAACCGGCAACGAGCTAGCAACCGGCAACAAGCCAGCAACCACAACCGGCAACGAGCCAGCAACCAGCATCCTCATCGCCTCTCAAGGTTCCTTCCTGCGTCACGTGTGTGTCGACTCTAAGGCCACACAGCCGCCATACCTCGTCAACACGACGACGGTCCACCGCCTGGACCAAGGTCACTTCTACACCGCCATGGTGTAGAGCAACACGCCGGCTCCCTGAAGACCAGTGATCTTCTCCGCCGTAGTCTCCTGACCTTCTTCACTCTTCATCACGCAGCAGCAACACTAACGGCACCACTGTCACTCCGCTCCGCTTCGACCTCGCTACGTAGCGCAACAATAAAGACTGACTTACTACATTGACCGATGCCTTTCATTTCACGCCCCGTCTCTGCCGATACGGCCCGCTCCCTCAAAAGTAAAAAAAAAAGTAAGGGTCCTCTGCCCGTAAGAAGTTAACAAAAATATAACCCTGAAACTTATAAAAAAGACATAAAAACACAATACAAACTATAATAATCTGATAACTAAATTTCAAAACATAAAGTAGTCATAAATCTATTCTCACTCCACAACAGCAATAATAATAATATGTACATACCTACAACTCAGAGTGAACACAATAGTAAGCCGAATGACAAGTATGTAACTGGAAAGGTTTCACAGCAATAACATGATAACTTGCAATACGGTCAAAAGATTATTTAATGTTGGCTATGACATACTTTTTAAGGTACTTAAATTACATTACTAAAATTAAAATTAAAACATTATTAAAACTCTTATCAAATACACTGTACGCTCTGAATATAAAAGCATTTTGTCTGAGATTAGTAGAACATTTTTAAGATGAAAAAGTGATTTTTCTCTGGTTCTAACGCACGGGACTCTAAAAATAATCTCAGCCAAAAGGGGCAAACAATCAATAAAAACCATTGATAATTTAATGATATATTTTATGAATTTTATGATATGATATATTATATAATATATATTGTATCTGAGTTATAGCTCCGCCAATAGAACTAATCCGCTCTAAATTGAAATGCAAAAACACCCGAAATGCGAGGATCCACGAGCATCCATGAAATAAAGCAACAAATCACTTAAAAGTTTAACTAAAGTAAAACTGAGCGTTTCATGAAAAGCCTCAACAGCGAAAACATTGCAAAATCCCTGAAAGCCTTTGAAAATGCAAATATTTGAGAAGTAGCCACTAATCCCAATGGATTCTGGAAGTCTAGTTAGTTTGAGCAGTGTTTAAACACAGGATCATCCCCGAGCCGTGAGGGGTGGCTCTGGGTCTGGTTCGTTCGTCAGCGGAATACTTTAGTATTTAACCGGTGCAGGCAACTAACACACAATTATTATTAACCCTGGTCGACTATTTCAGAGAGTGTAAATCTATATCGTCAGACCCTCGAAATGATTAGCACAACACATTCACTGACATCGTTTTGGTAACATTTTGAAGACATGAATCTTTTCTTGCACGAGTTATATAAAGTGGAAAAGTAAATGGATTTACTAATAAACATGTTTTAAATTTTACAAAACTGATAACCATTAATGCATGGTAAATGGTTGTTTATCAGGAGTCTAAAATGTAAAACACGTTTATAAAGCGGAATATGTAGAAAACTCACACATTACATACGTCTGGTTTTAAATATGCGTCGGTTGCAATCGTGTTGAATATCTCAAAACATCGTTTATTAAAACTGTTTTTAAAAACAAATAAATTCGGTCGAACGAGATAGTGTAATGGAAAAACATAATAATAGAGGATTTTAATACAAACGATCAACCAGTTTTTGAAGTAAAACTTCTTTACGCACGCTTGATTTGGGGAGTAAGCTGGCGAATGCGTGACAAGGGCGTTACGAAAAGAGAGGCGAACGGTAGTTGAGAGGGAGATATAAGTTAGTGAAGATAGAAAGAGAGAAAGTTACGTTTCGTATTTATTACTGTAGGGGCAAGAGAGAGCACATTTTTTTCTCTCTTTCTCTCATAGCCAGTTACGTTTCGTATATCGATAGAGTGCAGGCCTATTGTCTGTATCACACTGTAGAAGCAAGATAAAGCAGTGCGCGCACACTATTTCTTTCTCTCTCCCTATCATATAGATGGAGCTAAAGAAGTTTTACTTCAGTTTTGTGGTCTAAAGCACAGTCGTATTTTTAAATACCTTTGTTATTAGTAAAACAACAAATGTATTTAAAAACTTTGTTTCAATACTTTCAATTCGGTAAATATATAAGATTGGTATTGAGGATTCATGGAAAAGGATTATTGAATGGTTTTTGTGACGCGTAGAGTGAAGCCCATTTTTGTAGGCTTTTTCCAAGATGTGTTCAATGACCTTTAAACAGGTATTGCGCAAGCAATTAACAAGATCACATAGTTATCTACGTGATATAATGTGTCATGCAGCTATTCGGATGTCCGGAACGCCGTTTATAAATATGTTTACTGAATTAAATAGCACACTGAACGATTGTGTTTATTAATCTAAACTTATCACGGTAGACCTTGTTACGTAAAAGAGGCGTAGGCGTATGAATTCACCTGTGAACTTTTCTACTTGTCGTAGTAGAGCGCCAAATTCTGTAGAAAAACAGAATATGTCCACAGTTGCATTCAAAACGCTTTCCTTCTGGATAGTAGGAGAGCATAGAATTCTTCACAGGATGCGTGGGCACTGTGACATTTCCATCCTTACTTACCATTAGGGAATTTGAGTTATATTATAAATAACAACCAGAGTATTTTGTGATTTGAATCAACATTCACTATATTATCAAATAAATCATTCAACATGGGAAATCACAGACTTATTACAAGGCGAACAAAACAATACTATGACTCACCCCCTTTTGCGACCTTGACCTTGTTAAGCTATCTAAACTGCCTAAGAGTATGCATAGCATGCATACAGCACGTGGCGGAGCTTGGCGTTCCGTCCAGCATCCAACAGGCTGCCTGATGCGATCCGTCCGATGACGTGATGCCAAACCCCCCCTGGGAGCATCCGGAAAGCGAGAGATGCGCTGGTGAACGGCCTAAGCTTGGCCATCAGTACGAGGCCCGTCCCATGAAGCCATCTTACCCAAATAGATGGTTTTATTCAGGATCCGGTGACAACCAGAGTGCGGTACAGTCCCACCGTCGCGGTGTGTTAAAATATTCCGTTCCGTGTGTGTTGAACGGTTCCGCCGGGTGTCGAAAGGTTCGCCCAAGAGAACAGCGGATGTTTCGGCTTAAAATCGCGGAAATCGAATAAATATTCATTACTGTGACTAGCGATCACTAACTGGATTCCATAAACTCCGTACGATGGCAAATTAACGCCCGATGAGCCAGATTATCTGCGTTTATTACTTTTGTCACACGCGGTGCCGTTTGGCCATTGATACGCCCGAAACTTGGTTTTTCGGAAAGAACAATTCGAACATTTTTCGAATCCCGTAAATTACAATGTTAGTTCGATCCCCTCTGCATTACGAAGAGTTACTCTGTTCGGTATTATTTACACCATTATTAAATTTTACAATTGACTGTCCCCGCAAAACGGCGTCTGCCCGCTCCGTTTTACGTCGAGAGTGAGTTCCACAGAAAAAAACCTTTCCGCTCAGTGCTGTCAACCTGCCCGTGGATCCGGAATAAAACCATAAAATAACTCCCATAAAAGTACTTGACTACCAATGCAATAAATTAAAATTGTTAATTATGTTATGACGCTTCCACATCATAACAACCTCTATAACAAGACGCCTACACGATCAGTCTGATAATTTAAATTTGTATAACGGTTTGCAAAAGATCCTTGGATGACTAGGACTTATAGTAGGTGTGTAGATAAATCAAAAAATTTTGCACACACAGACTTCTTTTACAAATTTGTCAAATTCTTATAAGTTATTTGTTATTAAAATAGACATTTATTACACATGCGAGAGAAGAGGGTAAAAATCCAAAGGACCTTGATTCCCAATTATATATAAATTTTGCTAACTTGTGCATTTACCAATAAAAACAAGGAAATATTTTTATCGAACAACAATCTAAATGATGAATCACAATAATTGCACCGTATTTTTTATTTTTTTTTTCTCATCCCCTTTTCTTAGGGCAAACAAAAAAAACATTGTGAATATTATACAATTTTGTTAATGAACACCGCCACGGCAATACATACACAGGGGTGAAATATACCTAAATATTAAATTGGCGTTTTGCCGTACTGGCAACTTTGATCTAAAATATCTTATTGGTCAGGAATTCCAAATTCAAATGTATACATTTACTCATGTATTTGTGTTTCGAAAATTATAATTAATTTGTTTTTTCCTTAATTGTTTTTTTTCTTGCGTCACTTAGTTTACAAAATGGAAAACTTGAAATATAGCGTTATTTACGAGTACAAGTTCCACCGTGGCACCAGTGCTGCAGAAACGGCTCGAAGGATTAATGATGTGTATGGCGACGGTGCCGCAAAAGAAAGCACAGTTCGTTTTTGGTTCCAACGTTTTCGTTCTGGAAATTTCGACCTGCAGAACAAGCCCCGTGGACGGTCGGAGACCAAAGTTGATAATGAAGAATTGAAGGCTATTGTGGAAGGGGATCCATCGCAAACCACGTCCGAGATAGCTGCAGGCTGCGGTGTTAGTGATAAAACTGTTTTAATCCACTTGAAGGAAATTGGCAAGGTGAAAAAGCTTGAAAGGTGGGTACCTCACGAATTGAGTGAAGCAAATCAACAAACGCGCGTTGACCGCTAGACCACACACTGCACAATAGACGGCTACCAAATTAGAGGAGTTTCAATTGGACATCCACCGTACTCTCCGGACCTTGCCCCAACAGATTATCATTTTTTTCGAAATGTGGATGGGGCAGTCCAAACCGCCTTCAAAGATTTGATTGATTCCCAGCCGAATGGTTTTTTTAGTAAAGGGATCGATGAACTAGCTATAAGATGGCAAAAGTGCATAGATAGCAATGGTACATACTTTGATTAAATAATTATATTTAAAAAAAAATCGACTTTATGTTCCTCCCATACAAAACGCCAATTTCATATGTAAGGACCTAATATTGTATATTTAACAGTTCTGAATAGAAGAGGCGGCTCGTGACTGGATTCGCCAGTAGTGTATTTCACTTTTAAAATGTACCTTTATGAATATGAATAGTATCTAATACTACATGTATACATAGATGTAGCAACTTAATTAATGGGGGTTTTGCAATTAATTCGCTACACTAAGTTTCATTTGTAAAATAAATGAATAAATAATACTTTAGCGTTCGCAAAATCATTCTCAGAGTTTAGAGTGCAATTCGTCGCTGAAAATCTCGCGAAACCGTTTAAATTCACCACGCACAAATGCCAATTTGTGAATGTTGTGGCGTTAACATTGTAAATTATTATTCCTAAACGAATACATTTCAGATAAATTGGATTACGCATGACGAAAGTTGTGCAAAATTCATTTACCTTCAAAGCGCTTCGCGCATGCGTCGATATTGCACGGGATGAGTTATATATCTGCACTGCTCCAATGCCTGCTGTTTCGGCCTTTTTTAACATTAACTCCACACAAGAGTCCCTGAGGAAAGTAATTCTCCTTAGGGCCTACGTCATCTTTGAGGATGCTGGTGGGGGGTATTTTTAGGAAAGGAAGGAGAGAAATTCTGGGAAGGAAAGGTACATTAGGAGTGAGTAGGTATCTGGGGGTCTGTGTTTCCAGGAGTGAAGGACGTATGAATCCATCTCTCCCACTGCGGTGCAAGGCAATGTTCCGAGAGAGTACGGCTGGAGAAATCAAAGGGACTACCTCCGCCATTCTCTCCCGATCCGGCCTGCCATGCATCTGGTGGGCAGACGCATCCGCCGCGAAGACTCGGACAAAGACCCCATGAACCTGGGCACCTCTGCTTAGTCACCAAACGTAGCGAAACACTTGGGGTGACCTATGGCAGAGGCGTTGATTATCCAATAAATGGTTCCCGAGGCGGCGGTACCCATACCCGCATCCCAAATTATAAAATTATATTTAATCGTATTTGCTAAAATGATCAATTTACGCCACAAAAATTATGTTGCATGAAATACGCCAAATATGGATCGTTCCACTTACACGAACATAGAATATCGGATTGAAATTCAACAAACCAATTGGTGACAGTAACAAATGCCATATGGGTCCAATCCCAAATAAAGTGCAAAAATCACTTGCTTCGCAATTTTTGCAACAAAATAAAAGCACTTGGAAAAAACCAACAATGCGAAAGGCTTTGTACCAGTTCACATAGGTAGCTCAAATAATGTTCAGGCGGGATTTACGTCTGGAGCGCACTTTGTACTTTCATATTATAATGACTGGGGCACTGATGATTTCTTAGTAAGTTATGTGAAGGCTGAAGACAAGCAGTGCAATGCACAAATGCACATACCAAAGACAGCAAAAAATTGCCCGCCCCAAAAGCACAGTGTGAACGCGGCTTCAGTAATCTGCGAGCTTTAATACACACTACCGGAAATAGATTGCGCGAACTGTCCGCCAAATTATTTACGATACGAATCCACGCGGCCACCGCGCCACTGCGGCCGGGGAACTAGCCTCTCGGAGACAGGTAGCGTAGTAGGGAGCAATTCAATTAAATAAAACAACACAACTCTTTGTATTTAAGCTAAATTAGCTATTTATACAACCACTGCGAAAACCACTATTCCGAGTGCAAAGACAATATTTAGTGCGGAGACTTTTATCGAAATCAATTAAATTAAAAATGTATTTATTTTTGAAGAGCTTAATCTGGAAGAGGCAAAGATATTGAAATATAAGTAGATGTGCTATTTTTACTAGGTGGGACTGCGCTTCCGGGTGTCGCCGATATTGTTTACCAATTAACAAATAAACTAAATGAACGAATAATTAACGAACAAACCAAACGTTGAACTAAATGAACGAATTCTTTTCGTATTCAAGCTATATTGTTAACCACTACTAATGCACATCTTCAAAAAATCAACGAAATGAACAAATTCTTTTCGTATGCAAACTACCCCAATTAGGGCGTATCCGCCGACAGTTACGCGGACACCACAGCATATGTCTTTTGTATTTCAATATCTTTTGGGGAAGGGGAAGGTGGGAAAGTACCTGGATATTCAGATCTGGTCAGCAAACACGGCTAAAGGCATTTCAAGTAACGTTTCAATTCTGAATGGTGGTCTTATACCAAGGTGATACTAAGAGCATCTTCCAATCTGGAACGTGCCACAAATATAATATATATTATTTTAAATGAATTAATTATGAAATAACACAAATTAATCAATTAAAATTTATTTGCCCACTCCGGGATTCGATCCCGCGACCTTCGAATTGCGAATCAAAAGCCTTGCCGCTAGACTACTCCGGCCGTCAAACGTGTAGCAAATATAAAATTATTTGTCCACGCCGGGATTCGATCCCGCGATCTTCGGATTTCGAGTCAATAGCCTTACCCCTCGACCACGAAGGCCGTCAGTTATAGTTAAATAAAGAACGAATTCATAAAATAATTAGATTTCCGCAGAAGCGATTTTGATTAAATTTACTAAACGACCATTTTACCATTTATCACTGGATTTCACATTTATCACTGGATTCATTAATTTCCACGAAAGTCATTTAGTAAAAATTCCATCCCAGGCATTTTGAAAAGTGCCTTTTCTGCCAGGGACCAACAGGGACTTGGTGAGAAAGGGGGGAAGGTTGTATAGCGTATAGGGGTGACAAAAGATTTTTAATGATGCCTCGGTTTTAATAGCTCGGTAGAGGGCGCACTATTGTCGACAGCCATAATGTTGCCACTATTCAGAAAAAGAAAATAGTCGAAACAAAAATAGGTAGGTGTATAATATTTTTTCTGGCAACACTGCGGGGAGCTTTGAAAGTTGAAAGTTTTTGTCACGCAAAGGTTAATAAACCTTCATTGAAAATTTATTCCCCCCATAATAAACAATTATTTAATATTTTGATGCGGATAAGCCAAGTATTTAAGAGGTTAGTCAATATAACAAAATCACCGCCTAACAAAAGGTTTTAGCATTAATAATTGGATTGAATAGAATTTCTTTTCAATTAATCTCTAATCATGTTGGACTTTTTAAATTATTTAATTTGAATGAGTGATCAGTCCTCATTGTTTTTGGGGTGTTATGCTGTGTTGCGCTACCTCCTTCTTTAGCCAACGTTTCGGACAGCGTTGCAGTGTCCATCATCAGGGCAGATCCGGTAGATGTCTGCCGGATCGGCCCTCATGATGGACACTGCAAAGCTGTCCGAAACGTTGGCTAAAGAAGGAGGTAGCGCAACACGGCATAACACCCCAAAAACAAATAACGAAAATACTTTTAGCCGTGAAAATCTTAAAACGTATATTAAAAATTAGCTTTAAAAAAATTATGAATTGCGATTTACGTTCAGAAACTAGAAAAAAATTAAAATTAAAAAGTACAAACGAGTTTGATTCGAAAGGTGGAATATTTACTAAATACATATTTTATTATCTGAAACGCATTTAAGAAATTACAGCATTAAATTTTAATACAATATAGGTTTTGGGAGGCGGAAAAGGGTACCGCCGCTCTGGGAACCATTTATTGAATAATCACCATTTCTGCCATAGGTCACCCCAAGTGGTTCGCTACGTTTGGTGACTTAGGAAAGGATTGTCTAGGTCTTGGAGGCGGATGCGTCTGCCCATCTAATGTGTGGCCGGATTTGGAGAGACTGGTGGTGGGAGATTTCTTTTCTTTTTTTTTACAGTGAATACCGCACAACAATCTCAACTGCTCCCGTCTGGAGCCAGTGAGACTATGGCATCCCCAATTGAGGTATGTTGTGAGGCTGAAGGTAGTGGGGAGGTGAAGGAGGTGGGGAAGAGGAAGGTTGGGAAGTACCTGGCTATTCAGATCTGGTCACTAAACACGGCTAAAACCATTTTCAAGCAACGTTTCAATTCTGAATGGTGGTCTTACACCAGGGCGATACTGATAGTATCTTCCACTCTGGAACATGCCGCAAATATACTATAATATATTATTTTAAATGAATTAATTATGAAATAACACAAATTAATCAAATAAAATTTATTTGCACATGCCGGGTTCGAACCCGCGACCTCCGGATTGTGAGTCAAGAGTCTTACCCACTGGACTACGGAGGTCGTACATCTCAAGCTGGACTCTCTCGACCCATCGCACTTAAGTGGAAGGGATGGATTCATACTTCCGTCACTCCCGGACACACTGATCCCCAGATTCCTACCCACACCTCATACCTTTTTCCTTCCCAAATCTTCCTCCCCTTCCACTCCTTAAAAAAAACACTCCACAAAGCTTCCTCGAAGATCCTCCTGTGTGGAGCTAATGTAAAAAAGGTAATGAATATTTTAAAGCTTTTCACTTAAGGAATATTCATTTGACGTTTTTTACCATATTTTAAATAAATTCATAATAAATAAAAAATGTCCAAAAGCGAGCCAAAAGCATGTGCCAAACGATCGCTAAATAAATCACTCTCATGACGATCTTCGAATCAAATGTCCGAAAACTTAATATTTCAACATATCATCAGAGGAATTGGGGGAATAATATTTGTCTTGATACTAATTCGGATGGTACTAAGTCATACACGTTGACGTATAAAAACGTCATGAGTCGGAAATAGTCCCTAGTGCCGTGCGAACTTCCCACCCACAGTTCTGTTATTATTATTTATAAAAAACGTGAAAACACAAACAGAATTTAAGAAAAAACGCAAAGTTGCGTCATACGGTGGAAAATGTGCTTTTGAAATGGATTAAAATCTAAAATAAACGATCTCTTTAATGTGGATTACGTTTTAGGAGGTGAGTGAGAAGATGAAAGTAAAACCACAGCCGATTTCACCAATCCAAAATAGCTGACTCTTAAATTAATCCTTACTTAAATTAGGCTTAAGAAGTGAGAGTTCAATAGTAATTTCACGTTATATCAGTGTGGCTTAAAAGACCAACCGTTGCATCCAAAAACTGCTCACGAATTACAGCTTCAGATGCACTTGTACAGTGGACTGTGTACATACTTTAAACCGAACAGACGAAATGGTGTCGGGTTTATGTGTAGGATGACACTAGGTATAGAAGGAAAAAAGGATGACCAATCGCTTACCGCTGTACCTCCGTGAAGGAGCACATAACACAATCACAAGAAAGTTATACAGTTTCACCGCGATACCTCGAGGTAACCATCGCCACAACACAACTAATGATTACAAAACGATATTATTTACTACCAAGATGGTCAAATTCCTTCTTTTCGAAAAACAAACACTTTTCCAGCAAGGTGGTGGTTAACGAGAGGTAGAAACTAGATAAATGACATCCCGATAGGAACCAAAAATATTTTCATTTCAAAACAAAACGCTAACATTTTAGTCAAAATAACTAAAATAAATTCAGCTGGAAAAAGAAGCGGGGGACGACCAGGAAGATATGGTGTGGTCAAGAGTCTCAAAAGCTTGTGGCATGTTTGAATTGATTAACATAAGATAAGGTATGTAAGAGTATGAGACTATAAATGTGTGAAAATAAATGAAGCAAGGAATAATGCGTACCAAAACAAGATGTGCGGTGTTTCATCCTCTACCTTAAAAGGTTATGTAAGAATTATCAATTATTATTTAGTTTATTTAAAAATAACGAAAACTATGCGAACTTACGCATCTATCCAATAAATATTATTTTT